>JAVKLA010000052.1:2539260-2565376 GCA_034782735.1 Sagittarius serpentarius | reverse complement strand
TCAATGTCTTTCTTGTGGTGAGGGGCCCAAAACTGAACACAGCGCTCGAGGTGCGGCCTCACCAGTGCAGAGTACAGGGGGATGATCCCTTCCCTAGTCCTGCTGGCCCCACCATTTCTGATACAAGCCAGGATGCTGTTGGCTTTCTTGGTCACCTGGGCACGCTGCCGGCTCATATTCAGCCAGCTGTTGACCAACACCCCCAGGTCCTTTTCCTCCAGGCAGATTTCCAGCTGCTCTTCCCCAAGTCTGTAGCGTTGCATGGGGTTGTTGTGACCCAAGTGCAGGACCCGGCACTGAGCCTTGTTGGACCTCGTACGATTGGCCTCGGCCCATCGATCCAGCCTGTCCAGATCCCTCTGTAGAGCCTTCCTACCCTCAAGCAGATCAGCACTCCTGCCCAGCCTGGTGTCATCTGCAAACTTACTGAGGGTGCACGCAATCCCCTTGTCCAGACCATTGATAAAGATACTAAACAAAACTGGCCCCAATACTGAGCTCTGGGGAACACCAGTTGTGACTGGCCGCCAACTGGATTTGACTTCGTTCACCACCACCCTTTGGGCTCGGCCGTCCAGCCAGTTTTTTACCCAGCAAAGAGTACACCTGTCCAAGCCACGAGAAGCCTTCTCTTGTGGTGGCAGCTTTTATCTCCATTTCAGTGGGAGTCAGAGCATATGGCTCCTTACCTGCTTGTGTGCCCTTCGAGGGCTGGCTGCAGCCTGGTCAGTACCCGTAGATACACAGTTTTATTAGCCAGGTCTTGCAGTTACTAATTAGCTCTCTGGCATATTAGCAAAACAAACGGTATGCTGAGAACACTGATTGCAGATCGGAGGGCAACTATTTGATTTATATAGCTTAACCTCTAGCAGTTTCAACCTTACACAGTTCAGCATTTTGGTCATTCCATCTGGTTTTGTGCATCAGCAGTTATCTGCAATACACGACACTAGAGTACGAAGGAAAATACTGTCTCTAAATGAAATCTATGCCTTCTCACATTTTATTTTCTACTTTTTTTACTTAAAACACCAGGAGAACCAAAAGCCCAGAATCCTTTTTATACACCCTCCCACTACACACACACACACACACACATGTGTGGGCGCTCGAAACCTTGAAGCAGTCCAGATCACAAACTGCGGTAATTTCCTGAGCTTTTCATTTTTTTGAGGAAAAGAAACAAAGCATCAAGATCAGCTATTCTGAAACTATTCTTCTTCATCTAAAATTATCCATATTGCACTACAGATCCGACCATTGATGTCATGGAGAGGGTAATGAAAGTCTTCTATGGCTTAATTTTCACATTTTCACAATGTCAGACATTGCTTGCAGGAGAGATTGCTGTCCTTTTAAGTGCAGAATATTCCCTTTTTCAATGGAATTTAAATTGCATTTCTTTTAAGAGGAAAGAAATCTGATACAGTCGCGTACAATAATCAAGAAGAGCTTTGGCTTTCCACCGGAGATTTGACTTACGCTTTTCTAAATAAATATTATTGTACTGTAAACAAATGATAAACAGATCTAGAGAGAAGTAAATGATGTAGTAAAGACTACACCTAGATCTGCCAGTTCCAAACACTGCTGCGGGGCTGCTGGAGGACCATGCAAAATCACTGCTAACGTCCTTGCTTTCATCTAGTATGAAATGGTGCCTTAAGAAATGACTTACTCCTTTCAGTAGATGAAATGTTAATCCAAATAAACTGAGGTTCCTCTCATCTCCCCTTTTGCCCTTTGTATTGCTTATTTGCAGAGTGAATCAGCCGTAATAAGGTGGAAAAAGTTCAAAGATGAGAAAATAAAGCTTGTTTTATGAATGTTGCTTTTTCTTTTGCTCAGGACAGATATAGATCCTTGCACATAATTGTTTTTGTACATGAAACATAACATTTTGTTTCCTATGCAGATGCTATTTAGCTAACTGGATGCTTGAAATCTTTTTATTGTGGTTAAGTCACAAATGCCTGAGACAGCACTGTGAAACCTATTGTCAGACACTGGAGCCATCGCTCTCCCTCAGGCACTGTAATTTATGCACAAAATCTTGGATTCAAAAGAAAAAATTAGAGCCTACATTTGGCATACTGTAGCTTGCATTTGCCTGATATGTTTGTTGGGGGACAAAAGCCCATGGCCGTGTGAATGTAGTCGTGTGTAACTGAGGGTGTATTTTCTGTATGTGCAATAGCCATTCTATAGCCTTCCTCTGCTCCCTTCTCCCTCAGTAAATCCGTATGTCCCGTAGCTGAGTTTCTAGCATTTATAGATACAGAACGTCAAGAACAGAATCATTTTGTCCCCTTCAGATAAAGTCCTATCCAATTCTTGTTTCTATTTTGTGTCCTTTATAGGAAGGATCAGAATGTGCTATCACCAGTCAATTGCTGGAATCTCCTGCTAAATCAAGTGAAGCGGGAGAGCAGGGATCACACCACCCTGAGTGACATCTATCTCAACAACATCATCCCACGCTTTGTCCAGGTCAGCGAAGATTCGGGGCGCCTGTTCAAGAAGGTAACTGAGTGTTACAACGCATGTATTTTTGTTTGGCCCTTCTGAAATACAAGGTTTTAGCTATTACTTGTGTTGGATCAATTTATTGTTGACTGTGCCTAACACAAGGGGCTTTTTTCCTCTTTGTAGATAACTATGTTTGACTTACCTTTGATTTCTTTAGTAATTTTCTTCTTCTCGTATTTTAGGATTTTCCTGAAAGTGGTCAGCTGAGATTTGTTGGTCTAAATTCAGGCCATGTTTTTTCCTTTTAACCTGTTCACAGTTTTGTATGCATTTTGAAACTCTTATTAAACAAGCAGAAGCCCTCCAGGTCTTCAACTCTGCATATAATCAAGAACAACTCTCTAAAGAGAAATTTATATCTGCCACAGAGGAAAAACTACTGTTAAAAGAAAAATTAGGGAGAATTCCTACCATGCTAGATAATAAAAGGTTGTATTGTCCTTGTCTGGAAAAAGGAGAAAATGTAGCTGAAGTCTCTTTTCTTAGCCTTGTCCCCTTTCTCTCCCCTTGATTTCCACCTGGAAAAAAAGGTGGGACAGTGTGGGAGGGTATTTTTGTCTTGAGAATCTGTTCTTCCAGTTGAAGAAACACTATATGGAAGCTCTGAAACTCCTATTGAATGGTAATGCCTAGTCTCTTCAGACATCTGTCAATCACTGTAACATCTGCTAGTTTACATGTTAAAAACATTGCAATTCTACCTTTGAAAGCAATTTCTCTTCCCCCACTCCCCACCCCCTTGCAATATGTCATGATCTTGGAGAGTTATTTCTACTATTGCAAGGCCTAGAGAAGGGGGTTGCAGAAGGACTCAAGCTTTCTAAACAATACTTTTGTGGAGACTCATCCTAAATCGCATTGCCTCTGAGAGAGAAATGGAAGAGGAATACTTCCGATAAAAAAAACTCCTAGCGTACTTTCATGCCTGTTTTTTTACCTTCAGTGGTGCCAGTTGTTATCTTAAAAAAGAGTCATGTGAGTAGTGTGTGACTTTAAAATTAAAATCTGTTTAGGTGCAGTCGGCAGTAATTGGAGGCCTTGTTGGCTTTTCACTCTGGTCTTTACAATCTTTTGAAATGTCTTGAGGAAAGAGTGTTCAGGTATTTCTTAACATCTCTATATTGCTTTAACTGATAAAGAGGGTCTACATAATGCAGTCCCTTTAGACTGCCAGAATATGAACAAATGCTCAGTATTGTGTGTGTTATTTCATGTCAAGATGTACTTGAAGGAGCAGCGCCTTGTTGTGTGTTACCTGGAGAGCAGGATGCATTCGCTGTCTTACAGCAGGTATTTGTGTGTGTTGGCAACTCATGTCTATAGGTGAATGAAAATAAGTGCAGGCGCACTGTTGTGTTCCTTGTCCTCTGCATATTTCTTGAATTTTTAATGGATAGCAATGGAGTATGAAAAAATACATTAAAGTGTAACATTCTGTTTCTCTTTTACTTCTTTTTTTTGAGATATTGCCCAAGCAGAGGAGGAACCTTCTCTTTTGCAAGTAACATCACACTAAGGCCTTTTTGACCTTTTAAAACTTTCTGGTAATTACATTATGGTTGATTAGACACTTACACGGGATTATTGAATGGCAGTTACTCTTCAATTCCTTTAATCCTTCTAAAGGATAAGTAATCTCCTCACTGAATTTCAACAAGGGCTGTGCTTGAGGAAGGTGACTGAGAAAATGCCTCAGCAAAGAAGTACATGGAAATTGATATTATCCCAGTTTGGCTGGAAACTAGCATCTTAATTTTCAGCCCCTTGTGTACGCATGGTTTTGCCCAGTTTTATTGTATTTTGTTTTGGGCAGTAGGACTTGAATAGAAACAAGCAAACAACTGACCAACAACAAAATACCCCCCTGGTTTCTTTCTTACAGACCAAACGCAAACTCCATATTAATTTGTACAAACAAAAGGCACTTGTTACTAAATTCCACCTACTTGTTGTCTGACTGTTTGCCAGGCATACCAAATTGGCTGAAGGCCAAAACAGGTATTAGATTACTATTCCACTTGTGCTGGGTGGTTAAAAAAAAAAATTGCATCCTGTCTTATCTAGAGTGTTACATAGTTGAATAAGATAGCAGCTGATAAATAGAGAAATTTGGCTGAACGTGGATCTGCTGCGACTTGAACTTTTTCACTAGAATCTCTTGCCTTCCTGAGCTGCAAGAAGCAGCATGAATTGGTACAAAAGCTACTGTAGTCCAGAAAACAGATGTGGTGTGTGTTAAAATACTGCAAATCAGCTTTATATTCCATGGATTTAAAAAAACACTATCCATTTATAAAACCCCTATCTAGCATGCTTGTAGTACTCAGTATATCCCAAGAGCAGTACAAACAGCCTTCAGAATATCTCTGGACCGTAAGCAGGCAAATGGTACCTTTTCCTGGATGAAAAAACAGGGACAAGTGGATCAAGTCACTTATACAGGGCTGCTCAGCAAGTTGCTGGCAAAGCCAAGATGCCTTTCTGATCGGTATCTGTAGGTATTGAAGGGGAATAATTAGGTGACTCAGCAAGATATTTAGGAGTGGCGTATATTTTTGTGCCTCTAACCGGAAGTTAAAACCATACTAGCCCAAAGGGAAATTAGTCCTATTGACGAAAAAATCTAAACATTCTCTTCCCCCTCCCCTTAGCTTCTCCCATCCTTTTTTAAACTTCATCTTTTTTCATTTTTTAATGGAGAAGAGCTACCATAGTATGTGACAGCTCAGAAAACTGGGCACTTTCTGGCAGTCTTGAAACAGGTGTAGTTTATACAGGAGCTACATGGAAAATAATGCTACTGTGCCATGCTGCAGAACTTCCCATGAAGCTGTAGAAGGCAAATTTGGAGGTCCCAGTCAAAACCCAAATGTGAATGAGCTCTGAATGGCATAGCTGAATTAGTGTGGAGCTACATCTCAGCAAATTTATGTAGCTTCTTCACAGATCTAATTAGCCCAGCTATGTCAGTGAAATAACTGGCTGTATTACTTCTGAGACCTGAGTTTCCTGCCTCTCTTATGCCATGCAGTCATTCCAGCGCATTCACCGATTCTATACTATCTCCTGTCTGGTCTAACGCATGCAGTATAGTCACGCTAAAATGCACTGCAGTTTAATGAAATGCAGCCTGCAGGAGGAAGAGCCTTAGTTGTGTTGCTGTTCGGGCACTCAGGTTTAGCTTAACACAAGAGCTTGGTTCTTACTGTTTTCCAGTGGAAATCGTAGCTGTTGGAATTGTGCTGCCAATATTGCTGCTGGTTTGGGAGTTCTCTGTCTTTGTCTCGTGCTACCCAGGTAATCTGTGTTAAAAACAAGGACACTTTATTATTTGAAAGTCTGAGGAACATTATTTTTTACACTTCTCTTTGGAAAATACCTTCTAAAATATGTTATACATGTCTGGCTGATTGCAGGTGCTCTAGTAACTTACATTTAGGAACTACTCACTGTTTTGTAAATAATGCTATGAAATATGGAGAAGATAGTGATACAGAGAATCCTCATTTGCTGAGGGCAGTTGAAATAAAATCCTGAGGCATGAGATCTTTTTTCTTGGGCCATTTATAATTTAGGGCTTTCTTGAATCAGTGCTTTGTATCGTGCTGGGACTGAGCAGGTGAGCTAGGAAGGACAGACAGGGTAAAAAAAGGATGTACTTAAGATCCCTTTTGTTGCTGAACTCTTGAGTTGCCATATCTTGCACTGTCTGAAGTGGTGAGCTTTTTCAAACGAGAGATCGAAGTACAGCGTGCAGCTGTAATCCAGCCTTAAGGCTGCAAAGGGCCTGGAGGGGTGTGATAAGGTCTGTGCTGGGAAGAAAACATCCTCAAGGGCAGTGGAGATGCAGAGGGAAGCAGAGTGGGAGCTGGCTGCGTTGTAGCCGGAGCAGCAGGGAGCCTGATGTAGGCAGACCAGGTCTCTCTCTGTCTGGAAGAGCATCAGTAGTGGTGGCAATGTGGAGCTTGCTGCTTCTAGCAACTGCAGTGGAGAATCCTCAGGGTGAGACAGATTCTCATGTGTTCGCTCTTGGACCCCTCAGGCCAGTTACACAAAGGGCACAGCAGTGCTGACAGTCGAGCTTGGATGGGTCTGTCTTGAAATCAGTGTGCTTCTGGAATTCCAGTGGTGGTGCCTGCATTGCGCACAGGTTTTCAGAGGGTTTTTGTTCACAGTGTTTGGGTTCACAGTGTCATGGGAAGCCTGCATGGTCTGCGGCTTTGTCTCATGCAGTTTTTCTGTTCATGTCTTATGATGAAGAGATCCCTCTCCAGGGCTTTGTTACAATGTGGAGGGCCTTAATTGTTTGAGTGTTAGATGGAAGCTTGCCAGCCACTTCAAAGGTATCTTTGCTGATAAGAGAAGCTGTGTTTGCTGCCAAAGCCAGCACTGAAGTGGTGCTGGATGTACAGTGTGTGTCAGCCCCATTTCTTCCTGCCTCTTGGATTTGTTTACTTCCTTGGTTAGCTCTCCCTGCAAAACTTTTACATGTCTGAGTGCTGGGCTGTTGGCACCAAATGTGGTTTTATATCTTATTGGAAACTTGCAAGCTAACGTGTAAGTGTTCTTTGAACACTGTACTCTTTCCGTAGCCTTTATTTTGGTTTCTCCTGAGGAAACACTTTAACGTTTCAGTAGATGATGTTGTGAATAAGGGGCTTGCTGCTATAGCAGTCTTGCAGATGAATCCCGTTGGCATTGGTGGGGATCTGGCGTCTGGCTTCAGCAGCGCTGCAGGCCCCAGGAATGGTGTCGGTGCAGTTTTGCGCTATGACAACAGAAGAGGAAGATAAATGATGAAATAAATAACCACTGTCTTGAGCAAATAAAGCTGGGGGGAAACTAGTGGAATTGTCCTAATAACAAATTGTTACACCTTGGGAAGGAGGTAATATTTTCTTATTTGTCCAACAGTTAACGATTTAGCCCTGGGTTTCATACACAGTTGAAATTTAAAGCCTGTGTGCCACCTGGCATTACTGTTCTGGTCACCTCTCCCTCTCCTGGAACACAGTCCTGCTTTGATGTCAGTCCCTGTTCTTGTGCACGCTCTGTTTCATTCCTCCATCTACTTTTGTGGAGAGCACTGCTTTGATTTCTTCCTGCTTATCCTCCTTCAGTGTGGCCCTTTTATTTATGTATTTATATATTCAAAATATTTTTCCATTTGAGCTGATTCCCATTTTGATTTCTCTTTTCACTCTGTCACCCTGTCGTTTTAATGTGGCCCTTGGTTTCTCTGCATAGTACAACCTTTCTGTTTCTCACATGGTTATCAGGTTTTCTTGCCTACGGACGTATCTTTTTAGTGGGATCTCTTGGTATTATTTATACACTTATAGCCTTTTGAGAAGCAGTCTCTTTAATTTGGTATCTTTAATCACTCTTTCTCTGTTGTCTCTTTGAGATTTCCCTAGAAGCAGACTGATAGTCTTGTTCAAATTTAAGAAAAAAAAAAATCTTTTAAAAAGAATGGACTGTGGAAGCCTCAGTCACTGAGTAGTTTCTGAACAAACTGGTTTTTTTCAATTTGACAGATTTTTACATAACAAAATTGTGAAGTAATTGGAAAGTGTTAATAGGCAGAAAGGCAGATTTATTCTGCGTATGCGTTAAGTTACTGTGTCTAGAGGGGCCTCAGGACAGGCAGTGGCTATTAGTTGCCTGCTTTCTGGAGCAGTGCCTCTGAACAGAGCCAGGTACCTTCTCAGCATCTGCCTGCCTCACTGTTACGCGTACCTTTCATGCAGCGTTGGTCCTACTGTGTTTAAAACATAGGTCGTCTGCTCTGTTTTTAACTTGGGGCTCTTTACAGCAGTGTTAACTGGGAGGCTCACTGGAGATGCTTGGAGCAGTAACTCTCTCCTGCCCTGCTTTCTAGCTTGTTCGGGTGGACGTGTCGTCTTGGTGTAGAGTAGTGGGGACAGGGAAGGGTGGATGCCCTACAAATCTTGTTTTGAGAGCATAGCATTCCTTTACACTTTTGTATCAAGTTCAGTTATGATATTTATGGGGAGAAAACCTTGTGAGGAATGAAGAAAACAAACCTGAGGATTTGAAATTTGCGTCCTGTTTAATAACTTTGCTTGTGGAAAAAAAATTTATCTACAAGTACACTGCATAGTGTTTGATGTGAAATGAAAAATCCACAATGAGTTGGCTAAAAGGCTTGCAGTAATCACGGAAGAAGAATTAATAAATTCTCTTAAGGGGTCCGTGCTTAAGATGACCTACTTTACAGCTGCAGTGTGTCTCATTGCTGCATTGGTACCGGAATATGAAAAATCTTAAAATACCCCACACATGGAAAAGGCACGCATGTGGAAGAAGTGCACTGGCCACAATGCTGGGCATTTGTAAAAATGTTTCTCTGTAACAGTGTAAACACATAAATATACAAATGCCATTAGTAAAACTGTCACTGAGGTGCAGAGTTGGTAAGTATGTGCTATATCCTTGCTCTCATGCTTACATCCTTACCCACTGCGTCTTCCTCTGCCTTAGATGCCTTAGGAAATAGTAATGTTGAGTTCTTACGTTTTCCCAAAAGTTAAAGGACACAGAGGCCTGTTGTGAAATGATACTTTCTGATTTTTCATTGGGGAAATTAAATCTCCCGGTTTTCCTACCTGCTTATTTTTAGAACAAGTGGAATGGGGGAAGGGAGAGGGAGTGAAATAATTTGTGTGGTGCTCTTATCTGAGTTAGCAGTACATAAATCTGCTTCTGAGTTAAAGATACGATTTCTCCCACTTGTAATTGGAGTGGATGGTTTCTGTTACACTGCTAACACTTTGTACCCGGTCAGATACAACGATGCAATCAGAGCCTATTGCCCTGGGTGATGTAGTGAATACCCAGCACTACAGCTGGAGTAATTTTACTGCGTATGTTACAGGCTAAAAATGTCACTTCTGCGTATAGATTGGGCAAGAAATACACTGCATTTGACCCTTTTTAAATGTGTGAAAGTAGCCCGTTGTTATTACATTTTGTTTCTAATTTCCTGTATGCTTACATTGTCTTTCACTACAGCAGTATGCTCGTCTGTATTTTGCTGCAGTGTGAATTCAGGTCAGCCAGGAACAAGGTAACAGCACTTGTACACTCCAGGTCATTCATCTGACTCTGATCCCTCCAGTCAGTTTTTCCTAGAGATACATCACAGCAGTTTGAAAAAGGGCATTGGGGGAAGTTGGTAGCACAAAGATGTCGTGCAGAGCATTTAAAAGTGTGAGCAGAATTACAGGACGTTACTTCCGATATTTTACAAGACTTCACCACTTGCTGGTAGGTCTTGCCACCTTCTGAAGCCTGTTTCACATGCGGCTCCTTCAATGAGGGCAAATGTAGCTGGCTTCACAACAAGAATGAATGCTCTCAGCCATAAAATTGCTCGGTTGGTTGGGACTGAGTGCCTGAAGCACAAGATTCAATAGGATCAGCACAGAATTATGCAAAAAAAAAAGGAGAAAAAGGGGGTGACGTTTGTTCGGAAGCAACTCTTTCAGCCCAGAGTATGAGAGGCGGAGGTGTGACACGGTTTCATGTAGGAATGGCTTTTCAGAGCACAGTATTCTGCTGTAATAAGGAAAATTCCTTATTACTGATATAGTGGTGAAACAACTCACTAGTGAAATGGTGGAGAAAACTAGGTAATACAACTGTAATTTAAATATGACTGACCAATGCGTAATGGATCATTAAACTGGAAACTGATTATCTGTCACCCAGAATATGCATGTATATTCTATGACATGGATTTTGTTTTCTTAGCTTTTCTTTAAGTTCTGGGGAGTTTGAAGCTTTAGAAGGAGTGTTTTCAGAATTCCTGTTCGGTAAGGCCATGTGATAATGGCTGAGCACTTTATCCATAAAAGTTGTGGGAGAAACTTGCGGAAAACTTGCACAGGCTTCAGGTAAATTACAGATTTCATTAAGAGTAAATCCTTGTAAAATAAGGGGTACATTTATAACAAATGGATTGGACTGATGGCAATGATGGGGTACTTCCATACAGTGAAGCTAGTTGATTGTTTAGATGAGAACATGAAGGTGATTAATTAATTTGCATACAGTAGCAAATATGATTTAAGCAAGCCTGTTGGGAAAAAAAAAAAAAAGAAAAAAAGAAAATTATAAAGAATCTACCTATAAAGAATTCTAAATGTTAATTAGCAAATTCTATTTACATGTAATGATCTCCGAAAAGTTTACCTGGCAAGCCTTCTCTTTAACAAGCTTTGTAAGTAGATGTTAACTGATGTTAATAAATGCCCTGTATTGTAACCTTGATTTAGACAGGAATAAAAAGGATCTTGCACTTCTGCAGATTTCCTCACTGGTCTAGGCAAGAACTCAATCCACTTGCCTCCCAACTCCCACTGTTGATTCAAAAAGCATTAGAACATTTAATGTTTGTTTTCCACCTAGGTATATTTAATCATAACTTTTTAAAAGATGTAGAGAAATGGTCTTTAACATTAGAGAGTGGTTTTCAGAATCAACAGATTTGGGTTCCAGTTCCAGCACCGTTACTGTCTGACATAATTTTAGGCAATGTATTAGGTAAAATCTCTTATCTCAGTATGTTATGCATTCACCCACCAACAGTTTCTGAGTGCTTCCTTGCTGTTGTTGAGTTTATACACAAAGCATCTTGTGAAGTTCACGGTATGTTTGTTTTGAAGCCATACCATCTTTCTATCAGATTTGGAACTACATTACTGAGGCTTGAGATCCGGGGCATAAAATGTTGACAGAATTCCTTAGCTCTCATATTTATTATCCCCCCTAAATATTTTGAAGCTGAAGTCGTTAATGTTTGGTGGAATGCGGAACAGCCAAGCGAGTGCTGCAGTAGATCCCAAAAACATCTTGATTAAATTAGAGGGGAGGTGGAGGGGAGGAGGGCTGGAACAAAGAGGCTGTTGAGAAGCTGGCACGGCGTGCTGGGAATTTATGTTCCAGCGAGGGGTGGCAGCAACCTACAGCTCTGCACATGGTGCATATACACCGTCTTGTAACAAAGGAGTATGTGTGCATGTGTGAGCGTGTATGTTTATGCATGTGCACGCACGCACACTTAACGGCAGCTTCTTTTGCTTTCCAGTTTTGGGCTGAAGAAAAGGCCTGAGAAAGCTTGCGGGAAAAATACTGAGGTTGCAAGTTAGCACTCCTGGGCAACAGTTACTGTTGTCACCGTGCTGAAATGACTTTCTTGTTCTCTTGGGTGCTGTTGATAATTTTCCTGATTTGCAAAGAAAAGGAAGCCTGTGTTTATCACTGATCAGCACGAACCTTTGCAGCAGCACAGGTGAGGTTGTGCTGGTGCCCTGCTCACCCCCTTCCCCGGCCTCAGGCGTGCGGTGGGCTCCCATGCTGTGCCATCTTCCCAAGACCATTAATGATGCATATCAAACTAGATAATCTCCCAGATCAAGAGGAGTGTTTAGCCCTGATGGGATAAGAAGGAGGCAAAGTTCGTGGGGACACCCCCTCCCCACAGGTAGACACAGTTTATTATTGGAGCCAATTAGATAAGATTTTGTTGCACAAGCCCTTCCTCAGGCTTTTTAACGGAGGTACAGATAGACTCTAGTTGCAGGTACAGCTAGGAGTAGATAATAATAAAATTTATCAGATTTTCTTTTGCTTTTATTTATTGCCTTTTCCTGGAAGATTGTTTACAAAATGAATCATTCTAAACTTTGTCTGCCTTTAAAAAACATATACAGAATTTGATGTTGAAATAGAAATTGATACCTGGAGACGTTTGCAACTGCAGAGACTCTGTTGTTTTCCCTTGGCATGCATTTTATTTGTAATTCCACACCACATTCTAGCATGACCTTGAAATCTCTTATGCCTGTATGGCAATGGTTAAGATCAGCAGCCTTTAATCTGGATGCACTTTGGATTCCATGGGACCTCAGAAAAGTTCTTTGTGCATCAGGCCCACCACCCTCTACAGGACTTGAGCAACAACTTTTTTGCTAATGTCCAAGGCATTTTCTTTTGACTTTCCCAAGCTAACTGTTCTGCTTCCTCCAATGTATTTTCATTTACCAGGGTCAGCTAGCTCAGCTTTTTTCTCTTAAACCTTTTTTTGGGGAGCGAATCAGTACAGGGAATGGCATTAAATTAACAGTGTTCATTGCATAGCTCTAGTTTTCATGAAACCTGTGATCTGTCTTACCTTCATCTTAATGTAAGTTTTTTCCCAGTCCAGCAGTCTGGCAGTTTCTTTCTTGAGAGCTCATTTGGAAGCACAAAGAGTTTTGTGTTTTGACAATGTGGCACTTACACTTCTTTTCTTCTTCAACCTGAATATGCATTAAAATATTCATTTTAATCTATTTCGCATAATTGATGCTTCAGCAGTTTGTACAGTGAATGAGCAATTTTATGCAAGAAATAAGCAAATGGGATGAAAAGAGCCGGGTGAAAGGCAGATGATTGGTCCAGTCCAGGCAGTTTAACCAGCACAGTGAAGCGTGCTGCTGAAAAGCTCCTTCTGTGTGAAAAGTTCAGTGCTCAGGGCATTTAAAACAGACCCAGCCAGTCACTTTCATTAATCATCTCCAATGTTGAGAAAAAGGTAGTCATAAAATTTTTGCGACCCATATCACTGCAGTGATGAGCAGCAGCTTCAGCTTTTTTTCTGCTTTCAGAGATGGAAAAACTGTAGATCTTGTTTCTGCAAACTCTCTTGGAGATTGGAAGTCAACAGCTTTTTTTCTTTTCTTTAAATTAAAGACTCCTCAGAAAAAGCAGGGTGCTCCCCTTTGTCAGTGTTTGTGTTAGACCCTTGTTTTTCCGGTAGCATATCTGGCCACCTGGGGAGCAGATTTAGGAGCATGGGACTGGCACATACGAAAATACAAAGGACCCAACCTTGGATGCTTCTGCTTGTATGTCCCATTGCGCTGCTGGCAGCGTGATGCCAGGCTGGTCTGAATGGGTCACAACATACATAAACAGTCTATAATAAAACATCTGTCATCTAAGGAACACAGTAAACTGTGAGCACTGGTGAACTGGATGGTATTCAAAAAAGGGTAATTTAAAATTAAGTTATATAATCTTTCTCTTTTTGCTTTTTATTTTATCAGTATGTTGGTTTTTTTCTCGTGGCTTAATGCTATCTTGACTTCTTAGACAGAAATAGTGGTTTAAGTGTGGGTTTGTCTGCATTACCTCTTTATCTTTTCCTTTTCCTGAACTTTGTAGGCATAAATAATCTTGAACCTATCAAATTTGCTTAACCCAGTAGATATTATATACTTCTAACATGCAGAGCGTGAAGGTTCAATCAGGCAAACAGTGCCTTAGTAGGTAGTGAATGAGTAGAATCTATAAACTGAATAAAGTTATTCTTGTTACATGTAGCAGTAGATCCATTTGCACTTTTTCATTAGTGGCAAAATGTGGAGAAAACATAGTTATTAGATTATGAGTGTTTAAGCCTGCCTGGTTTTTTGTGAATAGAAATACTAGCATAGAGACAAGACGTCTGCTCTCTTCTTTGGCTTCTCCAGTTACTTACCTGGATGTGTTTTAGTAATAGAACCTCAGAAAAAGTGGAATTCTCTGTGCTTATCTCTGTGTGCACCTCAGAATGATTAGAGCTATGAAATTACAGGCAGGGGTTTGAAAATGTTAAGAATTGTACTGCGAGTGCTAAGACTGCATTTCTGAGATTTCTGTCATTAAATACTAGTAACTGCTGGGATGTTTTCCCATTAAATGTTTTGTAGGAGCAAAGCTGTTGAAGCTGGCTGGCTCCTGTGCAGCCCAAGTGGAGACATCATTAGTGAATGTCACTTAGAGATGGATCTGTCCTTTCCCTGTGGATAGTGTGTGCATTTGGGTTTCTGTTTGGTTTTGACAGGGTAACAAGTCCCAGTGCATCTGTCTGCTCCCATCTCTCTGTCCATTGGGGAAGATGCTACAACGAAAACCTTGGGGATAGACCTGTTCCCCGTAGCTTTTCCCTGTGTTCTCCAGAGCTGCTGGTACTATTCCTTCCCTTCCACCAGACTGAGAGAAACATTTTGTCCGATGGCTGACAAAGGCAGCTCTGTTTTATACTTCTCTCCCCACCCCCATTTCCCCCTATTTTGATACCCAGCTTACAAGGTTGCCTTAAAGGCCTCTTCCTCCTGTGGTAGGCTGTACCATTCTTCGTGTAAGAAATAATCGCCCGTTACCCTTAAGTGTGGGTTTTTTGAGGGAGCTTCCCCCTTCAATTGTTTTTTTGGCCCAATATATGGCTTTATAAACACTTGAGGACTGATCTTTCCCATTTCCCCTCCTTTTCCTTTTTTTCACCTTAAAGAGTGCATTGTATAATGCTCTGGACCCAACAGCTCTGGTGTTTTTATAATATGTTTGCTACAAGGCAGGGATGATAACCAGCTCCCCATCAGAGTGGATATGGATTTTCCTGGAATTTCAAAGGGATGATTGGGTGTGATAGTGTGACCACAGAACAGGGTTGAAGCAGTAAGTTACAATCATTTCCGCAGCCTGTTCGGGTGAACAGGATAACAGTTGGGACATCACTTCTTGGAGTCTTCAACAGCAAAGAAGGGAAACATCTGTTCAGGTCTAACTGTAACTTTATTGGCTTTAATCTCGTTCAATAACTGTAGGCTGAAAGATGGTGATTGTATTACGAATACAGAGATTTTTCTTGATCATTTATACTCCTGCTATAGAAAAAAGGGATTTGCTAAGGTTCGTGTGCACGGCAGTGCTCTGCCATGGCAGCTGGAGACAGCAAGGCTGGGGTGTTTGGCTGCACCTTTGCTTTGATTTGCAAGGTGTGTCAGCAAACGCTGGCTCAATGTGCTTTTTGATGTGTCTGAATTTCTCAACTTTTCTCATGGAAGCTTTTCAGAATTCGAACAGTGACAGTTTTAGCATGAAATCCTGTCTGTAATGAAGTGAAGATTAATAGTACCATTGAATTCATTAAGTAAGGAAGTCTCTTCACCCTCCTTTGCATACAAGCTATATTGCATGCAGAAACACCTCTTCAAAGAGGGCTTTGCATACAGAGGTGCTGTCCGTTGGTAATTATGGATGCACGTCTTTGGATATTCCAGTGTATTTATTAGAAAACCAGAAGCTTAGCTGTTCCTCTTCCTGTATTAGCTAAAGCCAAATGTTTGCCAGCACCAGCTCTTCATGTAGTGGTTGAGTCCAATTGCGATGTAGAAGTGCTGGCTGCTTGTTAGCTAGCAGGGAGTTTAAATAAGTAAATATATTTTTAAAATCTGATACTTGGCTCCAGGCTAGTTGGGATGTTAGCCGGTTGTGACAACCAGTCATGTCTATCTGCACCTCTTTTTTTTTTTCTTTTTTTTTCCCCTCATTCTGCTGTTTTAGTGAAGGAAACAAGTTCATGAGTCATACAGCGTTAGGTTTTAACTAGGCAGCTTACTAATGCAGATGTCCCCCAGGACAGAGTGATTTGTATTGATATGGTTAAATTGTATTATAGTCCTTGCAGTTTAAAAAAAAAAAAACCAAAACCTGTTTGCTTTGTCTGTTGAGGTAAATCCCATATTGATTTAAAATTTGAATGGAAATGGGGATGTATGCATGTAAAGCCCTGTAAGAGTAATTGGGTTTTTTTAATGTTGATGTGGTGATGAAATACAGAAGTGAAGGAAAATTTGCCAGAGGAAGCTAGAGGATGTAGAAGGCTATTGTAGTATTTGTGGAAGAAGAGGTAAACTTTTGGGAAATCTCAGAAAGAAAAAGGAGAAAGAACAAAGGAGAGACTGTATTTGAAAGCACGTACTTTTTTTTTTAAACTGAGTGGCTTTATTATACAAAACTGAAAAAAAAATACATTGACGCTAACACTGTGCTCAAAAATAGACTGCAGGCTCTGTATAGCCTTTCAAATACAGTCAGCACAAACTCCAGTTAGATCAAAGCATCTCCTTCAATACCAACAGGCAAAAAGACCTGCTGTTGAGCACATCTCCCTGCTCCTCCAGACTTCTCTGTGACGAACACTGCTTCCTCAGCAAGCCATTCCCACTCCAGTATCCAAAAGTATCCAAGAGTGACTGTTGGCCTAGTGAATCCAGGAAATATGCTTAATAATCTGTGCACAAGGCTTATCAAGTGAGAGCTGGCAGACACTGCAGTAAGGTTTCCCTCCTGGATCTGTCTCTGTAGGTTGTAACACCTTGCCAGACCCCACCTGAGCAAACTTGTTTCTTCAAGAATCATTATCATTGAGTGGCACTGGCAACTCCTGATGTGTGTGTGGTCAAGGGGCAAGGAATAAGGATAGGAGGGGCAGGCAGTGCCAAAGGGCTGCAAGTGAGATGCAAGGTCAAAGGAAAGAGCAGCAGCACTGCCTAGAGAGATGGGAGTGTCAAGGAGGTGGTGGCCAGCTGTCATCGTAGCCTCAGAGTCGGGCTTTGTCAAGGAGGTGCCTTACATCAGCAAAACTGCAGTATTGCCTGTTCTGTGGTACGATGTTCAATAAAGGAAGATCGTTCCTGTTGGCTTTCTTATGCTGCATTTCTTCAGCTTCCATACCAAGCTGTCTTATATTCATAGTTTTGTTGATCCTGCTAAAATGGGCAAATATATGTGTTTCCAGGCTTGTAATGTTGAAAATCCCATGTTCTCTGGAAATTTCCCTGTCTCCATACTGTAGGGCTTTTCTGACTGTGCATATATAACATTTTAGTTTATTAATACTGTTTGTGCAATTTGACCATAAGTGGCTCTGGTCTGAGCAGTTATTGGATTTGTTAGCATAAATAGCAGTGCTTAATTGAGCCTAAATTATTTGTTAGATGCAGAGCATGCTCACTTCCTCTGCCTTTTTACCGTCTTCCCCAATTAACTTTCATTTCTCTGTTTTGTTGCAGAGCAAGGAAGTGGGATTGCAGCTCCAGGAAGACTTGATGAAGGTCTTGAATGAACTCTATACGGTAAATCAAACTGACTTCTTGGCATGTTTTCAGGCAGAAGGAAGAAGTGTTTGACTTCTCCCAGCCTGCTGTTACAGCAGAGACTAAGCACCAAGCCTGATAAATGTCTGCAGTCTTTGCAGTTTGAGGCAGCTTGTGTTCACTAGTCTATAGAGCACCATAAATCTCACTTTTTCACTCTATCCTTATATTGTTTCAGCTCTGTAAGCGTTGGTTCCACTTCTCAAAGATCTCACCTTAATGCACACTTGCTACTAGCTGCAGTGTTGGTTTTAAAAAGAGGTATTAGAGTTATTTCCAAAGACGCTAAAAATCTTCAGTCCATGGTTTTGTGTGGTCTGAGCATGCAAAAGGCAGGATACAGCTTCAGCGGGGGGACCCACTATGTTTATTTGTTCCTCAACTTGTTCAGCAAAACAGCTCCCTTTAGAGTAATACTCTTCCATCTGTGCTTTTTGCTTCTCAGTATATCCATTGGAGACACCAAGAAAGAGGGACTGCCTCAGAAAGGAGAAGGAATGTGTTCATAAAAGTTCATATGCTGCTTGGGGATTTTTCTTCTCACACAGATAAATGGAGAAGCCTGTTGTTTGATTAATTTTTTGCTTTCTACAGCTGTTACTGAGCTAGTTCTCTTTTAAAAGCAGAACCTACACACAGTTTTGTTGCTCAAAATATCTTGGCTTTCATCCTTCCTTAATGATACATTGGGCCATTAACACTGAGGTACATGTTATTTCCTTCATTCTTTCAAAAGATGATCCAGGGATGTGTCTCAAGCCATGGCATACCAACCTTGTGATGAAATTTGGTATTAATAGCAATGCTAGAGTATTAGGGGATTTCCCTGACATTTCTCATATCAACAAAATGTATAGAAGTGAACTGTTTCATTAGAGCATCAAAGCCAAATATTCAGACTAATCTTTTAGGGAAAAAAGGGAGCTCAGTAGTAGGAAAAATGTTCTTGCTGCTGAAATGGCAGTTGAAGAGGTGAGATTCTGAATCCAGTTTGATTTTCCTCCTTTTCTGTGTTAGAGTGTTCAGCATTACTGAGTCTTTTCTGAGGGCAAAGAGGGTTTGTGTTCCTCGACGGGAAAGCCAAAGAACGAGCAGTACGATGGAAGCTGGAGGCGCTTTGAGGCTGACTTCTGGTTCGATGTACTGTTGCTGTAGTTAGTACTGCCTTGGTTTGCAATAGTATGAGCAAACTGCGTTGTGCTTGTGTTCCTGAAAGGCAGACAATCTACTTTGGGTATGAAGGTGGCTTTGTAAATGTAGCAGTGGCTGTCATCAGCACTGCCTACTCTAGAAATTATTTTTTATTTGAGCGCACAATCTGATTCAACTTTTGAGTCATGTACTTGGATGGGATCCTAAGGAAGAATATAGATCTGTCTCTAAACACAGACTTTTAGGAACTGAGATTTATTTCTAATCCAAGTTCACATGGCACTGAAGTTGATAGGGTGGCTGGTTAGTGGTGTTTACATAGATATATGTAATTATTTCTGCATGCCAGGTTCTGACAGATCATTGAGCCAAATACTGAGTCCTGATAATTTCTCTATCACAGGAAGGAAGATCTTCCAGAATTCAGCCTTCGATAAACAAAGTGATGTAGGGTATTAACTTTTTTAATGTCAGTGCTAGGAACTTCAAATCTATTTATTCATTCCATCTGCTGTAAAATTTTAAATTGTCCCTTCACCAGAAAATTTCTTTTCCTTTGAAAAAGCCACTTCTGCTGATCATATTAAAAGATATTTCTTGCTGGGCTCAATTTAATCACTAGTGGGATTGCTTTTATTGGTACTTTTAGAAATACTTCCACCTCTTGTTTTGCGGGGTATCCAAAGGATTGGCAGAATCCCTATTTTCAGCCAAAATGGATATGGACAGAGTCTTTAGTTTCCCTACACAGAGAAAATGTGGAGGATTGTTATAACCTGCAAGTTTTTTGTCCTGAATTGTCCTGTGCAATCAGTCCTTGACTGTGCTGTTGCCCTCAGCAGGCACTAGTGAGTCAACAGTGACCCCATCACCAAACGTGGGGCAGGCAGAGCCTGTGGTTGCCAATGTGGCACTGTCAGCAGGATAAAATCATTAAAATTGTCATTTCTTTTTCTGCTTCTCTTGCTTTCTGCCAGTTCCACTTTCAGTGATAGAGCAAAAGAAACTACTTTGCATCTATTATTATAAATGACTGCTTTATAGTCTAAGCGTATGCAGGAGCTGAAGGTGTGTGTGTGTGTGTAAATTATTCAGAAAGTCTGTCTTTAATACTGGCTGCATTCACGTTCTCTTTCATGTTTAAATACAGCGTCTCTTTGTATCTGAGAACCTTTGCTGATCACTGCATAAAGAGAGAGCATGCATCCTACTTACGTAAAATTAAGTTATGGTTCAAACTGAGGTGAAATAGGTATAAATGGGGTTTCATCTGAAATAAATCAAATTATTTGCAAGTGGGGTCTTTATTAATGCTGGAATGACACCATTGGGGTGTCTTTATGCAACCGTGCATTTTTTTTGGCCCCCTATTAAAATTATGCCATGCTAATGTTTGCTTTGGTATATGAATTGAACTGCTTTGCGTATAAAAAAAGCTAGTTTATATATTATGTCCTTCGTTTTTTTTGGTTATGTTTTCTTAACGCAAAGCTAGACATGAATATCCTGTGAAACAAATAGTTGTTTTTTTTTACTTTGGGGGACATTTATCTATACTTACGTACAAAAAATGTGCTATAATAAAAGTTGTCCAAATAGTACAGGGTCTAGGTCTCCCTGACCAAAAGAACCACACTCTTTTACTAGTATTTTTCTTACATAAGGGGAACAGAAGTACTTTTACATATTGGATTTGATTTAAACAAATCAAACCTGAGTTGCTTTTGCAGCCATTGTGTTCAGACTATTGATTTGCATACAGTTCCTCAAGACTTGTGATATTTAAAGGACTGATTCATCCAGATGAAAGACTGATAGGCATCCCTTCTGAAACCTTACCTGCTGATGAAAAGCTATCATTTTCCAACGTTGGCATATAATTTTCTTTGAATAGTAAGGAGGCTAGATTTAGTCTGTATCTCTTTTTTGGTTTTTATGACTCCTTTAATGGATTGTACAAGAAGGCGCATGCCAAAGTTAAACAAAGAAGCAGCTGCAGAATAATCCACTTTGATTTCAGATTCATTTTGAGAGCCACACTTTCATTTGTGCATCTTCTGTCATGCTTTTTTGAGATGTGACATTTCCCTGAGTATTTTGCTGGTTTAGGTATTTCTAACTCGCAACTAGCAACCAGATGTGACTTGCTGGTCACTGACCAAATGCCTTTGCTTAGTTAGTACTGTATCTTGCATTTATTAAAACATGATGGACAGCTATTATAAAATAGTTATGTTAAAGAAACTTACAGTTTTGGGGAGTCCATTGACCAAATTAAAAAAACAAACGTGTCGCAGCATGTGACTTCTTTCTTAGGATTTTTTTCCTCCCTCCTAGCCTGTGAGCTTTCCAGATACATCTATTACTGTTCTCCCTAAGCCTTTGTCACGCAGATAAAGTAAGGAAAAACATCTGTATGCCTAGTTTGTTGGTTAGGTAAACCCACTGCTTCCTCAGCAAATCAAACTGTGGTGCTCTCTGACTCTTGTGTCTCATTTTCTGCAGGTTATGAAAACCTACCATATGTACAACGCTGACAGCATTAGTGCTCAGAGCAAACTGAAAGAGGCAGAGAAGCAGGAAGAAAAGCAGATTGGGAAGTCGGTGAAACAAGAGGACAAGCAGACGCCACGCTCCCCTGACTCAACTTCCAATGTCAAGTTTGAAGAAAAACATGTTCGACGAAGCTCTGTCAAAAAAATAGAGAAAATGAAGGAGAAGGTACTTCCATAGCATTGCTACTGCTTGTCTAGAGTGCTTGAGGAGGGGACCTTTGCAGTAGTTCAACACAGGAGCTACTGAGTTCCCTCCTTTGTAATATTCAAATTCAAGTGTCAGTCTTTTACAAGTTCTAAACATTCAGATTTAGGAAAGGCAAAAACTAGCACCAGGTTTCTTTTAAGACAATCAAATATGTATTTTGTATTATGCTGGGTTATACAGGCATGGCACAAAAAAGCTACAACGAGGTTGAGTATGAAAGTAACAACTGCCTTCTTGAAAGTCATGGTTAACATATTTTTTTCTTGTACAGACTACAAGATTTTTGTTTACCATTTCAAGCCAGGTTAAGATCTGACCTGTGCTCCAGGGAGACATGCAATCCCAAACTGCCTTCATGGGCAGAACCGGTTGCCTTAGCAATCAGTCAGTCAGTTAAGGAGTTAAGCGCTAAGATTCAAGCCAATAGAAAGGGAAGAGTTATTTTTTTATTTATTTAGGCTCTGAAAGGACCAGGCTTAGGCCCAGCTTCTGTTGGAAGAGGTGGGGTGCCTGCAGCAGCCCTCAGACTACCTGTGCGCTTCTAGCAGCTGCTCTGGTAGTGCTGGAGGTGGGCCATAACCTCATAAACCCATCTTGGTCCTTCATTCTTCCCTTAATCTTCCCCAACCCACAGTCTGTTTTAAGAGAAGACTTTAAATGCAAAGCTGTCTAGTATAGTAATGCTTAAAAACATCTAAATAATTAATCTAAATTCTAAGTCTTTGAGTCTTGATGAAACTGGAATCCAAATGGACAAAACTGTGTAAGCAGAGTAAGATTTGTTCAGTATTCTCTGGTGTTACTAAGAATGCTACTACTCCTGCTGCACTCCTTTTTAAAGTATATTCTGGTTTTGGTTCTCTTTTAGCGCCAAGCGAAGTACACAGAAAATAGACTGAAGGCTATTAAGGCAAGAAACGAGTATCTGCTAGCTCTGGAAGCCACCAATGCATCTGTATTCAAGTATTACATTCATGACCTGTCTGATCTCATTGATGTAAGTGCTGCTGCTTGGGTGCCTGCAATGAATATCATTGCCATTAACCCTCACATGTGGCGCTCCTTCTTCAACGTCTTATATACCAGCACAACTGGTAACCTCTGTACAGCTGTGGAATGATGGTCTTGGATGGGCAACCTAGAGGGTAAACAACAGGCGTGATAATTGGTCATTAAGCTGTTAAGGGAGCTTTTCTTAGGTGGCTAACTCAGAGTTTGTTGCACAGATAGAAGATTGCACAAGAAACCTGGCATTGAAACGTGTAGAAGGAGGAGTTGCTTAGTTAAAACGAAACTCAGCTTCAGTATCACACTGTTGCTTGACATTTTCTATTTACTATTTTAATCAAACCTGCAAAACTATAACTCAGAAGCATGTTTAAAAAAAGAATGTTAACTGCAGAAACAGTATACCAGCTGGTAAAAGAAATCGAGGACAAAAGCATTTTCTAAAGCTGCTTTTAACTTGTTCTGAAAAATTCCATATATTTCAAGGTTAATGCTTTCTCTAGCATATTTCACAGGAGGATTGAACCTCCCTGCTTTTTAGACCTTCCATTCTCTGATACCCCGACCCAGCAGCTCTACAGCAACTTGATGCATTTCTTCTGTTATTGGCACTGCAGAGTACTGTCAGTCCAGTTCTGAAAGGTGTCAGAGGAGTGTCAACAAGTGATGGAGGTTCCACTGCTTGCCACTGCGCAGGCTCTCTGTGTATGCAAAGAAATGAAGAAATAAACTGGCTACAGAAACCAGTCCCCCCTTTCCTTAGAACGCTCTGTGCAGAAACTGGGTAATAGAGCAGAAGATGGAGGGAGCTCGTTCCCCAGCTACCTGCAAGCTCTCTGTTCTGCAGCTGAATGATGACTCCAGTATTCAAGGGGCATCAGTTCTGCTTTTAGTAAAATGCACAACAACCCCCCCTAAATCTTTCCTCTTTGAAAACTCAGAAAAGCCAGTTAGGAATCCCGATATTTTTCACAAATCCAAAACCACCCACTTCAACCTGCAGAACTAGAGTACCAAATGCACTGAACACATCGTGTCTGGGTCAGTGACTGTTGCTTGATCTTACTGTGCTTGCCAAGGACAGCACGCTGCCGTCGCTATTAGAAACACTCAACTGCAAAGCCTGAAGGGAACTTTCTTTGTAGGAGGCGGGGAGTAATGAACAGAAGTGTCTCTAGACACAGGCAATAAAGAGCACTCAGATCACTATTAATTAGTCAGCTATTATAATACCTAACAGTATATATAATACATTTATTCAGCTGATCATAAAATCGCATGAAGTGCACTTCTGCTAGGTATTTATTTAAACCTGTGCTTTGGAGGTCAGGATTTTCAGTGCTAGATGATTTTGAAAAATACTGTTATTTAAAAATGTCACATTTTGCAGAATTGCTCTGTTGAAGAGGCATGTTTCGTTTATACCTGCTGCCTGTTTAGGAGACCTTTTTTGGTTAATATTTACTCAACTTGAATTGTGCCATCTTTGTTTTTTTGTTGTTTTTTTTTTTTTTTTTAACAAATTATAACTTTTTATATATTTTTATGTTGAAACGTACAAGACAAGGATTCCTTTCACTGACATCCAGCGTAATTAAATTGTCTTAATTTTTTCTTTTAAAATCCTATACGTAAGGCCTCCCCCAAATACTGCAAATGTGCTTGGTTCAGTTGTCTGCTAACAGACTGTTCTTAGTACATTTTCGTGAGTCATATATAGTAAAGAATCCATTTGGATTTCATAAACCCATAACAATTTCTGAGCACAGACCTGAGATCTTTTAAGTAGTACATTGACAAATGTAGGTTATCCAGCTTTGAAGGAATTGCTTCTCTCACTAGACAGTCTCAGTCATCTCTGGGGCATGGTAGGCAGTGGTGCAAGACAAGAAGCCAAGCTTCTGCAGTACATGGATTTGTCCCTGTTCCTAGAGAGGAGGCATCGTGGCTCTGAGTGAGTCTGTGCCCATGTTAACCCCCTTGTGTTCCTTGAAGCACTCAGTTTAACACTACATTGCAAGTTCTCATAATCTTTAAAAGAAAAGTATTATCTGCTCTGTTTGCAGAAGGCATGGAAAAATGTGGGATTGCCTGGGAGCACAGGAGATGGAATTCAGTTATCTCATTGTTAAGACGCAGGGAATATAGATTTACTAATGCCTTTGATCCTGAAGGATCGAAAATTAACAGTTATAACCAGCGATGGTTATCTGAAGCATCCGACTTAAATAAAATGTGATTTTTAAGCCAGGTCTTAATTCTTTTCCTTGATCTAGTCATTTGATGATATTGAATTTTGAAATATAATATAAAAGCAGTCTTCAGAGTTACTTACAAGTAGATTGTGTTAGGCCAAATGGCATTAAACTTGTCATGTTTATACAGCGCATTGTGTTCCCCCTCCAACGTGCATTGAAGGATAACAGTGAGTTAATTCTTCATTGTGAGTTAAGAGCAATAAATTGTTCCTGACATAGTCCAGTAGTTTTGAATTTCCTGACTTGGGGACTGAGGCAGCTCTTTGATGCTAATGAAATATTACAGTAATGGGGAAGTTTGTATTAACTGGTATTTACGAAAGGGTCACTAGGACAGAACTTAAAAAAAGATAAACACTCGTGTATGTGTCAGTCCTAAAGTCTGCTTTACTTTTCTAGAAATAGGTGTACTATTCCTGTTTACTCCAGGATCTCATCCTTTCCCTTCCAAATACAAATTGCATTTTAAAACAGAGGGCTCTTTCTCCTTAAATCTTCTATTTTGGACCTGTTTGAAAACTGCTAACTGGCAAAGGGTTAATCAGCTGTCATGTTGAGAAGTGAATTTGAATGAGTTATCATTAAATTCTTATAAAAAATTGATTTCCTTGGGGAACGATTTCATCAAACATTTATATAACCCAGAAAAGGGATGACAAGGCTGATACATTTATAAATGTGGTACACTGGACTTTTTAAAATGCTAAAGTGGGGGAGTGGGCTGAAAAATGTTTTCTGTCACTGGCTTCAATAACATAAAGCTAAAAAACTTTGCTGTCTTAATGTAGTCCTGCTGCTAAGCGAGGTGGGGTGTAAAATATTGTCCCATTTGACTTCCCAGTCCCACCAGTGACCTTCCCTTGTGTGGCAGATCAGCTTTCCTTCTGGACGCAGATGTGTGCTGGAGGAGGGCGAGTGCAGGGAGGACAAGCTGGTTGCCCTGGGTGGGTGTGCAACTGTCTGGCCCACAGCAGGAGGGGAAAAGGAGTGACTGCTCCTGTTAAATCTGAGGTGGTCCTAATCCTCTGGCTGGACTGTTGGCCCAACTTGGACTAGCTTTCCCCAAATTACTGCAGAGGATGGCACTGTAATGTGCATGCAAAAGAGCAGCTTTGAGTAGCTGTTCATCCAAGACTGCCTCCACACGTGCAAATTCTCAATCAAGCGTCTTTTGTGGTTTTTTTTGGCTAGTTTTTGTTCTTTCTGATTGAATGTAATGTCCTTTAATTCTCTGCCTCCAGCCTAACCAGCAACTGCAGCTCTTTTTACAAGACTCCACACCTGCCACAGCTTGTTGGCACAGGAGCCAGGCATCTCGCAGCACTTGGTGACAAATTCTGTGAAAGCAGGGAATGGTCCAGTAGCCGCTCTCTTCTCTCTCCCTCCCGCCCGGCGGGGGGGGGGGGGGGGGGG
>JAVKLA010000052.1:2503957-2539225 GCA_034782735.1 Sagittarius serpentarius | reverse complement strand
CCCCCCCCCCCCCCCCCCCCCCGCTTTTTTTCTGCGTTTGCACACAATGACAGTGATGAGACCCAAATGATGGGTGAGGAGGAGATTTCATGTGAATTTTGCTTACAGAACAGCACAGCAATCAAGCAGATGGTCTCTTTCTTTTTGGATATTCTCCTAGCGTATGTAATCTTGCTTGTAATTCCAAGAAGGTGGGCTCCTCTCTCGCTCACTTTATTAGATGTCTGAAAAATTCAGGCTGTTTCTGATCAGCTAATGAAAAGCGCCTTTCTCCCTTCTGAAACATTAAGACTTGGCTGCGCAGCCATGGTGGAGATGAAGCTGCTTGATTGTCTTCCAGTGACATCATCCTGGTGTCAGTAATAGCCAGGAAATTCTTGACCACGACCACTTTCTGCTTGAAAGTTTTTGCTTTTCTGTTTCACCCCAGCAATGAAGTCATCCCAACTGATTGCTGCTTGCTTTTTGGATGACTCTGTTCTTTATGCCTGCGATGTACAGGTCATGTTCTTGCTTCCTGAAGTACACTGAATTCAAGTTTTCTTTATCTTGGGTAGAAAAATTTAGATGCAGATTAACTTTTGCAGATGATCCAAATCCTGTGTCTTGTTTCTCTTCAGTGAATTGTTTTCCTCTTACTTTGACTAGTTTTATTTAAGGATTTTGGAGTGTTTTCAATGGGAATCAGTGCCCCTCAAAGTAAGAATCCCAAGAAATACACTGAACATACTCGCTTCTAGGTTGCTTTTTGGGTTTTAATAGCATGAAATGAATTCTCTAATACTCCATGAGAACTCCGCAAAGTGTTACAATAGTTTAAGATGTACTTGTCTTGGAGACTAATTATAACATGATGTTGAAATTCGTATGGGATTAGAGGCTGAGAATTCTGTTTAGGGCCAACTCTGAGGACCCCTAGTCAAGATGTCTCTGTGATCAATGAGAGATGTGAGACCACTCTGATACCCAGAAGATGATAACTTGTGTATCCATTTATGTAACTTCTGACTTTGGAAACATTTTAATTTCCATTACAGAATTTCTTCGCTTATTCATATGGAATTGTGTGTCTCTTTCCAGCAGTGTTGTGACCTGGGATACCATGCTAGCCTCAACAGAGCTCTCAGGACATTCTTGTCTGCTGAGCTAAACCTGGAGCAGTCAAAGCATGAGGGTCTGGATGCCATTGAAAACGCCGTTGAGAACCTGGATGCCAACAGTGATAAGCAGCGCCTGATGGAGATGTACAACAATGTCTTCTGTCCGCCCATGAAGTTCGAGTTTCAGCCACATATGGGTGATATGGTCAGTTTATACTCCTCCTCCGGCTCTAGCTCTGTAAACACTTGCAGCTTCGCCTGTTTACTTCCCTCGTCTTTGATAGATAGACCCACTAAAAGGCCACCTGTTTGGCTCTATTTTTGGGAGGCAGAAGGGAGCCTTGGAAAAGGGAGCCGATTTGAAGATTAAGTGGAGGCTTATGGCACGGATGTCTGAATACGACTGACTAACTTTTTGTCTATCAAAGCTATTGAAGATGAATATGCTTAATTAGGTATAATACTAAATGTAGGTAGGAAACACTTTTAACCTCTCATTCAACCCACAAGTTAACCCCTGCACCCCGAGACAGACTCTGAAGTTAGAGATTTGAAGGGGCAACAAAGTAAGAAACTTGAATGCTGGTTTTTTGAGGCATTTGAGTGTGTAATCTTAGACCACAAATGGTTTGTAGTGGTGCTTTATGCATCTTCATTGTGAGACAAGACAGTCAGAGGACTTTCATTTTTGGCAATGAAAAGCTCTCTCTTTATAGGTTTATCAAGATGTGGTTACTCATCTGGGAACTGTTTAAAGTCACACAAGCTGAAACCGGTTCTAAATGGGAACACATGTACAATGTAATAATTTAGGTCAATTGGTTGGATTTCTACATTATCCTCCTGAACACTGAGGAAACACTGTAAAGATGGTCACTTGCAGGCAGCCTCTTCTTTTGGTCTAAGAATTGCAATCACTGCTTAAGGCTCCTCTTTGTCTCTTTCCTCTTAAGTGAATCACCTTTCTCATGTTTTTCTGTGCTTTGGTATCCTGTAAGATTGTGGGAAGAAAAAGAATTACCTGCAGACTGTCATTCAGTTAACAGCTCACATTTGCTGAATCATTTATCTTGGTTCTTCTCAAGGCCAAATAAGTATTTATAAATGCCGGCTGATAGGCTTGTTGCAATGGTCCTGTGTATATCGGATTGAGTATGTGATGGTGTATGTGCACGTGTGCAATAAAGATCCAGTTCCAGTTTCTGTCTTTAAAAAATAGCCTTATGCAATGAGGTCAACATTTTCCTTTTAAAAAAACAACAACAAAACACAACTAGAAGGAAAAGCTGCCTCCTGCTGTGATGAAATAAGACTAATTCTTAACAGTAAGGGGAAGCCCACAGTTCTGGCATATTTGACAGGTCTCTAACCTGTTCTTTTTTTATTTCAGCTCCCCTGAATTTATTAAATAATGAATTGTACCTGTTGCTGTAGTGTACAGGTAGTTCAGCTGAGCAAGCTCAGCCTCTCATACCCTGCCTCAGCATGCCTGGCTAATACATTGAACCAAATTCTTCTTGATATGCAGCGTGATTCAGCCTAGTATCTGTGATAAAGCGCCTTCAGACTTTCAAAACACATGATGAGCTTATGTTATGGAAAGTAGCTAATTTTTTCTAGTTCTTCTTCAATGTTTATGTTCTCTCTTTTGCTCACTTTTCAATACAGTCAGGAAGGGAACTGCAATTTGGTAGAACACAGACCTTTTCCACTGGTTGAAATCCAGGGCTACAAAGTTTTAAAATGAAGCACTTTGGAAGATGTTTGCTGATAGGAACTGAATTAATTGCAATGTTCTTGATTATGTGTTTTTTTTCCCTAGCCCTCTAAAAGCAGTGCTGTTTCTCTTCCAGGAGTCGCAGCTATGTGCCCAGCAACCAGTCCAGAGTGAATTAGTGCAGAGGTGCCAGCAATTGCAGTCTAGATTATCTACGCTTAAGATTGAAAATGAAGAGGTGAGCTAATCAACCAAAAATCAACAACGCTCTTACCACTTCCAGTGGGGAGCGGGGACTAGTTAAGGAAGAATCTAGTTGCTGTGATCATCTTTTATGAAGACTTGTGGTAAAATTCAAGGATAAGGCAGCTGAGGCCAGCAGTACATTAGTGTGTGATCTCGCCTGAAAGCTGGGTGTGTGGAGAGGATCCTTTAAAATACCTCCACATATCTCTTTTCCCACCCTTAAGTTGATAGGACTGGCTGTGTTGCAAAAGTGTATTTGGATAGCTAAGAGAAAAAGAGGAATTTAATGTTTTGAAGGGAAGACAGTGAATTTGCATAACCTAAGGTAAGAGCTAATTTTTGTTGGATTGGTCATCTGAGATGAGAAGATGGCATTTGTTTGGGAACAGGTCAAAATACCTAATCTGCACCTCTGTGTTCAAGAATTTGTAATTCTCCTTGAGCAAAATTTGCGACTCCTTTATGTCTAGGACATTGATTCTGGCCTTCAGTAAAAATTTACAGTGCCACAAAGTCCTTTTTTTAATATCTTATCATTTGATGCCCAGTAGATATAGTTACAGAAGACGATTATAAGCACTCTTTGCTTTGAGGTTAAATTTCCTTACCTCTCCTCCTCATCCCAGCCTGTAAGATCACAACTGTTTTCCTACCCCTGGCAGGTTCTGTGTGCTGCCAGTCCTTTGTTTATATGGTCTGTGCTGTTAACGAGCAAAACTTGCACCTTAGTTATGGCACACAGGATGTGAAATCAGTAATATCCGTTTATTAGTAAAATGTTCCAGGGTACTTACTACCTCTGTTTTTTACTTGCAACATATTATCTTCATTTTTTAAGTACTCTCATTCTTGCTGGACAGGTTAAGAAGACTATGGAAGCTACACTCCAGACAATCCAGGATATAGTCACGATAGAGGACTTTGACGTCTCTGACTGCTTTCAGTACAGCAACTCTATGGAGTCTGTTAAATCCACTGTCTCAGAAACGTTCATGAGCAAACCGAGCATTGCCAAAAGACGGGCCAACCAGCAGGAGACAGAGCAGTTCTATTTCACAGTAAGGAGTTAATTTTCAGTATGAGCATGTATAATGTATTTAGAATTATACTTACAAGAAAGTGCAAAATGATGCTATCATCTTACGAAAATGCTTCTGTAATTGATTTTGGACAAGCAGAGTAAGCATACTAGGTTTTAAAAATGGGTGCTTTGAATTCTTTACAAATATATTCGGATACCTTTGTTGATGCAAACTTAGTCTGTGGATAAATTGTGTAAAATTTGATTTCTTCTGCATCTAAAAAGGAATTGTCTGAAAAAGAACTTAATAGCTTATAAATACCAATTTTAAAAAATAATACAAACTAAAAGAATGTTTAGCTCTTTCATTTTTTGTTATTATCATCTTACAGTTTCAGCTCACGTAAGCTTTTGATTGATTTGATGCATTTTTACAAGATGCTAAGAGCTCTTTATATTGAATTTCATACTAGACTATGTGTTTTTTCCGAAATAGATTTATGTTAAACTGTTGAATTCATTTCCATTTTAAAAATACTCCAAAATAGCAGATGAAAATCATACCTCTTATCCTGGTTACTTTGTCATTCCTTTGGGCATCTTTTTCTATACTTCATGCCCTTTACAATCCTCTTCCAAGAATGGTGTTGCTTATTAAAAGTCTGAAGTTTCTGTGCAAATTATACTAGCTGGCAGGATGGTTTCTGTCAGGCCTTGAATTGCAGAAATTAAAAAGCCTTCATAGAAGGTGAAACTGGCTATTGAGAAAAGTGGGTGGAGAAACTGATTCAGTCAAGAAGGGATTGACCACCCTGCCCGGGGTTATGAAACTAGAAAAATGATGTTTAATTGAACTCTAAGCATTCCCTCTCTAGAGAGGGACTATTGTAAGTTCTAATAGGAGACTGAACCCTGGACTTTATTTGGATATAATATTTTTCTGTTTCATTGTGTTCATGTCCTGCTGCACAGCAGCGAGGTCCCAGCAGGACTGCGGAGCCCTTTCAGTAAGCAGTGGTGCAGCCTGTCATGTCCTCTGCAACGTGGGTAAAATAACTATCAACAGAAGGAAGCTGTTACAGGGAGGCCCTCTTTAACCAGCCTAATCAGATGCTTGATTGATCTACTGTTGACCAGGCTTATAAATATTCTTTATAAGGATTTCAAGCTTTGAATCTATAAGGAGCAGTTTTTTCAGTGTATGAGAAAATGCTCAGATGAGTATTAATGAGACTGAGGGCAGAGCTGTGTAGCAATATGGGCGAGGCCTTCTTTGTGTAGGGAAAAAAAGCAAAGTGTAGTGCAGAACAGAGATTTAAGTCCCCTCGTACCTTATGATGTGCTAAATGCTGAGGGGTATGAACTGAAAGAAAAATACTAATTTGAAAGAATATTCCATATTACTATGTAACTCAAGTTGGAAATTCCACGTACTGCATTGCTAGCTAGGCAGAGCTCTTAGGTAAATATAGTGATGCGACCATGGGAATTTAATTGAAGGAGTACTGACAGTAGTATCTCTATGCTAGTCTAAGCTATATTTCCACTAGAGGCATATCATCACACGCTGGTGCTGAGATGGCTGTTGTTAGGGCTTTGAAGGAAGATTTGTATTCAGAATAGAAGCTTAAACTTCCGCGTGTCAGTGAAAAGCATAGGAATGATGATTGACTTAGCACTGAGCTAATGCAGGTAGCTAAAGCAAGGAAGCAGCAGTGACTCCAGAGAGCTGAAATCTGGGGATGTGTCCTGAGTGCCTGGCAGGCGGGTACTGCCACTGCCGTGGCTACACTCCTGCTTCCTGAGCCAGCAAAATCGGAGCTAGCGTGAGGATGCCTCTCAGAGCTGAAATCCTACTGCTAATTGTAATACAGCTGGCACTCTGCCCTACCTGAGAAGTGAAAAGGGGAATGAATGATTTGATTCTTTTTACCTCTAAAATGGATAATTTTAGTTCTCAGTTGAAATGTTGTTTTTTCCTCTAAAAAGACTAAAACCCAGCACAATGCTCATTCTGTGAAGTGCTTTAAAAATTAATGTAAATTTATTATTACCAAACCCTTAAGACATGGGTAAGTATTGTATAAAGTTCCCGTGCTAATCAGTCCTACAGAAATGTCATGCTGCTTGTGTCAATGTGCCACTGTTCCCACGTTCAGTCGCTAGCAGTGGCGCAGAGGCGCGGGGATCTGATTCACCCGCTCCTTCAATCGAGTGCCTTGTTTGAAGTTGTTCTTGGGGGGTGGAGGAAGGGAGGAAAACTGCTGAGCTTTCCAGATTGGCGACAGTTAAGGATGTGGGACAGTGGCAGAAACTGTTTTTTTTATAGCCTCAAAAGCATGAAATCTCCTTTCCCACAAGGCAGGAAGATACGGTATAGTTTGCATTTTGCTTCATTATGTATGCCACCTGACAGCTGGTTCTCGCTGGAAAAACACTGCAGTGAGTTTGGGCTTAGAGAAGGTGTTGAAGTTGCATGGTTTTGAGGAGACGGTAGGTGCAAAATGCTCACTGTCTCTGGCTAACAACAGATCTTCACCTCTTAATTTTTACAATGCAGAAATAATGTGACTTGAGGATGTTTCTACTGCTTTGTGTCTGACTGTACTTAGTCTGACTCCAGCTGTGCTCTGCCAGAAATGAAATCCTTAGGAGTTCTTCTGTAGTTTGATATTTTTTTTGACTGTTTTTATTAAGCCAGAAATCAAATGCATGTATCTTTGTAATTCATTGAAAAAAGCCTGAAGCCTTATTTTGAAATTACTTATTTTTTTCATAAGCCTACTTGTAACAGGCAGAGTACAGAATGTTAGGCATGAGGAAGTAGAAAGAACACATGAAATACTGCACTGGATAGGAATCTTCCCTTTTTCTCCTCTAAAACGATCCCTGGTACCTGTCTGTGGGCAGCCGATGTTCTTATTGTGACTGCTACACATGACTCAAAGCCGGAGCGGTCGGCCAGAGCACCTGCAAGTGCCAGCAGCGTGCCTCTGCCCGCCCTGCTCAGGGAATCCACCTGCCCCACACCGAACCGCAGCTACCAGTAGGCTGAGCTTAAGTTTTTATATCTGCTTCAAAGGGAAGCTTCACTCTTTTCCAAATCAAGTTGATTTGCTGATCTTTAAGCTGCTGTTTGAGCTATTTGGAGCTGAGCCTTCTAGCCCTTCTGTCTCTTCGTCTGATCGTGATTTTGAGACGGGGAGCTCGGCACCTCCCAGAAACAGATTTATCCTCAAATTCCCACTTGAAATTCTCTGGTTATTTTTGCAGCGTATACTCTTCATGTTTTCTTCTGTCAAAATTTGATGCAAAAAATTTAACTTTAATTTTTAATTGGTGAACAGATTCTACAGGGAAATTAAAAAAAAATGGTTAATATTTTTTTGACACAGTGATCACGCTTCCTGTTTTCTTCTAAAACAACAAAAAAAAAGTTGAAGTATTAGTATAGGAAGCAGGAAGTGCTGAGACTCTCCGAAGGGACTTAATTCTTGTGAAATTTTTCTTCCAGTGTTGTCAACCAAAGGGACATAAAACACAAACTCCTGGCAGCTAATTAAAGCCTCAGCTCAGCCATTTTTGTCTGTTGTGTTGGTACACACTACTGCTGGAGAGCCCGCAGTGGAAACTCCATCAGCTCCTGGAAGGTTTCCCCCCACCCTCCGTAATGCCACAGTATATGTATATGTATATATTACTCCTTGGTTCTTTACATCTCGCACAGAGACTGCCATGTTATGACCTGCATAGGACAAGCAGGGTCCAGGCACTCTCATTGCTAAAATACTGGTTTTAACCTTAAGGATTTGCAGTCTAATTTGGCAATACCAAACCAGAACTGGAAAAAAGTGCGTAGAATTGGGGAAGGCTGAAGATGAGAGCTGAAACATTTCATTATGAAATGAGAATCCTTTCTTTGTGTTCATTTCGCTAGCTGAATTTTTAAAATATCTTGTAGTTCTGAAGAATGGCCTGTGGTATTTGAATAGTTATGTGCTATTTATGTATTTTTGAGTGTAAACATGTCCTAATTACAATGTGGACAGCTACCATACAACAGGGTATTTTATGCACTGCAGCACAGTGAAGATAAATAATGCTGTTCTGAACTGCAAAATAAGAGATGAGAGAGCTATAAAAACCTAGCATTTGCAGAGCTGTGAAAAATCAGAAAGAAGTGGGAAAAATGACTGCATGATTGTATAATATTTCACCAAGAGAAAAAATCTGAACCTAAATAATATCTTTATTTGTTTTGTCCCCTGCCCCGCTCCGCAACTCTGTGCATCATCCAGCATGGAGGCAGACACACTATTTGACAAGTAAAGTGGGGTGAGAGAGGTTAAGTGAGAGAATAAGCACAGTAGCAGCCTTTTAGTTTGTTAAAACAGATTGCTCATTCAGTTGCCTGTGACGTGCAAGGGAAGTGCATTTCCATTTCACCCTGCCTGGAGAGGAGATGCATGACAGCTTCTCAGATGTCTTAAAAGATGCCAAACATTCAGCTGATTCCACAGTGGAACAATAGAAATTGCACTGCAGATACGTATAGACCAAGCTTCAGATTTGCCTGGATATATAAACCAGGAGGACTTAGTTCATCCTTAGCACTGTAAATTTCAGTGTAAATCTGTACTTCAGCCTTATGTTCAGAATCCAGTAACCTAAAGATGCAATCGAAGAAATTAATTGTCCACTCATGATCTTGTTTTTTTCCACCTTCACAGAAAATGAAGGAGTATTTGGAAGGCAGGAATCTGATAACGAAGCTCCAAGCCAAACATGACCTTCTCCAGAAGACCCTGGGAGAAAGTGAGTCTGGGACCCGCTTGTCACTGCTATTAGCCAGACTGTTGCACTTACTGAATTAGTCAGCTGACTGAGTTTAACGGTCTTGGATTACTGATGCAAAGTGGACATACTCATGTTTTATGAATTTATTTTTCCAATCTGCGTGATGGAGAAGCCAAATGACCTACATGGCTGCTTGGTTAATGGTGAACAGAAAATGCTTAATGAATCACTAATGTGCATCACTTATTTGTTAAAATGAAGCATATGCCCACTTGTTCATCCTGTCCTCTCCCCCTACACGCGCATTCTGCTTCTCACTTAATAATCTGTATTGGGGTAAACCTTGTGATTTACAGTTTACTGATTAGTTGAGAAGTATTGCCTTGTTAGGCTGGTCAGAAGTTTCATTTGCATGGTAGTTTAGCTGCTTCTCACCTCTGTGGGTTCAGTCCAGACCAAACTAGTGTATGTAAGCATGAGCTTTTATTAGGAGAATAACAAACAAATTTCAGAGTATGTAAAATATGTTGCCTATCTAGAGGGCAGTAGGCAAAGGGCAGAAGCCAGAACTGAATATGTGTTTGCTATTAGTGTCAGAACAAAGGAAGATTTCTTTCCCTTCATGGTATGGGCAAATCTGTTGGCCAAACACGCTTAAACTATGCATCCAAGTTTCCATAGAAACCTATCTGCCTCATATTTGCAGAGGAGAAGGTTTTAACAGTCTAAATGTCAGGTCAAAAAATGGCTCAACTTGTTCCTGGGTTTATATGCTGGAGCAGGGCTCGTGTTTTGATATGTAACTTAACTGGACTCCCCACAGTTTATGATGTGCAAATCTTCTGAATGAAAACTTAAACAGCATGTGGTCTTTGAAGTGCTTTGCTTTCTGTTTAAAAATGCACTATAAAAATAAAATACTTATTGCTACAGTAATTAAGAGTTTCATGTTTATCAGACCCAAACCACTACAAGGTAAGGAAAGGATGTTGCCATTGTTTTGAGCTTTACTGTTTAAAGTTGCTCATCTCTTCAGCTATCCTGTAGAAAGGGTGGATGAAGCCAAAGATCTATGTCCTTAGGGTATTTTTCTTCTGCCTCTAAATATCTCCAAATGACACCCATGCTGCCCCTGTGACTAATCACATTCCTGGATCATAGCTGACCTCTGCATACCGAGACCTATTTCCTCTTAACCTGCCTGCCCTTTGAACCCATTTCAAGCTGTTGTGGGGGGAAAAGAAGAGGAAATTAAATGTGATTTCTGTATTGCTATGTAGATTTAAAGGCTACTTCTGTTTTCTTGTGGTTGCTTTGCAAACCAGAGCTTTCTTAGTCACTCTGTGAAGGGACCCAGTGTATGTCAGGGTGAGGTCCAGCAGCTTTTGAAAAAAAATCACTTCTGTCATCTGTGAGATCAAAAGAAGCTGAGGAAGGGAGGTACATTTCATCTCCAAAACCACATTAGCAGGTTAATGGTACAAACTGGGGACCGTGCCTAGACTTATCCATAAAATGTCACTTAATTGGGAAATGGGCAAATAAAATTCCTTTCACAAGTCCCTGGAGCATGGTTAGAAGCTTTACTGAAAAATGTGCATGCAGCTGCGTGTCTTCAGTCCCTGGAAAATTCATGGGTTTGTTACAATTTTTATTCTTCTTTGCCCCATCCTCAGGTGACATTTATTAGTCCTCTTGCAAATTACCTTAATCTAAAGATGACAAGTTCCATTAATAAAAATAGCAGCAAGTCTTCCTACCTACAAGTAATTATGTCCCTGCCTACTGTACATATTTGTCACCCTAATGTAGGAGACCCTTGATGTTGCCACAGCCATGTAATTTATATATATGAATATTCTATGATGGAAATGGCACAGATGGCTGGAAATTCTGCTTCAGAATAACATTTTCATGTAAATTATGCACTGTTTTGGCTTTACGTGGGGAGAGGAAAGTTGCTATCGAGATGCGTTCAACTAATTGTCAGCCATCAGCAATTAGACGTTTCCCTCACTTATTCTTCCATCTCCCCAGGAGCAGGAAGACAACTGTAGGGAAGGTGGATTTTCAGCTGTTGTAAATCAGTATGGTTTCACTGATGATGATCTATACCAGCAAAAGATCTGGCCTGTACAATTCCCAAAGGCATATACTAGTTTTCTCTCTTACTCCTTGTTGTGCTATTTTAAAACGATGCCTGCGTTAGCAGTAGTCGTTAGCTTGGCCGCTTCCTTGCAAACTCAGTGCAAGTTAATGGAACGTTTTTATAAATATGTTTGTGGAAAATATCATTAAACGTCTGTCTCCCAAAATAGCTTAATGCCAGCACATTCAGTCTGTGGGCTAACAAATCTGTGAATGTTTTCAATCTTAGTAAGTGGCTTTATAAAGTATAATCTCTCGCCCCACCAATTCCCCTGGGAAGGGGGAGGGAGGGAGAGGTTGACAAGCCCAGTTTTTTGGCAGCAGAAGTCAACAATTAGAATGCACAGGGAACTAATTTTCAAAAACAATACTTTCCAAAGAAAGAGTCCTCAGGCAGCCCAAGCTGTTTGCTGCGTTTCCTGGTCGGCCGTGGCAGAGCTGTGCCAGCAGGGATGGGCTTCGGTGGTCTCCCCAGCAGCACTCCTGGGGGAGGCAGCCACTGTCTGGCTCCCCGGAGCTGCCCCCTCCCTCTCCAGTGGTTTTTCTCTTCCATCTCCTTCCAAAACTGGCTTTACAAATCCGTTGAAAGTATTTTCCCATTCCTCCCTCCTAATGCTGTATTTCTTTGTCTTCTTAACAGGTCAACGGACTGACTGCTCCCTTGCCAGGTAGGTGTGGCTCAGGGGATCATTTTTTAAAGAAAATCTGAAGCAAATGAGTCACTGCCATTCTAGATCAGTTACCAGCCCAGGATACATATGTCTTAGAAAAAGATACTCATTTAGCTAAAACATGAGCAAATTCATGCTAGTTAATATGGCTTTAAATCATTGCTATCACCTATATCCATACAAGGTAGTGGCACAGCTTATACATACGTTTAGTAACCTCTGGTCAGGCGAGTAATGAATATTCCTTTTGATGCAGTGCCTGCTTAAACACCTCTCCTTGCTTGTTGCTGCCCTGCGCAGCCACCGCAGCTGTGACTGTACACCTGCTGGCAGGGCTGCCTGTTGCAGCGGGTTGGGAAACTGGCTGGGGTTAAAAATCACCAAAGGAGAAAAAAAAAAAAAGATAATAGAGGTCTTGTGCTTTTTCTTGCCCCACTGCATTTAATCGAGATCACAAAGGGGATTGGCAGGTGTGAGAAACTGTTTAGTTTGGCACTGTCACCCAGAGAAGTATTCTTCTAACTAAGATCTTTATAAACACATTTGTATTTCTGTAAGGGAGATGGGCCCATGACTCTGCAGGGTTTATCCACGTGGTTGATGTACGGGGCTGAGTAATGTAAATCGGAAAACTCTTTATCCTGTTGATGATCTCTCCTCTGCTGTGGAACTGGATTGCAGCATTATAGAGGTCATGGAGAATAAACTTTTCATTTATAATTGGGACCAATCACAGAAACATAACTAAGCTTCTCCTGATGGGGTTTTTATAAAACATAACAAATTTCCCATCTCCAAATTGATGGATTCAAGGGGCTCTGCTGGGCACGAGGAGCTGGAGTAGGGGCTGTGTATCATCCTGCCTTGTTAACAAAAGGAAGGTGATTACTACCGATCTGGAGTCATTACTACTTTTCACATTCCTTACAGCAAAGCAAAGCTGACAGGTCCTAATTAGAGCCTGACATCTGTAATAATAAAATATTATTCATCATGAAACAATTTTAAATATCAAAGAATCATTACTGCTAATAGTTTAAAATAGACTTATTGTCTGTGACAGCCCATGGAATCTGATTTCTTTTTTTTCATTCAGTGTTTTTGATTTTTATAAAAGGAATTTCCCCTGAATTAACACACTGTACAGTCTTTTTAAAAATCACAGTTCTAATCACCTTATTTATAATTCAGCAGCCATCTGCCCTAGCAGGGAATTGGCTTGAATGATACGTTAGGGCCTCTCTACTGTTATCTCTCATGCTTCATTTTTACAAGAAACTATAGGAATTTTAAACCCCAGTAATACATTTTGAGTGGAAAAATCTTGGCAAAGCAAGGCTTTTTCCTATTTTTCTACAATTAATATCTACCAACATAAATAATGAGACCATCATGGTTTATACTGAAAAGGCTTAGCCTGGCTAGTGTGTGCTGGTGTTTGAGAGGGTTTGTGTTATTTATTTATTTGAAGTCTTATCAGAAACTATAATAAAGACTCCACAATGGCAGCTGTTAACAGCACAGTAGGAACCAGCATGCTCCCACTTGCTTCTCCCCTCTGTAGAGTGGCTCTTTCAGAGAAGAGCAATGTGCAATTTATAACAAACTTCATCTTGAACAAGGAGCCCTATGTAGCAGATTTCCATGTGTTTGGAATTAAAACGTCAAGGGTAATCTTTTGTCAAAGCAGTGGACTCCCTTGTGTCTGTTTCAGGTTTTTAGTGTTTTAAAGTCACTTAAAATCTTTCTGAAGTTCCATACATTGAATGAGACCAAGTCATTATGATTGACTTGTGTATCTGGCTCCTTCCCTCTTCCAAAATACGCGTGGTTTGAAATACTGAATGAACGAACCGATGATAGTAGAGGATTATCTTGACTTTTCTGTTCTGGTTTTTTCCTCCTGCACGAATGGGCGGTTCTGATCTTCTCATCAGTGGCAGGCGCAGCTCCACCATAAGGAAGCAGGTAATAAACATTTCCTTAAGTAACAAAACAGGGGTATGTCTGTGTTTGTGTAGAGGAGGATAGATGGAAAACAGGCAAGTGTTGTTATCCTTCCCTCCCTCTCTTACATGGACCTTTTCAGTCTTGTTCAAGTGGAACTGGTGTCTGCTCGTTCAGTAACTGAAATCAATAAAACACAGATCCACAGCCTTCATTCATTTTCTTTTGACAAAATTTAAAAATAATTTTACTCTGTGTTTTGACAGACCTGGAACCAAAAATGCCAAACAGCCTTGAGCTGTCTGGACAGTCATGGTTTGTGGGTTTTAAGCAGTTGTTTCTTTGTCCCCTTTCCCTTTGCTTTCACTGGTATCCCACAGCAATGCTGTTAAACCAGTAACTGCTCGCTTGTTGTGCCTTCTTGTAATAAAGACTGACAACAGCGATGCTTTGTTTCCCTGGCTGTGGTGGATAATCTGTTACTTTTTAGTACCTGATGAGCTAAAATGTGTTTCTTTGAGATAGGGAGAAACCAAAATATTTCTTGTTGATACTGTAAAGACAAAATTTGGCTTGGAATTTCATTTCATACAGTCTGTCTTGGGGTGCTGCTTTGTAGTTTTTAGGATCTCTGTGTATTGGAAATTAAGTAAGAGAGCAAGTTGTGGTTTTGGTGTGCAGAGTCAAACCTTTCTCATTTTCTGAGCTTAATTGTTGTTCCTTTTATTTATGCTCTAAAAATGGTCCTTTCCTATGCTGAAAAGGAAGTATGTGTGTGTCTTGCCATTTTCCCAAGTAGTTTTTGAGATGTCTCAGAAGCATATTCTGACTTGAGCCTCTGATTTGGAAACCTAAATTAAAAACTAATCCGTTCACAAACAGTGAATCCACAGCTCGTAGTAACCTACATGAAATCACTTGCATGGGGTTTTAATGGGGTTTTTTGATTGTGACCTAACAGTTTAAAACATAACTGCTCTGAGAGTTTTAATCTCTGGTGGGGACCCAGAATATGTGCTTCTCTGTGAGTTCCTACTGTCAAACTCAAAAATAAGTCTGGGGTCTTATAATGCTATTTGGATGATTATTAATAAAGCATGTCCTCAGGGGCCAGCTGAGTGGCAGAATGGCTTCTGAAGTATTCTTGATCGGTTGGTGTTGTTCTGTACAGCATATAGAAAACTAGTTCTAACTGCCTATGGCTAATTAGTAGAGAAATTATTGTCACTATATGACCAAGTTCTATGATATTGCAATGAAACAAAACATCATTAAACCCAAACAAGTTAGGAAAAAGGTTGACCTGTTTTTTTATATATATATATACTTTTGAGCAGAGGACTGTCATCTTTTTGAACTGACTGAAACGTGATACTGTAGCATCCTAACAAGTGAGCATTTTGATATAAATTAGAGGCATTGCTGTCCAAAACTACTGTAGAAGAGGCTATACATGAACAGAAACTCTGAAGTTTTAATCACATGGTAATTTTAATCACTGGCATCTGACCTTAAGCAAACTGCAGCAGTTCTGTTGCTTAGTTGCCATTCCCCAAAATGGTAGGAATAACTGCAGACATTGCAGAAATTCAGTTGTCTGAAAAGTAATCTGTGAGCCTGTGAAGCAGAGACTAAGGAAGTGTAGAGGCTTGTTTCCATACTGAAAATCTCAATGTTGTTTAAGCTGGGAACTGGCAATCTAGAAGATTTTACTGTGTTTGGGTCTTGGACTGATGACAGTGTTTTCCTTGAGCAGATGCCTGTATGGTGCACCTTATTTAATGAATTATGACTGCAGGGCACTAAACACATCTGGAACTGCATGGAAGCAGAATATGACAGACGAGAGGACGAATTTGCTTTCCATTCTTTTTTTTTTTTTTTTCTTCCCCCTACTTCCACTTTTACCATCACTCTGCATTCTGACTGCTGTTCTTGTTTAAATTGCTCTTTGTGCAGGATTCCTCACAAGCCATTCCCCTGGTCGTGGAGAGCTGCATCCGATTCATTAGCAGACATGGTGAGTTTATGGACAAAAGGTATCCTGTGATAGTTCTATAAAATGAACAGTGATGTAGAAGCCTTCTGAAAAATGTTCAGAGTAGGTTGGGACACAGTGCTTGCGCAGAGGAATCCTAGAGACTGCAATATAAAAAGTCGCACTGACTTTTTGGTTATATTGTTGGTATTGTGTGTGTGATCACTTCTCCAAATAACTGACCTTGCAGATGTTGTTCTTCCAACAATATCCCTTTGTTTCTTGTAAAATAAGTTTCCCATCCTTAGATACCACTCATGCCTCACCTCCACTCACCTTGCTTAGAGCCCTGAAACGTGGCCTTCACCAACAATAATCATGCTCTTCCTAGAGGAGGAGGAATACCCTAAGTATTTGAATGTAGGAGGTCAATTAGTGAATTAATTGCTTACTTATTGCCGCAGTGAGATGATTTATACCTGTTTCGAAGGTTAACTTCACAGCCTTGAATGCTGTAAAAGATTTTACACATTTATTGTAATTTGTTTTCATTTTTAATTGATATCATTTGTTAGTAGCATGTGAAACAGCTGTTAATTAACATGTGTAGAAAGAGGTTGAATTTATCTTCATTAAACAAGACACAGAGCCACATAGCAGGTCCTGTTTCATTTTCCTTGTTTAATGACCATTTTGGAAACTATAATCTAGAGCCCCATTCTCATCATCAGTTGGAAGAACCAAGTGCTATAATCCTTCATTAAGGCCATACTTGGGATTTGCTGGAAGAATCATTGAAACCACATTGCAGTGTGAACCGACGCATGACAAATCGAGGCCATCAGGAGGTTTCACTTTTTAGACTCATATTCCTGGGTTAGCTTAGATCCCCAACAGAAAGATTTTCCAACAGACTCAACTGATTTCTGCACTGAATGTCAGATCATGGTGTAAAGATACAGTCTGGAGTTAGAAGGAATGTGCTTTTATACAACAAACTCACTTTAGGCAGAAGAAATGATGAAACTGCCTGCCTGACACACTTACATTGCAGGAATGAGTTTTGTTGGAGGTAGCCTGACTGACATTTCTAGATGTTTTGCTGCGTAGGTGTGGGTTGAATGTCATTTTCATTCTTGCTTCTCTGCACTTGGGATTTTTTCTTTTCACTGTTCATAGCTATATGTCACAGCTACCAGATACAGCCACATACTGCAAAGGTTTCAGTGCGTTGTGATAAAAACAATTACAGAAATTGAGAGGAAGAGGCCACAGATGCATTCAGGAGAGCTTATTAGTTTATAGCCATTATTATAAATAAAGAAAAGACATTGCAACATTCCTTGTTTCAGAAAGTCTACAGTTAAAAGGATAGAGTGAATGGGAGTTGATTTCCCCGTGTGAAGCATATACTTTGTTCATTACTTAATTTGTAATGGTTGTTGCTCATCTTACATGTACCAACAAAATTGTTATGATGGTAGTATATTGGAACATCTTGCCTACTTGATCATTGGTTTTAATGATATTGCTAATGCTTACTTTTTAGCAGGAATGTCTTAGACTCTCCTAAAACCCTAGATAGCAGGTCGTGCTGGGGTAATTAAATGCTTCCGTTTCAATCGGCTGAGTTGCTCTGGGCCTTTGTGGTACTGCTCTTGCAAAATAAACTGCTTCCTTGTGTAGTTAGCCATATTTTACTTCTGGCTGATATACCATTGGTTTATGACTTTCTCTAGGTTGTAAAATCCTTTGGGGATCCTTCAGGGTAAAAGATAACATGCATGGCTGTTATAACCCAGTTATTCTGTCAGTTTATGAAGAAGGGTTAGTATTTTTTCTGTGTGTGCTGAGTTCTGTTTTTACATATTCTGTATGTGCCCGGACATATAAGGGAAAGATGGCTTTTAAAACAGCATACTTTTGCCTGTGTTGCTTATGTTTCCTTTATCATATGTCCTGTATCTGATGAAGGTGCCAGCTTATCTTTCGTATTGTTATCAACATCATTCATCGTCTTACAGGTTTGCAACATGAAGGAATATTCAGAGTGTCTGGGTCACAAGTTGAAGTGAATGACATAAAAAATGCATTTGAGAGAGGTAAGGAAGATCTGTTCCAGTATCTCAGAAATTATTGCCAAATGTATGAATTTGTTTACATATTCTGAAATGGCCTGTTTTGAATGCAACTTGCTATATTTTCTTCCTTTGATTTTTGTGTTTCCTAAGTGAGTCTAGCCCAAACACTTCCCTAGTGCTCATTAACCTTGAATACTCAGTTGTTTGGCATTATGCTTTATATCTTGTGGAGTGTCTGTATAATAAATATTCTGAATTCAATCTTCTCTCATGTCTGATAGCTTATTGATTGTTTGTAACACTAAAGGATATAGAGAATTTCATTACTGGATGTAACTGCATTTTCCTACCCTCTCCCCCCAGCTCTTTGTGAATAGGCTAGCTGCTAGAGGATGAAATTTTGTTTTCCATGTTCTTGAGGCACAGCTTGGCTACATTTATTCTAAATATCAGCAAGTGAGAGAGTAAATTTCAAGACACTGTTAACTCGACATAGCTTTTAATAGATTTGATATTCTATGTGAAGAACCATTCCATACAAAGGCAAAGAACGGCTGGGAGCCTCCTGAGTCATCAGCTTCTAGCTGGGCTCCTCGCCCTAGCAGAGCAGGTTCAGAAGAGCTTGCTCTTCAGGCAGTCCTTGCAGCCTGTCTCCCCAGTCATGCTTCGGTCACTGAAAACAACAGGGCTTGCATTAATTCCCTGAATGCATCACCCTAAAAGAATATAGTGTGTTTCTATGCTTGCTGTTGGAAGATACTAGCAGTAATTAATTAGGTATAGCAAGTTTATTTTGCTTTTGGGAAGAGAGAAGTTTAATGAACAACATGCGTGAAATGTGGCATCTAATTTCACCTGTTTTCATCTCTATCTACCTGTGAATTAAAATCCTGTGTATCATAGGCTGTAGGTAAAGGCTTGATATCAGAATCAGACCCCTTTTTTACATAACGAAAATACCAGTCATCTTGGGAAAATAGCCAGTTGTTCCATCACTAACATGCAGAAATAAAAAGGCGGGGGGGGGGGGGTTCTTCATCTCACTTGTCTCTGTAAAGCATATAATCTACAGAACTCGCAAAGTTAACAATAATGTCTCTGCAGTTTATTACTTCATCCAGAACCCTTGGTGGCAGTTAATATCAAGGATAACGCTTCGGTTTGCAGTGGCCCATTTATTATCCTGTGTGTTAAGATAATAGGCAAGCTTTGGTAATTTCAGTCACATAATGGATATATATCACTTCAGTTTGAGGATTGTCCCATCATTAAATCTAATTATATCTGATAGGGAGTTTTCCTTAGGGAACAACTCCTTAAGTGGGCATCTTTTCTCTTGTAATACAGACAAACTGTGGCATATCTGCAGTGACAAATTATCTGTCCCAGGAACACTCCTTGCCCCCTACCGATTCAGCATAAGATGTCTGTATCCTGCTGAGCCAGGTGTACGATGCTCAGTGGCCTCTTGTGTGTCCATTGAATCTACCTTAGCTTCAGTTGTGAGTTTGCATAAAGACCTGCTCCTGGACTCGTGTAATGTTCAGCTCCGTGGTGGATCTGTGGAGTTCACACCCTACCAAAATACCTGGAGCACAGAGCCTGGAAGTGTTACTACTGCTCTAGGAGCAACACTACCCTCTGTGGGTGTGAGCCCGGCGCTCTGGTGTCAGGCTGTAATCTATTTGATAGAAAGCTGTCCCAGGAGACCTGGGACAGCTGTCAGAGGCTTTCCGTCTTGGCTGCGATGCACAGGAGGCATCTCTCTCTACCTCATGCTGGTTGTAGTGCAGTTGGAGTAGGTGGGATTGGAGTAGGTGGGATTAACTTTGTGCTGCATAAATCCTTTTCTCCAGCTGAGGTGCATCCTCCCAGTCTGATACTTTTCTCCAGTATTCTGATTTTTCTTGCCTGCTTTTCTTTGCTTGTCATGAAGGGGAAGATCCATTGGCTGGGGACCAGAATGACCATGACATGGATTCAATAGCAGGAGTTCTGAAGCTCTATTTTCGAGGGTTGGAGCACCCTCTCTTCCCCAAGGATATCTTTCATGATCTGATTGCCTGTGTCAGTAAGTATATGAAGATCTGAAAAGAAATAGGATTCATTTTTCTAATCTCCCACTTCTTGCCCCTCCCCTTCCGCTTTTTCCTGACTCCAAAATAAGCTTGTTGTTGTTTCTTTGGTTAGGTTTGTGTTGCACTGGTATCGTAGTCTGTATTAGCCAGAGTCTGGGCAGTTATCTGGTCAGAGCCATCCTTATTCTGATAGCAGTTTTTTTAGGAATGAGCAAGGAGACAGAAATTAATAGATTGTAAGGGCAGTGTCATGGATTTTTCTGACACAGTGCTTTGTGACAGGATTCTTTTAAAACAGAATAGAGCAAAAACCTCCACTTCTGAAAAATAATCTTTAAGACCTGTCATCAGAAGGTGTCAGAAATGCCCTTTCAGAAGCAGGGATTGCCAGCAGGGTTTCTTGCCCTGTGTGCTTTCCCTAGCATTAATAGATACACACTGCCAGTATGTCTGCTGCCATGCTTCGGCATGCTGTCTTTAGCTGGCAAGGTAGTAGTCCTATACCTTTTAGCTTCATAACCACGAGGGGCCATCGATTGACTCCTGTTAAAGAATATCAATCATGAAGGCAGTCACAGTCCAATTGTTAACATTTTTGATGGTTTCTGAAGGTGGTTCTGGTAGGCAGAGGGTTGGTTTTGGTTTTTGTACGTGAACAACCTCATTTTAAATTACCTGACTATTGCCATGTCCTTCAGAATCGAAGAATGATTCTGTTGTCCCAGTAGTGAAATGGCCTTTGCGGTGGCAGCCTTTGAAGTAAAGCAGAAGATAACTGCTTCTAAAATGGCTCGTGGTTTTCTTCTTCTGATAAATGCATTTACAGAGTTGAATTCACATTATATGAGAAGTAAAATCTGCTTCCAAATAAGTTCTCCCTTCTGAGATGATTTATGCTGCCCACTTATTTCTCAGTAGGCTGCTGCACACAGAGCTTTTTGCCTCACCCTTTAACTATGTTAATTTTCCTTTGAGTGTTATACAATTTCTTTTTTAAACACCCACCTTTCTAAGCTAACTTGAATGAGCTATTGTGCCAGAACTATTGAAACAGATGACATCCAGTGCTCCCACGCTGGGAAGGAGCTGGCAGCGAAGTTTCACGTGTTCAAGGACCTTCATTGTCAAAGGCCTCACCAGCAGGTTCTGCAGCCTTTGCATTCCCATGCTGAGCAGCACCAGAGGATCCAGGAAATGGGCAGACCCTTCCTTCCTCCTGCTGCCGCTCTGCTGGCTGCCCTTCTTAATAATATGCACAGGAACCATTATAGTGTACTGGTTGCATTTGGACTCAGTGGCAAGTTGTGCGTATGGTGATACAATGACTCTGGGGCGCTCTTTCTTCCTTTCAGCAATGGATAATTTACAAGAGAGAGCGCTCCACATTCGGAAAGTGCTTCTGAACCTGCCGAAGACCACGCTGATTGTAATGAGATACCTCTTTGCATTCCTCAATCAGTGAGTATCGTTGAAAGCACCATGGCCCTGCTGTAGGACTTTGTATAAATATGATAAATGGCAGAAACAGCCTTAACATTGCAGCAAGTGATTTGAGCAACAGGTCAAGGTACAAAGGGCACAGTAGCTTGCTATTGCATCTGCCTTCCTGGGCTTTTCAGCCTTGCCAAAATTCATACCAGTGATACAAATGCAGTCTCAAAGGGGTTCCAGAAATGAAAGTGAATAATGTGCTGGTAATCCAAGCAAAAAGTGATACGAAAGAGTCAGAAACTGGGTTCCGCACCAGCAAGGAGCACTATGTACTAAATAGTGTGAGTGTTGGAGAGGGAGTGGGGATTTTCTGAAACAGTCCACTGCGTCATGTGTTGGTTCATTGGATAGCTTGGAAGCAAGGAGTCAATAGTTTCTTCCAGCAACGTAGTCTTGACACCTGAGGTAGCATAAAGGAAAGATGTCCTAACCAGAAGGTTATATATACATTGTCAAAGCCCTTTGAATATCATTTAGCTGAAAGAGAAATACAACTGTAAGACAATATTTTGACCTGACAGAGACCTGAGGCTTACTGTCTGCTTTTGTAAAGCTCCAGTTCATCAGCTACTTTTGATCAACATCTTAATCCTTACATTAAAATGAGACAATGTTAGAGTTTGAGGTTTTTCTGAAAGGTTTGTATTAAAATGGAGCAGGACGTTTACTAAACCTATCCATATATTCAAGTGATTATTTCTGTTTGGAAAGCGGGGGGTTGTTTCACAGATGTCGCTGCTGGAGTCACTGAAATGCGACTTTTCAGTTTCAGTAGCTTTTAATTATTCCAAGTAGTGATCTAGGAAACGGGGGGTTTCAAGGGGAATTACATTGGAACTTAGTTTTCTGTTCATTCTTTAATTGGTATCTGAAAGGCTTAAGTTGTAGTTCTGGGACAAAATTTAGTGAGATAAAAATTGTGTTTTAAAAAATGGCACCATATAGAAACTGTAAGATTCAGATTTGCTGGGAAATCATGAAGAAGAGTCCCAAAAAAGGCCCACTTGAGAAGCTCCAGGGCCTTGGAGAATGGATGTAACACTCTGCACGCTTGACCACACGCACTTAGGCAGAGGGGACCTGATATAACTCTGGTATTGAGTGTTGGGCTGCAAGTGGGCTATGAACAACAATAATACAGAAGAATTAAAGATGAAGATTGATGTTCTCCCCTTGTAAATTCAGTGCCCAGTACTTTTCACATAGTCTCAAGCTTTCAAACTCCGTTTGTGGTTTCTATTTCATTTCTCTGTAAATGCCATCAGTGTCTCATTTTTTTTACAAAGACCCAGAACGTTCATGTCCCAGCTTATCAGCTTTAAACAGCAGAAAGCCCAAAGCAAACCTTCCCAGCTCAGCTGTCTGTCCTCCAGCAGATGATGATAATGTTTTTTGCTGTTAACCCTCTTCCCCACTTTTGTTTTGTGCAGTTTATCTCAGTTCAGTGAAGAGAACATGATGGATCCCTACAATTTAGCTATCTGCTTTGGGCCAACACTGATGTCTGTGCCTGAAGGTCACGATCAAGTCTCTTGCCAAGCTCATGTCAATGAATTGATCAAAACCATTATCATCCAACATGAGAACATCTTCCCAGGACCAAGGGAGCTGGAGGGTCCAGTCTATAGCAGAGGTGGAAACACCGAGGATTACTGGTATGATAGATACCACTGAGGAGAAGATGAATGGGTGGATATTTATTTACAGATTAGCATGCTACAGTCCTGTGTTCTGTGTTGTCTAATTCTGGATTTGAGCATCTGGCCCAGCCTTTCAAAAATCTGTTTTATGGAAGAGAAGATGGCTCTGGTATCTCTGGAGAGTCATCAACTTAAAGGAAAGAAGCTGGTAGAAAGTAGCTATTCAGTTGTCAAACCTAGCTCGCTCACCTTGAAGGGCAAGGTTGTGTAGGGATTTTCTTGGATGTTCTGGTATGGTAGCTGCCCAAATCTATCTTTTTTATTTTCCTTTTCTTTTTCTTTTTTCTCCTGCTTTTGGTTTTGGGTTTGGTTTTGGGTTTTTCTTTTCCTGCTTGTCTTGAGTGCCTTTGCTTCAGACACAGGGGTCACTTACAACTGAACCTAGAAAGCTATGGCATGGTTTAATTTTCAGGGCAGCACTGATGGTGGGGGAGGGAAGAGGGAGGAATGCGAAATCACCGTTTCCATCCAGCTTAAAGCTCAAGAGGCCCGGCCGCATGTTCAGTCTGAAAGGCACATCTGGAAACAATTCAGCCAGAGCGGCTCCTGTCATCTGGGGTGGAAGGTTGGGGAGTGGGGGAAGGAAAGGAGGTTTCTTTCCTACTGGCCAAGCTGATCTCTCCCTCTGAAAATGAGGAATGTTAAATTGTGTCCTGCTTCTCCCCCCACTCCTTCCCTCCTCTAGTGTCCCAGGAATGCAAGTGATTATTTTCATATACTAAAATAAATACATTTTTTAAACAAAGTCACTCTGGTGACAGAGCTAGCCTTGTTTCCCTGACTTGTTTCAGAGTAGCTTTAACTATCAGCTCACTCCACGTACATGTGGTGAGGAGAGGCTCCTCTATACTAACTGCTGTATGCAGAAGACTTGCCAGAGCCTCTTTTGGAAATTGTGTTAGTTTTACCCTTCACTCTGATGTTTTTAGCTGATGTTATATGTAAAAGAATTGTAGAGAAAAAAAGTTTAAGAATCTTTATGACCTTAAAGAAACACATTAACTTTGACAAGAGGTTTTGTCCCATAAGGTGAAGGGAATAAAACCATGAAATGTTCAGTACACTCAGTATGGGTGACACTTCACTTGAGTACGTAGGAGGCAAAATGTCCTGGAAGGTGATACCAGTTTTCTGAAGGCATTTGGTTTTTCTTCATTGCCCTTCCTAACCACCCTGACCTGAGACCCTGTTAAGCAGAGAAGGGTAGAAGCAAGCAAGGGAGATTGCTTAAAGCCAGGAAGAAGCATCTGGTTCCCATTCAAGCCTTCTCATAGCCCTGGTATTTAGGTAGTTGTTAGTTATTGCCCATAGGGCTCCTTGCCACAGTGTGCAAGCAGCAGAGTGAATCCTTGTCGTTCAGCTGATTCATCAGGAAACGGAGCCTGCTATGTTTGTAATTGCCCGGTGCCACTTCACTGGGCTGCGTGTCTTTGTGCCGGGGAACTCGCAGACGGTGCTTTGGCATGGAGGCTGCCCGGGCTCGGCGCCACGGCTCGTGTGCTCTGCGCCTCTGTGCCTGCGCCCTCGCTGCGAGCGGCACTCGCTTCGAGTCGGCAGCTGCCGAGGAGCTTTGAAATGGCTCGCCTCGGGCAGAGGAGGGTAGGGCAAGGTTCAGAGTTTATGACAAATTCAGGGCTGTGCTGCAGGCTTCTTTGAAATACTGCCTTTGAGTCAAGCCTAGGACTGTGCTGCATCTCTCTGTCTGTTTGAGATGGCACAAGGACAGCATGGGGAGAGTCCAGGAGTCCTGCATACCGGCAAGTGAGACCATCAGAATTGCAGAGAAGAAGATAGCTTATAGATGCTCAGCTTGCACTGCATTCCTCTGGCGGTATATATTGCTTGCACTTTCAGAGCCCTCGGGGTGAAACCCAGCAGCCTTGCACTTCCCACTGCAGCATCCCAGGGTTCGCATGACAGGGAGACTGAGTCTGCAGCAAGGACAGGTTTTTTGTTGGAAAGTGCTGCTGGAGGCATGGATAGGAAGAGGCACGTGGTCTTTGTGCAGTATTTGGATCTTTACCGTTGGCTGTATGCGACATTACTTCACAGTCTGTGTGAAACTTTAGCCCTCAATGCTGTGCTCCTCTTGGGACCTCCATTTGGCTTCAAATTTTTCTGTAAACTTTATTAAGTAGCATAAAGGCTTTGCAAAGGATGGGAAAGGTTGATTCCTGAGGTACTGACTCAGAAGATGGTGGGGCAGCTTCGTGTCACATGGATTAAGCATAAGCAGATGCCAGAATTATTCAAACATTTTACCCCTTCTCCTTTTTCTTTTTTTCTCTTGTTTAAAAGAGTATAGGAGGTAGATTACCAAAGGGAGAGCGCCTTACATCTGTGATCACTTTTAACCATGGCAAGGGCAAAACAAGGGATGAAGTTATTACTGTGTGAAGAGAATTAAAAATCACCCTTAACGAGTTACAGTGTAAGAGTGCAGCAAACGCATTTTGTCTTTAGCAACAGTGTCCAGTAAGACGAGGAGCAAGCACTTTTTTCTTCTAAGGCGAGCAGGCAGGGCAGGCAGGCAGCGCTGCCAGCTGGCAGCAGGTCTGCAGAGCTGCTTGGGAGAGGCAATGGATGCTCTTCCAGTTTCCTTTCTGCTCCTGTCCTGAGGGAACTGCTCGTGTAGCTTCTTACAAAAACATAACCTTTGGTTGCCACTTGTTTTCTATTGATCCTTTCGAAGCTTTTCTTCATGCAAAACATAAATGAGTACTCTTGGTGATTTAGGTGCTCTGTAAATAAAGATTCCCGGCAATTAATCTGGCTATGGGAGTCGTTCAGTGAAATGAATGTGACAATTTAAGATTGTGATAAAAGGGAAGGAGGGAGATGACAAACTCAGACCTGGAAATATCATTATGAATTGAGAAATAATGTCCCCCAGGAAGTGGCAGCTATCTCATCAGTCATCTAATGAGCTAATTAGAGCAATGGAGAATACAGCCAGGGGAATAATTCTGGCATAGCAGAGAGGAGCTAGACCCAACGTGCCACTGTTGTCTGACTTCTAAACATCTCCAGAGGTCCAGCTTATAAGATCTGAAGTTGGACTTTCTTGATAGCATGCAAGAAGGTTAACGAAGATGTTTGGTTTGCTTGATCAAGTAAGAACTTAGCTTGATTTTTAGACACACTGACTTCAGTATGTGCAAATATTGTCTGTCAAAGTGGAACCTAGATATTGACTTCCGATATGGATGTTCCTAGTTAAGTTATCTTTGATTGTTGTAAATGAGGAAACTCAATTTCTACCAGTGTAAAGCACTGTCTCTGTTTGCTTGTGTTGTAGCGAAAGTCCTCACGGAGAGAGAGCCTCAACAGAAGACTCGGTTCAGGATGTTACAGCTGAACACCACACCAGTGATGATGGTATGCAAAGTCTATTAACTCCTTGGTTAACTGGTGCAACCTGCTGTGGGGGGTGGGCAGAGAAGATAGTGCCTTGCAATTTAAGTTCAAAGTTAGATCCAAAGTGGAGTTTAAATCAGAATAGTCGCTTGAAACATCACATACAGCATTTGATGCCAAAAAGTAAAACCGTATAGGATCAACAGGAATCTTCAGAAGTTACCTGACTATTTTTAAAGTATCCCTTCTTTTCAAGGGTATCTCATCTCAGCAGCTGGCCTGGGCACACTCCACGATTGCGTGACTGTTTGAGCTCATCTGTACCCTAAAAGGATCTTAAGAGTTAGTTGGAAGTCATGGGGGAAGCGTAGAGCCAAAGGCTGGATATGTTTCAGCGTGCATTCCCACTCCGCTCTTTGTGTGCCAGGCGCTTCCCCTTTTGGTAGCTTTGGCAAGGGAATTGCGAGTGCTTTAAGCCCCTGTGGTTCTGCTTTAAGGAAGCAAGCAAAATAAAATAAAAAACTGTCTTCCACCGAGAGCCAGATTTTAGGGTAGAGGGTCCTGGTGGCCTCTCTCTCTGATAATTTTTGAGTCTTGTTGGGGAAACTCTGTTACATTTGTTGTCTGAGCAGTGGAAGGGGTGCCAATGCTGAGAATTTTGTGATATTTCCTAAGGAAAAGGTAACGCTACAGTCTTTGAATGTCTGTTGTTGATGCTTCCGAAGCCTCCTCCTGCGATGGGGAACAGCTGCATGTGAGCCCCATCCAGAGCAGAGGAAAAGATTACATTACTGATGTGAAATAGTGATCCTCAGAATACTGACCAGCATGTAAAGCAGACTGACCAAAACAGGACAGAATATGGTTTTATTCTTGAGTTTTGGCCCCTTGCAATTGTCTAAGCAAGTTCTGCGATGGTTTTACTTGTGATGGCCTCAGTTGCAAAGGTGGGAAGAAGGTAGCGTTCCCTTAAAATCAGGTGGCATCCTTTTTGAGTTGGTCTTTAGGAATTTGCTCAGTAGCCCTGCCATGTGCTCCTGTGCTATTTTGTGCTCTCTTTGCTCCAGCAGTTGCCTAACAAACCTTTCCCATGGCATTGCTGTGCTGCTGCTGGCTTCATGGTGTTCACACACCAGTAACAAAGTAAACGATGTTGAGCGCTGCTGGAAACGCCTGAAAATCAGTTGTCCCTCAGCAAGGTCAAGCACTTTCACGGCCACTCCTCACCAAGGTTGTTGGGAGGAAACACAAAGCCTACAGGAATGAAACATGAGTTCCCTGTCTTCAACAGAGTGTTCTTTCTGAAAAGTGTTAGCTTCTTAAAAATGCATGAAAACTTGTCCTTTTTGAGTTTGTCCCTAAAGAAGTAGCAGTTTCATTGCTGTAATGAAGGAAAGACTAACTCATCCCACATCTGTAAAGCCTGGGACTAAAACCTGCAGGCTGATACGCCATAGTGTGTACTTGCATTGTTTCTCTATGGGACTTTTAGGATTGCTGAGAGGGTACAATGATGACAAAACGAGCAGTTAGAGATTAGAGAAGGACAACATTTTACAGCGTCTGGAACTAGATTGCGTGGGGCCCCTGAGCAAGGTAAAATTTGGAGGCGTTTTGGATGGAGTTCTGCAACCTACACGGAATATTCCATAGGAAGCATTTGGGAGGGAGCATTTGGCACTGAAGCAGAGGAGGGAGCTGGGCCTCTATCTCTTTGAGGGAGCAGCAAGTTTTGGTTAGCTGAGGAGTCTCACATCCTTCTAATTGAGCTGTGTAGTGGCACACCTCGGGCATGCTTGTCAGAAGTGCAGCCTACAATTCTACAACTCAGTGGGACAGACATTCTTAGGTTTTTCTCGCTCCTGCAGTCTTTCGATGTGACCAAGCGCTTGCTCCTTTAGCTCTTTCATGAGGCTGGCACTAGTCCTCCCAAACTAAAGCTTGTCATGCCAGCCACCTTCATTGAAGGAAGGAATCGGTTTTGGGGTGGGGAGAGAGGTCGTGTTTTGCAGAGTATCCATTCTGTTCACTGTCAGCCTTGCTGTACAAGTGGACGCTCTGATTTGAGACGGGCATAAGAGGTCAGAAGTGCTGAAAAACAAGCAGGTCGTATGTTCGTTAAATTATGTGTATGAGTGGAAAGATTTTAAACTGCTGCTTTCCTGCACAGGCTGTCAGACTGGCACGGGTAATTGTTTGGCTTAGCCTTATTGCTCTTTATTCACACAGCTTTCTTCTCTGAGCATAAGTGTAGTAGGAAAAAGCTACTGGAAATTAGAGTCTAAAATCACTTCTCTGGATGAAAGCCAGAGTCCTAAAAAGCAAATTGGAAACATAAGAAACCTGAGTGCCGCACTCATCTGGAACAATAAACACTTCTTAATGAAACAGATGGAATTTACAAAACCACACTCCCATCCCCTTCGTAAATGGAGGGGGACACCAAAGAACACCATTATCTTTTTTTTAGTGTTCTGAAGAAGCTGGCTTCAGAGGCAAAACAAGCAAGAGGAAAGAAGGAGCCAAAACCAGATAACCATGTGCTTTGGGGAGTCTGGAACAAGGCGGCTATTGCAAGCTGCAAACATGGGCCAGGCTTTTCTCACCCTTGCAAATCTCTCGCTGTTTGCTGAGGGCTGATAACGAGATTCGTGTGAAGCTGACCACAGGCTTACCTGAAATGTGTGATTTGACAGAATTCTGAGCTGTCTCGTTTAGTAATAAAGAAATGAACTGGGGGGATCTATCTAGCAGGTCCTGTTGCTGGTTGCCCTCAGCGCTTGGTCGCTTCGTGCTTTGTAACTACAGATGCTGGTGGGGCTCTTTGGTGGGGGATGCTTCTGCTCTGCTCTCTCAGACCAGCTGATGAGACGGTGGTACTGCAGCGTCAGCTCACTCGGATGGATTTACACTATATATTTTCTCAAGCCCAGCTACTACCTTGCCGGCCTACGGTCCACCTTGGAAGACCTAATTCTTGAGCATATGCTCTCTCCCAAGGAATATTTGTAAAAGCTGTGGCTCATTTTTGGCCTTTGAGTCTTTTTTGGCTGGCTGTTGCACTGTAGAAGCTTCCTGTGATGCAGAGGAGATCTCAGGACAAAATGGCATGTCTTTTCTTGTCCTGGAAGATGAACTGCAAATCTTTTTCCCCAGGAAAAAACTCAGTTTCCATGGACTGCTTGGCTGTGTTAAGCTCCTTTAAAGTAATTAGAGGCTGAAGTCCACTGGAGCTGTGTGGCTGAGCTCATCTCCATTCCCCTGATGTCTGCTTAGAATTGGGAGCTGGCTTAATATATATTTAGACTCAACCAGTGGCAGATTTTTCTAAGTCTTAAAAATAATCCACGTGAATTTCATATTGATTTTCCTGAGTGTCTAAATGCCCATATTGTCCCTCTGTATAATAGCAGAGTCCTACAGGAACCCAGATTAGTGGCTGGTTGCAGACATAGCATGGCTGTAGTTCTTCTGTGAGCTTTTCAAGTAGGAGCAGTCAGATTTGGAGCACGTTGTGCAGCTCCAAGCGCAGCACCGCTGTGCTCAGCATGCACGGTGCAGCCCAGCTGTACAGAGCCCGGGGGAGCTGCTTGCTCTCCTGATTGCTGCACAAACTGCAGTGGTGGAGGCACTGAATGTTTTTGTTAGCTTCCATGACAGTTCGATGAATAGCATGGCCTCCCACAGTGCCAGAATCCGGTCTCCTGGGTCAGGTGAACCTCACAGGCAGCAGAAATTTCCTTCTGAATAGATGCTTTATTTCTGAAGCGGCTTGGAATCAGAGGATGTTTCCCTCCCTAAATGCTAATTACAACTCCTGCTTGCCTGCCCAGGAGGTTTAATTTAGCTGCCTTCAAGAAAGTGTGCCACAGGCAGATTTTTGTCTGGAACATACCTGATTGCTACCCAGCTTTGAAATTTTTTTTATTTTAATGAGATACTAATTTTGCCATTGCTGCTTCCATCTTTGTACACTTCAATTGCTGTAACTGGGTTTATGACTTGGAAAACGTGAATGTATCCACTACACAGAGATTAGGTAAATGCTGAAATTGCAACATCCTCATAGTATAGGAGTTCCCTTCTGAATCTTGCTGCTTCAACCCTCTGCTGCCTTAAGAAGCAACACTTTATCCTCTTCCATGCTCTTGTCATAAACTGTTTTATGGTAGGTTTAAACTGTTGAATACTTACCTGAGCCCAAGTGTTTAGTGAATTATTGTTTATTCCCTTCTATCTCCTAGAGTGTGAGCCCATAGAAGCAATAGCGAAGTTCGACTACATTGGCAGGACTGCACGAGAGCTGTCCTTTAAAAAAGGAGCTTCTCTCTTACTCTATCAGCGGGCCTCAGATGACTGGTGGGAGGGACGCCACAATGGAATTGACGGCCTTATTCCTCATCAGTATATCGTCGTTCAAGACACGTATGTTACACTTTAAGCCCATCTGCAAGATGGGCTTGCTTAAAACTCAGGTGTGGAATGGAGTGTTTGTGTCACGATGTTGACACCAGGTGGGGAGAGTTCACCCTTTGACCTCCCCTGCAAGAAGGGAGTCCTCTTGAAACAAGCAGAGCTCTGCAGAGTAGGTGTCCACGTATGTGGAGGCATGATATAAAAATTGTTCTGGTGCTGCCAGCCTGTTAAAGATGCAGAGCTGGGATCTCCAGGTTGCTCACAGAAATCAGGCTCTCTCATTTGAGAGATACGTAATGATTCTTAAGAGAAGGATGCTAGCAGAGTGCCATTGTCCTGTATGTATGTTTACATACACAGTGCTGTATTTGACATTCAGAGCTGTTGGTCCTGTTTTGGTTGTGATTTCCTTCCCTCCTCCTTCCTAGTGAGGATGGTATCTCTGAAAGATCCAGTCCGAAGTCTGAAATAGAAATAAATTCTGAGCCACCGGAAGAAAAAGTGACTGCTAGAGCTGGTGCCAGTTGCCCAAGTGGGGGTCACGTCGCAGATATTTACCTTGCAAACATCAACAAGTAAGAACAGCCTTGCATTATTTTACGTAACTCTAAAGATCTTGGTGATGAGTCCAGTAAAATATTTCCTTCCCTGAAAAAGGTTAACTAATGAGCTCTGCCACCATTTTTCTCTGCTTCCCCCTCTTCTAACTTGCTCACATTTTGCTGTCCTTTCTCTCTGTCACCAGTGTGGCCAATGCTCATTTAAAATCCCACTGGCTTCTCTTCCCTATTCCTAAGGTACCATCTGTTCCCGTTTTCCCAAATACGTCCTATTTTATAAGCTAAGCACACAGAGAAAGGGAGGGGAATAGTGGAATGAGTTCTTGTAATCGTATGTTCCCATTCGTTGTTATGTTCTGTGATTTGTTATGTCTCGTTTACGTTTAACATGTTTTGTTTTATGGGGTGGAGGACAATTTCTTCAGAAACTAGTGTCACATTTTGTGCTAAATGACATACCTTAAGTCCCACCATCTGGCATTGCCCATAACATTCTTTCGTTTCTCCAGCACTTCTCACCTTAGGTTACTAACCATATGCTTGCAGTAAGACAACACACCTCCCTGTTGCTCTAACTTTACCTCCTCAACCAGAAATTGTTACTTTAGTAGACACTCAACATAATAAGAAAGATTGGGAAATTAAGATGGTAGCAGACTAAATTTCTTGATCTGTTATTTAATTATTTCAGAGCAGACTTATCCCCCATATCTTTCTGTTTATTTCCTTAGTAATAAAAACCTGCACCTCTTTCTGTTGTGCAGTGAAGGTATTAATATGATAATTACAGTTTTATGGGAGTAGATATTTTTAACCTTCAGTTAATTTAACAGAATGTAGTCTATACAGGCATTAACAGAATGTAGTCTATACAGGCATTAACAGAAATGCATCCTTTTTAAAGGTATGGACCTGCTAATGTCCTACACAGAGCCTGGTCCTTAGTTTATGGGAGTTGGCAGAGCTCCACTGATACCTATGAAGCAATATTAATCTGCATCAGCTTGGGATCTGGGCTTTCTTTTATGCTATTTATTGTCTGAACCATTGAAGGATGCCATTCTGCCAGTTACGGGAAGATTTGTATAACGAACAGACCTATGTTGGAGCTTCACCATCTGCTGGTTTTGGTAGTGTTGTATGTAGCTTTTTTTAAGAAGCCTGCGTAATGTCCACTCCAGTTTTTTTCCCTTTACTAGGGAAACTGATACTTAGCAATAGTAGCATAAGACTCATTTTGTTGTTTTTTCTTTAGGAATGAATCTTCTGACCTATGTGTGAACAGACTTGGGCAAAATTAAATCAGATGGTTTCGCAATGACAGTTGTGCCACCCACTGAATTATTATTTGGATGCCAAAATCCTACTGGAGTTAACACTTTCTTGCAGTTATTCATGGGGCTGGTGCTATATATAAATGGATCCTTCCCTGTATAATGGATGCCAAGCTTCAGACCTATGGCATAAAGTATTCTGCTGCATTGGCCTTCATATGATTTGAATGGAATCGTGCTGTCAGACCGCATGGTGCTGGGGTAGCAACCAAATTGTTTGGACCAGCTCATCCATTTGACATCATCTTTTGGTATAGCTGTAGCCCTACACAGATAATGCCTTGTGGTCCTGCTAAAGCAATGAAAAAGAAATATCTATTACCACCAGCAAATATTGGAAATGATCATTAACCCCAAACTATGTTGTTCTTCACTTGCCAATCTCTGAAAATAAGAACTTGATGCCTTGGGCCAGGAGCTTAGTAGACTTATACTGTGTCCTCCAGTCAAAAATTGTAGCTCTGCTCTTCTAATGTAATAAAAACACATCATCAAAACCTGTTAATGGCACAGAGGGTTTTTTTTGTTCAAATATAAATTCTTTTCCTCTTGACCAAGTTAATTACGTTCCATCCAAGTTTTCTGGTTTTGCTGTGAATGTGCACAGCTGCCAGAAACTCAGTCTTGTTGTTAGAAGTGTTAAACTGGAATGATTTTTAATTTCACTGTTGCACAATGACTCCTAAAATCCTGGCTGTATTTGTGATCTGGGTATCTTTATGTCTCTTCTCATTGTCCTCTGTGTTGTTTTGGGGGGAAATCTTCAAATTACAGCCCGTTGTGTGTACCTGCTTGTATTGACTTGTTTTGCTTTTGTGACTGAAGGCAAAGAAAGAAACCAGAGTCAGGCAGCATCAGAAGAGCCTTCCGTCAAAGTGACAGCCATGGACTAGGTAGTTCAATGGCAGAACCAGCCTCCCCAGGAGCCATAGCCGGTTCCAGACCCTCATCTCAGCCCATTATGAGCCAAAGTCTTCCCAAGGAGGTTCCAGATAAATGCTCCATCAGTGGCCATGGCAGCCTCAATTCTATCAGCCGACACTCGTCTCTGAAGAACAGGATAGACAGCCCGCAGATCCGGAAAACTGTGACAGCGGGGAGGTCCAAGAGCTTCAACAACCACCGGCCCATGGACCCTGAAGTTATTGCACAGGTAAATAGGAGTGCTTTGCTTTAAAGATTTGTTTTGGAAACTTAAAGGACGTTGGATACAATAAGTTGTTTTAATGCGAAGTCTGATTTAATCCCTTCTCTTCTCTCAAGGCAATATTAGCTTACTACACAGCTTGGGTCTAGTCTTTCACCCTTGCTTTGTGTAAGTCACTGAGGCTGCTTTCATGAGTGAAGATAAACAGTAAGGTCCTTCCTCCATAAAAACTTGGCCCTGTTCATTATTCAGAATTTAGTTTCAACAATAAAAATGTCCATTTCAGAAAGTTACACAGATTCCAAAGCTGTCAGCAAAAAATTAAGCAATCATAACTTCAAGTCATGAGAAAAGTAAAGTATTTAGTGTCAATTTAACATTCTCCTGTCAGTTGTGCAAACTTGCCTGTGGTTAGACATTGGAAGCATATGGAGTAGTACAGTCAAAATAAAAGCAGGCTGCTGAGTTGTACAGTGCTCACAGTGGCATCTTTATATGCTTACAGGGTTCAGTGTGTGATTAGAAACCAACTTTGAACATAATACTGCTAGTTTTCATTAGTTATTTATTTAGACAAGTGCCTTGAAATGAGGGCAGGCTACCAATGCATATGCAGCTGTGCTTTAACTTTGCAAAGAGCTCTGCTTTTGGGACTGACTCCACACTCTGACCAGACAACAAGGAAACAGTCTTCTCAGATCCCTTCTGTGCAGCTTAAAGGGAAAGGTGTTCTTCGTATTTTTCTTAGTCTTTGCTAGTTTTGGCACAGAGTAGTTTATTGCAGATTCTTTACCTCTATGCGTATTCTGTGCATCTCTGTACACAAAGGTTGGTCCCGTCCCTGTGTCCGGGACTATATGCTGCCACAGCAGTGAATGTCGTTCACAAAAACACAAGTGGTGTCTTTGCATCCGTACATCTGTGGTTTCACAAGGAGAACAGAAAACAATCGAAAGTCAGATTTCAGTTGGAACAAGTGGCAGCTACTAATGGGGTGAATGATGTAAATACTACAGATTTCCTTCTTCCATGAAGGATCTTCCCTTTCTCCCACTCCAAGCTGTGAGATGTGCCTGCACATGTATGTTGCCTATACCAACTGTTTTCAGTATGCAATAGATCTATCTAAAGCCAAGGAATGCTTGGGTCTCGAATTACAAAGCCAGCCCTAGGAGACCTGACTTCTTTGCCTGGTTCAGGAGTCTGTAGGTTTCTAAGGTCCTGGGGGAAGATAAGTGAAAATTATCATTTTTATTGACAAAACACCAATGCCAAGTAATGCATAAGGTCCATATAAAAATCTGATACGTATTCTGATGGAAAGTTGTGTTTTGTCGTTATGAATATCTTCAGCTCATTTGTTACAGTGGAATTATAATGTATGCTTCTTGTCTTCGTATTTCATTGTCCTTCCAAGGCTTTGGTTGACATAAATCAGTATCTTGGTTTTTTGAATTAAGCTCTAACTGAAGTTGTTCT
>JAVKLA010000052.1:2472733-2503857 GCA_034782735.1 Sagittarius serpentarius | reverse complement strand
TGAAGTTGTTCTGTCTCCTTTTCCTGCCAGAACCTTAACTCCATTGTTTTCACTGGAGAAGAGTGTGGGGAGAAAAAGAGGGGGGGGGGGGGAAGGGAGGGGGGGGGAGCTGTTTTAAATTAGTGTTTATCTTTGCCCTTTAGTATCTGTTCAAACACCATGTAAAAATCATCCTGCATTTTACATATTTTCCCTAACTTCATAAGTAAAATCTGCCTGGCCTCAAGATAGACTCGGAGGTGTCGGATTACTGTCTCTGGTTTCTTCCACCATTCCTTGACTGATTTACCTTCCCCACCCCCTGAAAAACCTCTAAGGAAGCTAAAAAGCTGTAGCCAAACTGTGAGTCACAGAAAGGCTGAGCTCTTCTCTCCAGTGAATTTTGTGCACCAGTGGGCTCCGCAGCATGGGCTGTAGCAAATGTGTAGGTCCTGCTATAGCTGAGAACAAAAAAAGCCACGTCTTTTATCTCAAAGTTCTTTTTATATTTCTTTTTTAATTACTGTAATATTTTATAAGGGGAAGGAGAAGTGCCAGCTTGAATTTCTATATATGTTTCTGATATCTTCTGTGTTCTCTAAAACATTAAAATTTTGAGTCCCATATAATACCTTTCTGGGAAGGGAAGACTGCTCAGACAGCAGGAAAACCAATGAGGCAGCAAGAGCACACAAGGATTTCAGCATTTGGTGTGTGGCCCATCAGCCAGTGTCAAAATCATCAATCCTTTCTTCAAGAATTTACTCTCCGGGGTCTCACATGCCACATAAAGTACAAGAATGGAGCCTAATACTGTGAATCACGTGCTTTCCTGTTCATTGCTGCATTTTGGGATTGTACTCGTCTTTGAAGTCCAAGCAGCCTGAGGACCAGCGAAGGACCAGATTAGCATCGAGAAAGTGCTAGCAATTATTTTGTTCCCTGTTGATGGAAAATATTACTGCTTATTGGCTTCAGTATATAATGCTGAGTAGGTTGGCGTGGGTTTCACTTTGACACCTAAAGGTCTCCGACCCGCCGGTTGGTTTGAGTGTTGGTGTTTACAGGCTAAAAAATACGTTGTTCTTAAAGACTGACTTTTATCTTCATATTTATGAGTTCTGTTACTCATTCGGTTTCTCTTTTGTCTTTGCAGGATATTGAAGCTACTATGAACTCTGCTCTGAACGAGCTGCGGGAGCTGGAAAGGCAAAGCAGCGTAAAGCACACGCCAGATGTTGTCCTTGACACCCTGGAGCCTTTGAAAACATCTCCAGTGGTGGCCCCCACCTCAGAACCTTCCAGCCCTCTGCACACTCAGATCCTCAAGGACACTGAACCAGCTTTCCAGCGCAGCGCCAGCACTGCTGGCGACATACCGTGCACCTTCAGGCCAGTGAAGTCGGTCAAAATGGCCACCCAGGTGAAACCTCCAGCAACTCGGCCGAAGCCTACAGTTTTCCCCAAAACAAATGCCACGAGCCCCGGCGTTGCCTCCTCTGCATCTCAGCAGCCTACTGACAAGTCCTGTACTGTCTGATAAACTTGACGCTGCTCTGTGGATATAACTATAGTTTCAGATGAAGAGACTCTGTTAAAGACATTAAAATTCCTATTTAACTAATTTTTGAACTTCTGCTGAAGGTTAGTGCTGGGAGCACTTCCTGGGAGTGAACTAAGCGGTAACAACCTCATCCCATGTACCCGCATCAGTGATGTTCGTAAGGCAAAACAGTTTGTGCCACGCTTAGGAAATCCAGTATCGGGTCACTGTGAAGCTGAGGAGGAAAACACACAAAAAACAATGAGTTGGATCTTGGTTTCTAGTCGATGCCTTGTTCAAGTGTTTGGCCACTGAAAGAAACATTTAGTGGCATCATGTTTTGAATACTGGTGTAGTGACTTCTATATTCTGTGTTTCATTTATCACAGGGAAACAATAGGATAGATTTTAGTCTATTGCATGTTTTGGTGCCACTGGTTACGTGGAGCTTGGACATGCCTGTTTCTTGTGCATTATTATTATTATTATTATTACGTCGCCCGCTGGTGCCACAGTGGTTAAGGGTCTGTCTCGACTTCATCACATCCTCTGGTTTTGTTTGTTTGCTCCCCCATTCCTCCCCCCCGGGCCAAAGCTCTTGGCCATCCAGCCTCATCCTTTAGTCGACACTTGTCATGAAAAATAGTTTACTCTGGAACACTCTTAGATTTTGTGGAGTTATATGTAATATGTGTCTGTGCAAATATAAACAAACATGTTCCTGAGGTTTAGGAGCATAAGAAAGAGCCCAGTTGTTGCTTATGGACAATCTAGCTGTTTTCCCCCTTTGCTCTCCCATATTTAAAAACAGCTTTATTGTTTTTCAGTGTAATTTTCAGCCCGTAGGCTATGGTGTGGTGTGTGGTCTCGGGAGACTGAATGTAAAAACAAGTTAACTTTTGAAAACTAAACGTACTCTGATGGGAGTTCATTTACTAACGCACACGTTCTTGTTTTGATCATATATCAAGATGGATCCTTACCAAAATCCCTGTTACAAGCACTGTAAAAACTTCAATTAGAAGTTCTCAAGCTTTGTATCTTCTCCCTCTTTCTGGTTGCAAACGCTTCGGTCGGTGGCTGTGACCGCTGTGAACTGCTTTAAGGATCTCTGCTCTTATAGAGCGATGTAGGAAATGCTGCTGGGGACGGTGACGTGACAGCATGCAGCTTCTGGAGTGGCTTCCCTACGTGTGTTTGTTGGTAGACTGGCATGCCTCCGTAGGACTCTGCAGACATGTGAATGAATTCTTAGTATTTGTATTTATATGGTAGGCAGCAAATGCTTCAGCCGCTAGCAGGCTGCATGAACTCTTTTGTACTCTACTGAGAATTTTCCACAATGCTAACATTTATTTAATTAAAAAAAAAAAAAAAAAAAAAGGCATGTGCCACTTACAACGGTAAAGAAGATCTCGCAGTCCTGCAAGAGAGGAGACTCTGGCTGACCCTCAGTTCACCTTGTTCCCAAACTTTTCTGGGATTTAACAAAAAGCTGCACATCTTATGTTTTCATCAAATAAATTCAGGCAAGAACAAGATAAGAAAAGTCATTTTTCTCTCCCATTTAGCTGAGTTTCTTTTTAAATTTGTGGGTTTCTCACACCAGGCTTCCTTGTGACTGCAATGTCGTTTTAATCGGCACTTAGTAATTAAAAAAGAAGAAACAAAACTTACATTTCTAAGAACAGTTTATGAAATGTACTTTTCTGATTCATTTAGGATGTTACTTGGAGAAATGAACAGGGTTTTACTGTGTCCCTGTCCATCCCCACATGCACACCCCCATCTCTACAGATGTATTATATCCATGTTAATGATGTTTTTTAAAAAGACCAACTTTCTCTGTGCCCTAAATTAAGAACATGTGAAAATTGGGGAACACCGGAAAGATTTCAGTGAGAACACTCCTTATTACTTGTTTTTCCTTAGCTGATCTGTAGCAGCAGTTCCCCTTGGGAAGCACCGCGGTACGTGTGTGACTGTCACTGGACCTTACCCTGTTCCTCTCGCAGGGGAAGATCCCCAACAGTGCAACCAGCGACCTTTGCTCTCAGGTTCTGATGGACTTCTACCACCAAGGAGTCACTTGTTCTTTTGGGGAAAAATAGAATTAAACTTGTAATTTTTTGCTCAGGCAGAACTTTCTGGCATTTACTTTTAAGTAGGGAGTTTTTTTGTTTAGTTTTATTTTGGTCACAAACGACCAAAGTTAATCTGTGTCAAGAGCAGGATCTCTGTAAATTTACTTCGACTCATTTGTAATGCCTTATTTTCTTTATATTTTTATGCCTAGCATTCATGTTTCTAAGAATAAGTGTCCAGCCATGCACAGCAGATTTGGAAGAGATGCTCTTTTCTATCTTCGAGGTCTGAAGTACGAATGAAAATTAAGAAATTAAAAAAAAAAAAAAAGACTTCAGGTTACTGTAACAGCAACTGTCTGTATATGAATTACTGTGCTTCTCTCTAACACCCACAGCTCTGGGACAATCCTACTGTCAAGGGGAATACGCCTAGTAGGATAACCTGTATATTGAGCAACTCAACTGGAATTTTGGTGTGCACTGTGATTGACACTTACACTTACAGCAAGCAATATGGCAGGCTGAAGATCGTCCTTCCTCTTCCACGTGCTCTGGGTCTGGCCAGCCAGCAGAAAATTCACACACGCACACACGCACACGGGAGAATAAAATAAAAAAAATTAAAAAAAAAAAGGAAACTTTTAGCTTGTCTGCTTCACTCTGTGAACATACAAGGCTGAGAGAACATTTGCCACAAGTGTTTTATGACCAGTCGTTGCAGGAGAGGTGGGAAGGAGAAACTGGAAATGTCGGCACCGCTCCCTGCAAAACCAGTGGGCATCTTGTAGAAGAGACCAATGTAGAGTGGACAAGTGCAACACAGTGGTTTGCTTGGGGAGGTATCAATGTTACTTCATATCTTCATATTCAGAAGAAATATTAGCTCTTCCATGGAAATTCTCTTTCATGACTTTTATGTAATGTTTGTGTCAAATATAAAGACAAGAAGTGTTTGATAACTGGAATAACATATGTCTGTTTGATAGTGCTTTGTATGAACAAAGGATTCTTGTTCATCAGATGTTGGATTGAAATAATCCAAAGCAAAACTTTTAAAATAAAATATGATTTTAGGTGATCAATCTTAATAGTTTCTGAAGCTCTAACCTTTTATGTTTTATTTCCCTAGTTGGGAATTGAGCAGTGTGCTTTAACGATTGCTAAATTTCTGCCTCTCTAAGGTAATCCAAAGGCTCGCAGTTCATAACTTGTAGATTTGTTCTTCATGTCAAAGCAGTGGGACATGGTCAAACTCTCACTTTATCTGTACTGGATATTTTGTTGCAATGAAAGGGATTAAATAATTAGAGTGCACTGTGACAGCAGAAAAAAATTGTTGTATATGTATGTATTTTGATAACCTGTTCAAAAAGAGTCTTTGGGTTTCCTGCGATGAATACCTCATATGTTGGGTTTTGGGAGTTTTTGTTGATTTTTTTTTTCTTTTTTTTCTTTTTTTTTTTTTTTTTTTAAGGCAAGATTGTTCTTGCACAAAAGTAGGTTAAGATAACCAAGTTCTCATAAATTTATTTACCGAATCAAAACACTTCAGAGTTTGGCAAGAAATTCCATCTGTTATAGTTCCCCACCTTGCACTTGGTACAGGGTGAGCAGTCGCTCGCCTGTTCGCCTGCGCGCTTGGAAGAGCTCTAGCAATATTAAGACAAAAGAGGTCGTTGCAGATGGAGTTTGCTGCCTTATTTCTCTTCTTCTGTGTGTCAAAACCTCAAATTCAGTTGAACATTGTATAGGTTTGGGGATTTGTTAAGCATTTGAGAGATGTTCTTCAATAGGAATAAATGTCTCTAGTTAGCACTTCAGATCCTTTACATACATGTACCTGATAGACTGGAATGCGCTGTTGCCCGATGAAATGCGTATTGAGGGAACACTTAAAGGAGATTACGCTCTCAGGAGGGCATACCTTGCTAGTAAGGCAACGGTAACGATGGAAAAATACCCATCGAGACAATTTGTCTGATGGACTTGGTAAGACGTTGAGCTGCCTGGCCCCTCTCCAGCACGTCAGTGAGCACAGGCGTGAGGTTAAGCACAGGAGCAGCCTCTGCCCGTTCCCCCTCTGAGTTCAAGTTCTGTGGTGCTGGTGTAGTGGACCAGGTCCGGGGTACCTGCGCTTGGCAGGATCAAGCCCTGACTGTAGAGGGATGTGCTGCAAAGTATAAATACATTTACTCACTGGCCTATGAACCACAAGCTAGGAAAACTGCTTTAAAAAAAAAAAACAAACACAAAAAAAGGTAAAAGGAAAACAGAAGCATTTGGGCACTCGAATCGCTAATGAGCCTGTCCGGAACAGAAAATTAGTTTAACAAGCTGGGGATTTATTCATTTTGAGATTTTTAGTTTTCACAAAAATAATGAGCCTTTTTGTGGGCTTATCTGGCCTTGGCTAACATCCCACAAATGCAGTTATAAAGATGTTTCTTTAGCAGACTGGTAGCACCAGAGGCCTTCACAGAAGGGAGCGATGTTCTCTCGTGGGTGAACGTCGTTCCCGGCAAGATGCTTCCAGCTTCCGGGGCTGGGAATAGGCCGAGCACTTACTGGCGCTCTGGACTGAACTTTGGGGTTTGAGCTTACATATCACTTTTGAAGATAATCCTCTCTCTGGATCAGCTTTCTGCTTGTCTCTGTGTGTGTGTGTGCAACAACCTGGTACTTGAAGAAAAAAAAAGAAAAAAAAAAAAGTACTTGACCCACTGCCTTGTGCCCGCCGAGGGGGCCGGGGTGGTCCGGCGGCTGCAGGGGTGGTTTGAATCGCTCGCCTCTGCCTCCACTGACCGCCCCGCCAGAAGGCAGGTGAATTATTTTCCAGGCTGGGTTCTAGGAGTCATATTTTGGTGGATCTAGAGATGCCAAAACAGCAGTTCAGGGCCTGGAAAATGTAAGGTGGTTTGTTGTTTTTTTTTTTCCCTGTTACATTTTGTGCTTCCTATTATGTAGTTTGAGACAAGAGAGTTGTTTTTCAACGATGGGCCAAAAAGAGGTGAAGGCGGAGAGGGAGGGCAGCTCCCTACTGTACTAATACTTGATATACCAAGCTTCATACAGGGTAAATATTTAGCAGTTTGCAATGGAAATAACAGATGGACCCTTCCTTTTAAAGGCACTATAGTAACCTTACTTCTGAAGCGGACATCACCAGCCTTTCTCTCCAGGCAGAGTCCTGTAATTTGAATAACCGAAGTCCAATGGGATTGGACTCGTGAGTGTGCCAAACTGCTGGAGCAATACTTGTGAGCAGCAGGTTCTTCAAAAGACCAGCTCTATGTAGCCAAAATAGGGCAATTATTGAAAACCATCTCTGACGCGTTTTAAAGGATTGCAGTGATGTCCTGGTTCTGCTGTAATGTAGGAAAGTTCGGTCGCAAAGTCTTTGTTTTCTCTGTTGGTCTGAAACCTCAGTCCTGCAATAGTGGGCTCGGGCTCGTATGGTGCGTTGGGTTTTTATTAACAGCAGTTGTTTAATGGTGGGATGGAATGTTCTTGCTAAAACAGTTTCCATTGTTTCATGTCTTCTACACCAATATATATATGGTGTATATATTAAACTGTGTAAAATTGTACTTTGTATATATAACTCTGTACAATATGGAGGTACATCCTTTTTTCCCTTTTGGTACAGTATTGTACAGTATTAGGAGTATATGTGTTGAAATGTTAAATCCATACTGGGGCAACAAAATGTATCCATTGTCATTAGCAATAGTTTTGGAGAAATAAATGTTTTGGGTATGGTGGAAATACTGACCTATGGAGACCAGTACCTGATGTACAGAGTGAGTGTGTCTGGGTGAGCTAGCGTGCGTGTCTGCGAGTGCGGGTGCCTGTGTTTGAATGAGGGAGAGGGTGAGCATCTCCTGCCAGTGCCTTCCTCGGCAGGCAGCACCAGCTTTGGGAATTGCGGGGAATCCTTGGGAATTTTCTTTGAATAGCGACTGGCACCGGTAAGTAGGTGAGGAGGGATCCGCGGGATGCAGAAATACGCGGTGTCATTCGTAGGCACTGGGATGCTCGATTACCGTGGGGAAGGAGCGGCGATATGTCCCTAGCACGGCGATAAGGGGGAGCCGAAGACTAAGTGGCTCAACTGTGGTGCTTTGAATAGCACCAGCCACAGGCAGAGCCCCGCGTTTCCCCACCCTTGGCTTGCACACACCTACCAGTAATAACAGGATTCAGTAGAGCATAAACTTCCCTGGCAATGACCTGATTTAAAAATGCTTAATCTTCATCATTTTCCTGGGGAGGATGGGCCTCCAACTGTCCCTGGGAAAGAGGATTTAAGATTGAGATTATGGATTGGATCGTTATTATTATTACTGGCTTTCCCCCACCTCAGTTTTTCAGTATGCCTTTTTCGGAGGACGGTGGGGGAAACGGTGTCAGGGTTTTGTCATTTTGGACTCTCTTTGTTTAGGTTTCGAGGAATTAATTATTTACGGTGAGGTTTCATGTTTAACCGAGCCATTTCGTGCTGTGCTGGAAGTCAGCTGGGGACAACCACCAACCAACCCCACAGCCCCTGCGGTGAGCTCCTGCGGGGATGGAGCATCCCCAAACTCCTGGGGGACCAGGGCGAGGAGGGGGCTCGGGCAGCCGCTCCCCAACCCGTGCAGGTTATGGCCCACGTCTCCTCTAAAAGCAGCTGCTGTAGGGGTTCAAGAGCTGGAAAGCTGGGATGCTTTTAGTCGTTAGTTTAGTAGCTCAAATCACAGCAGCCTAAGTGGTAATGCCTTAAAGCAGGCTGGGCACCCGGAGCGGGCGAGGCAGCAACTGCTCTGTGGTATCTGCCTCCCGGGTCTCAAATCGCTGCTGCAGAAGTTTGTTTTGGTTAAAAAAAACCCAGTTTGCTGCAGAGTGCAGGTCTGCTTTGCAGCAAGGTGGGACAGACCTGTGCTTCTAGTACTCAAAGCTTTGGGTTTGGGTTTGTTTTTTTTTTTTTTTAACCTGGGGACTGCAGGTTGAGGCTGTCACAGTGATTTTGTCGTCTGCCTTCGCAGAGGCGCCTTTGCCGCCCCGGTGCCTGGTCCCGCTGCGGGGTGGCTGGCAGGGGTTTAGCGAACTCCGGCTGCGCAGGGCGGGAGGGTCCTGCCCGGCCTCCGTGTTAAACTGAACGTGCGGCGCAGATCCTGAAACCGGCCCATGACTTGTGCGGCCAAGCACCCATCTTGGATGGCCCAAGGATGGCCGGAGCGCGGCCCGCCGGGGCTCTGCCTCCTCCGGGATCGGCCGAAGAGGCCAGGTGAGCCGGGAGCCGCCCTCGAAAAGCTGACGGCCGGGGTGAATCCTGCGTCCCTTCCGTGAATCTTCAATTAGTCTCCATTGATTTCTGGGGGACGCAGGTGGCTTCTGGCATGTTGGTTGTTGGGGTTTTTTTTAAGGCATGAAATAGGAGTCAGAAAGGTAACAGGGTGACACATACAACAAATTATGTTTTGTTTTCCGTTAGTTGCTGCTGTCCAGCAGCACAGAGGAGGACGCTGTAATTAATCCCTTAAACCCTTCTGATCCCATCCTTTCTTCCACGCTGCAGGTCTGACCCTCTCCTCGCAAACCTCTTGTTAACGTTTCTTTTTAACAGATGAAGAAACACAGTGGTAAGGGGTGGGAGGATTCGGCCACTTGTGAAGGGGCGGTGAGGGAGGGAAGGGCGATGCTCCGGGCAGGACGATGGGATCCGCTTGGGAGACGGGACAGGCGGCGAGGCCACACCTGGGTCCTGCTTTGCTTTTTGCTTTGCTTTGCTTTTTGGTTTGCTTTGCTTTTTGCTTTGCTTTGCTCTGCTGGGATGCACCGTGCTGCAGGCAAAGGCCAAGCCGGGTGTGCAGCCTTTCACGCAACCAGGCGTGCAACCGGGCGTGCAACCCAGGGTGCGGCCGGGTGTGCAGCGGGTGCCCCCGCGCAGGCTGGCCCTGGGGCTGCGGTCTCTCACGGACGTGTCCCACGCTCCGCGTGTGCCGAGGAGCGGCTTTGTCACAGGGACAGTGTGGGGGACAGCGTGGGGACAGCTGTGCCCCGGTTTTGTGTCCCAGGCCCCCCAAGGACAAGGTGCCTGCTGTAGGCAGAACGCGGTGCTTGGCCTTTAATTTTTAGGCTTTGCTGCCACCAGCTGGAACAATTATTTTTATTACAAACTTGGTTTCAAGGCCGTGGTTTTGCTCTCCCAGCCCTGTGGGCTCAGGTCACACATAAACCCCGTGGGCACGTCACGGCCCTGGGCTCTCCCTGCGCGTTCGGTGCGAAGTGTGATTTTCGGGTTTCTGACCGAGGATGTGAACAGTTTGAGCAGGTCAGAGGGGATCTGGGTGTCAGCCTTGAGACGGGGAGGATAAAATCTGCTGTTGGGGCGACCAGGGAAAGGAAATAAGGGATAAAAATTAAAAGGATAGCAGAAGAAGGGATGAGGGGGTCTGAAAGGAGCTGGGCTCTGTTACAGGGCGAAACCCGGCGAGTCGGTTCCTGGGGTTGGACTGGGATCTCTCACCGAGGCTGGACCTGGCTGTGCAACCAGCCAGGAGAGCTGCTGGGGTAACTGGGATGTCCTGGAGTCCCTGGGCTCCAAGGGCTTGCCCCATCCTGACGTGAAGGCGTGTTGGTTTCCCCTTTGGGAATGCCTTTGGAGAACTGTGTGAAAAAACCTGCAACACGACTTGAAAACAATCTTTCTTGGGTGTTATAAAATATTTTAATTATTTCCTTCCTGTCTGTCTTTACCCTGCACCAGCCCAAATCGGCTCACCCATCAGTGAAAGCTGAAGCAACGTGTACAGGTCAGAAGTCTCAGAAAACGCCCGAGTCTGGCCTTTCTGCCTTTAAAAATCTTTGTTTCAGTTTCTTTTCGCAGTGGAGAGCCGAGGCGCAGGACAGCCCCTTTCCTCTCCCGCTGCCCCCGGACGGGCTCCTCGCGCGCCCGCGGCTCCTGCGCACGTGGTGCACGATGCGCCGTGGCACCCGCGGCGGCTCCTCGCCTTTGGGCAGCTCTAGAAGAAACTCGGCTGGAATTTCCCTCTGGAGGTTCTACTTGCCCCTCTTCCTTGCGTTAACTGCTGTTATGTACAGTTTCAGTGGTGGCCGGAGATGAGAAATGAGCCGCGGTTTTTTTCTGCCTGGGGAACGGCTTGCTCAAGCACCTCCATCTCAAATCGACAATCTTTTTTGTCTGGTGAGTGAGGGATACTGCACAGCAGCCCAGCCAGCTTGCACGCACGCTGGATCTGCAGCCTGCACCCCCAGCGTGTGAGCTTGGCCAGTGCTGTGTGGACAGATTAACGGTCCCATTTGGAGGGGACAAGCACAGGCTGAAGGACACAGTTACCACACGCATAGAAAATAAGGCTGGAAATGACTTTAAGAAGTCACCCTGTCCCTTTCTCTTCCTGTTAGCTGAGCTGCAGCAAAATTGCTTTAATCAAAGTGGTTTAAAGTTTCGCTTGGTTAGACTTAACGTCACTCCGCTTCCGCAGCTGCAGACTGTCATGAACTCTGCTACCCGGCGCCAGCCTGAGACGCCCCTTCGATAAGCTCCGGGCAAGGGCCGGCCCGTGCCCCACAGTTCAGCAGCTCAGCAGCTCTCCGGCGGGTTTCTCAAGCAGACTCGCGCGTGGCCGGGAAATGAAGCTCAGCAGTAATTAGCAAACTCATTAGGCGCAGAGTTTGCGTGCGGACTGGTGAAGTGTCATATCCAGTTTTGGATGCGCCACACGCTGCTGTACTCTCATACCTTTGCCGGCTTCGTTTTGTGAGGACAGGGCCTTCAGACACACGTCCAAGCCAGCCCGAAATAGTTCCTGCCAGCGAGACCCTGGCTGCTGGTGCGGAGGCCGGGCAAGGCGAGGCGTGGGCGCCCCTGAGCCAGAAAGCGAGCAGGAAGCGCGAGCAGCCCCGCTCTGCCCTGTGCAGGCAGCAGGGCTGTGCCCTGAGCGCCCTGCCCCCCGCATCCCACCCTGCACCCTGCTCTGCATCCTGCATCCCACCCTGCATCCCGCATCCCACCCTGCATCCCGCATCCCCCCCCCGCACCCCGGTCTGCATCCCGTCGGCCAGCTGCAGGCTGGCGCTGGGAACCCCCGCCCGCTCTCCCTGCTGCCTCTCGCCCTGGCAGGGCTGGGTGCCGAGGATTTGGGGCTGGTTCTGGTCCCCCTCTGGGGACACCCCACGGAGGCACTGCTGGAGCTCCGGGTTCGGTTCCCGGTGGGGCTGTGCCGTGGCCCTGCCGTGAGCATCGTGGGGTGCTGCCCACCGATGGCGTGGGATAGACAGCGTCCGTGTTCACGTGGGGAACAGCGGTGCTCAGCCCCGACACAGCCACCTTCACTTTTTCTCACTGAGATGAGAAGTCCTTGATCTACCTGATCGATCTGAATCACTGCGTGCCTCCTGGCGAGAGCGATGCCGGTGGTGCAGCTCGGGAGCGGCCGTGGCTGGAGCTGGGAAATGCCCCAAAATCTCCCCTCTGCCCCGTGTTCGTCTCTGAAACCCTCTGGAAGTGTTTGCAAGTGCCGGGGCCGGGCCTGATCCATTGCTTCACACGGATGGGGGATGCGTTTGTGGCTGGGGGAAGGATCAGGGCTGTTTGCTCAATTTGCACCTGCTTCCTCCCTCCTTTTCTGCACTTTATTATGAGCAGTTTTACCTGTAGCTCCTGCACAGCAGCTCTCGGTGACAGACGGCTTGAGCTAAACCACCCCAGCCCTGGCACGGCTTGTGAGCAGCCACCCGGAGCAGGCGGTGGCTCCGTAAAGCCGGACAGTGGCAGCGGCTCGTGGCAAACGCAGCCCGACCTGCGATGCTGCGTCCCGCGCCAGGGGCAGCCAGGGCCGAGCGCTGACCCCGCGCAGCGCTCGAGGGCCCGGCGTGGCTACCGAAGGCTGAACGCAGGCCCTGGATGCGGATCCTGAGCTGATTCTGCTTCCCATCTCCCTGCCCCAGGCAGGGCTGCGTGGTGGCCGGTGCTCAGCACCATTTGCCGTTACCAGAACCCGCCCCAGATGCCGAGCCGGTGGAGCGGCGGTGGAGCCCAGCACGCCTGGAGAAGGCTGCAACTCTGGGAATTTTTTTCTCGAGCAGGAAGCTGAAGCATTTCCTCCTCCAGCCGCAGCTGATGCTTGCAGGGCGAGTTTTGCAATCCCATAGGTTTCTGTTCTCGGGGCGGGGAGGTGCCTCTCGCCACCTTGCAGCTCGGCGTTTGTTTGCTCGTAGTTTTTTTTGCATCTGTCAGTGCTTCGCTGCCAGCCCCAACAGGTCCCAGCGACAGGGTGGTTTTTGGCAGCGCTAACGGCTCCGTCCATGCGCAGCCCTTCATGTGGTGCTGCCCGCTCGGCGCTGGCGAGGTAGGAGGCTGGAAGTTGCCTGCCAAGGGTTATGTCCCACGGCCAGCTTTTGCCCCCCGCGTTGCCAGGCGAGGACGGATAAACGCCGGGGTTTGGTGGCGGGGCTGGTGGAGGCCGGCGGATCCCGGGGTGACCTGTGCCCTTTCCCCCCGTAGCGGCGCTGCTGGAGATGCAGAGCACCCCAAACTACCTCTGGAGCACCGAGGACCTCCTGGGCCAGGGTGCCACGGCCTGCGTCTACAAAGCTCGCAACAAGGTGAGTGGGGGCAGTGGTTGGGGGGTGGGGGGGCAGCCACCCCAAAGCCACGGTGCCCCTGTGACCCCCCCCCCCCAAATCCCTCCTGCCCCACGGCGCGGGGATGCCCGTGCTCCCCTCTGCTCGCCCTCCTGGGAGCTCCCCGGCTGCCGGCAGCATTGGGGGCTGCTTTGGGTTTTATTTTCATTTTTCATTTGGCTCCTTCCCCCCAGCCCAGCACCAGCTCAGGTCTGCGGGTCGAGGGCAGCTTTTGGGGCTCTCACAGCCGGGTCCTGCTCACCGGCTGCCGGCGTTCCCGTGCGTTGCGGGGGGAAGAAGCTGTTTTCAGGGGAATGCCCAGAGGTTTTGAAAACCCCGTCCTTGGCGATTTGCATATTTCATGCAAACACTTGCCAGGGTTGGAATAGAGGCTCTCTGCCTTGCCGGCCTTTGAAGTTTATTGAGCAAGCTGTCTCTGCAGGGCACAGGGCAGGAGGGGTGGCGTTGAGGATGGTCTGAAAACAGCCCCGTCCCGCAGAGAGCAGGCGGGGAGCTGCCAGCCTCAGCTCCAGCTATAAACTTTTTATGAAGCTGAATAAACACGCTGTCATGTAGCATGTGGGCTCCGGGGACAGGAAGCAAAGGGAGGTGAATAACAGCGGTTTGCTTTTGCAGTGGAGAAAATGAAGGCTGTGGGACGCCTGTTCAGAAAACACGTTACAGTGTCAGCGTAGTTTGCATCCCGAGTGGGATGTGGGAAGAGTAAGAGAGCTAACGGAGCTGCTTAGGGCATGGATGGTGTCACCTCCCATTTCCTTTTTCTCTTTTTCCTCTTTTCCCAGAAATCAGGGGAGCTGGTAGCTGTGAAGGTCTTCAATAAAGCCAGCTACCTCCGGCCCCAGGAGGTCCAGATGAGAGAGTTCGAGATGCTGAGGAAGCTGAATCATAAAAACATTGTCAAATTATTCGCTGTGGAGGAGACGGTAAGTGGGACCTCAGCTCGGAAACCCGCTGTGCCGACTGGGCCAGTGACGCAGGGGAGCTGGTCTGAGTGCGGGAGGGGAGCAGTGGTCCGGGGCTGCCTTCTCCTCCCACCTCCCTCCGGCTCTGCACCACGCCTCAGCCCAGTCCTTCGGCGCTGGGGGCACTGGTGGCACTGGGTCACCGGGCTGGAGCAGAAATGCGACCTGCTGTTGTCCCTTGGCCAGGCGCGTGGCACAGCAGGGACGTTCTCCAACACTGGTTTGTCCAACCGGGAGAAACCCAGGGAGCCACCAACCAAGGGAGGGGACCGGTCCCACCCTTGGGGGGGGGGGGGGGGGGACACAGACACAGGCCACCAGCTGTGACACGGCGCCGGCCAAGCCCTCACGGCTGCTCCCCGCTGCAGGGCAGCAGCAAGCAGAAGGTGCTGGTGATGGAGTACTGCTCGAGCGGCAGCTTGCTGAACGTGCTGGAAGACCCGGCGAATGCATTCGGCTTGGCCGAGTCCGAGTTCCTCATTGTGCTGCAGTGCGTGGGTGAGTGCGGGGGTCCCTGCACCCCCAGCCCGGGACGGGCAGCTGCCTGCCACTGCGAGCGCAGCCCAGGGCCAGATCCTGCGGGCTGGGGATCTCGTGGTGCCGGTGGGACCCTGCGGGCACCAGCCCTGGGCTATGGACGTGAGAGCTGGGCTGAGCGGTCAGAAATTGCACCTCCGAACAGGGTGGGTTTGCGAGTTCGGCGTTCAGGGGGAAACCTGAGGGTTTCTCCTTGCAGACCTGCGCCGGGAAGCAGCTGTGGGAACAGGCTGTGCCCCACGGCAGAGGAGCACGAGGGCAGCGCCCTACGTGTGCTTGCTCATCCTCTCCCGTGCCCCAGTCACGCTGGTCCCCATTTAAGTGCAACCAGCCCTGGGGCTTGTCCCCTTTCTGGCCCTTCTCATGTTCCTACGTTTAAACAAAACCCACTGGAGCAAAGTGCTCCAGCCCCGTGTGCGAACGCTGCCTTCCCCCCTTGTGCCCAGTGGCAGGGATGAACCACCTCCGCGAGAACGGCGTTGTCCACAGAGACATCAAACCCGGGAACATCATGCGGCTGATGGGGGAAGATGGGCAGAGCATCTATAAGCTGACGGATTTTGGGGCCGCCCGAGAGCTGGACGATGATGAAAAGTTTGTGTCTGTCTACGGGACAGAGGAATATCTCGTGAGTACGGTGTGTCGCCAGTCTGGTGGCCCCTGGGAGTCCTGGGGGAAGCTGGTCCCCGTCCCTCCGTCCAACAGCTGGGCTACTTGTAGAGAGCAGCAGTGACTCGAGCGCCCTATCTCAAAGGGGCTGCCTTTTTCAAAGGAGTGAGGCTCAGCATTTTTGTTGTAGAGTTGCAGGTGACATTTTGTTGGGAGGATCCAGCAGTAGGAGAGGCCAAAGGGAGCGGTCACCTTTCAGTCCCAGCACCCAAGGCTTGACGCCGGATGCAAACCCGCTGGACGCATTGGCAGTGCTGCTCTCTGCTTCATCCCTGCAGCACCCGGACATGTACGAGCGAGCGGTCCTGCGCAAGCCGCAGCAGAAAGCGTATGGCGTCACCGTCGACCTCTGGAGCATCGGCGTCACCTTCTACCACGCCGCGACCGGCAGCCTCCCCTTCGTCCCCTTCGGGGGACCTCGCAGGAACAAGGAGATCATGTAGGTGCCGCATCCAGCTGGGAGGGCCGGGTGCTGCTCTGTGGGGAGGTGGGACCGCGGTTGATGGCCACAACGTGGCTCAGGCTCGGTGTGTGCCAGCAGCGCTGTGTGACTACGCGCTGTATTTTACTGCTCATTTAATCCCACGTAGCCTAGAAAGCCCTGAAGTGTAGCCCGTGGAGAGCGTGCATGTGCAGTGTGGTAAAGGCTCTGTGCCTCGTTTACCACGCTTACCCTCAAAATGCATTCTCGTGACTTTGTGGCTAAACGGCTGGAAGAGGAGGCAGGGTTAATGTTTGCTTGGAAGCTGTTGACTGTTTCCTCAAGTATTTTCCCTCTGTGCCTTTTTTTTCTTTCTGTGAATCATGCCTTTCCCAGCCCATCCATGGCTCTGCCCTTTCCCTCTTCGCTGAACCCAAGGGATGTAGTGCCCAAACAGGGGTCACTTGGCTCGTTTCAGCTGCCAGCAATTCCCTTTCAACAGGTATAAAATTACCACCGAGAAGCCTCCCGGAGCCATCGCGGGGGTCCAGAGGCAGGAGAACGGGAGCATCGAGTGGAGCTACGAGCTGCCCGTCACCTGCCGGCTCTCCGCGTGAGTGTCCCTTGCCGGGCTCGGCCCCCGCTGTGGGTCTCACGTCCTGGCACCACGGCTGGAGAGGGCATCCCACCGCAGACAGCGCAGGCAGTTGTAACGAGGCAGATGAGCTTTTCATCTGCAGCTGTCGCAGCTCTCAGACCGGGTCTTTGCTTTACATCCAGGAAAAGGGGGTGCAAGACAGGGCGGTGGCTCCGTCGGTACGGGAGCTCAGCCGCAAGAGAGGGGCTACACCTCTCCCCAGCCCTGCAGGTCACCACGTTTATGGCTCAGGGTTATTGCCGGTCTGTGCAACCATCTCTTCTGCTGCTGCTGCAGGGGGCTGAAGGACCAGCTGACACCCATTTTGGCTAACATCCTGGAGGTGGACCAGGAGAAATGCTGGGGATTCGACCAGTTTTTTGCAGAAACAAATGACATTTTGCACAGGATCGTGGTCGACGTCTTCTCCCTGCAGCAGGCTTCCTCGCATCGCATCTACATCCATTCCTACAACACGTAAGGACGCTAAGGCCGTGTTAAAAGTGAATTTGGGAATTGAGCTCAGGCCCCTCAGCCCCTCGTTTCAGTAGGTGAACCTGGGGGGAGCACCCGTTCCCTTTGCACCGCAGTTAAACTGGGTTAAAACAAACCAGGCTCAAACCAGCCCTGGCTGGGGAGTGCACTGACCGGGAGCTGTCAGCTCCTGGCACGGTACAGGGAGAGCCCCAGGGGGGTTGTCCGAGGGGCTCTGCTGACCTTGTGGGATATTTTGCTATGAGAACGGGGCGGCAGGCCGTTAAAGGGATGGAAATCTGGGCGCTCGCCTCGCTGCTTATTCCCCGTCCTTTTGTTTCTTTTTTATTTCAGTACCACCAAGTTTTTAGATGCTGTCTTCAAACAAACAAATACAGTCCCTCACCATCAAGAATATTTTTTTGAAGGTCACCTGTGTGAGTTGGATCCTAACCTACAAGCTCATAATTTCTGCAAAACCACAGAGCACAACCCTCTGACCTTGCTGAGCACCGCTGAGCAACCGGAAGACGTGGTGGGAGTGAGATACAGAGACCGTGAGTACCGCTGGCTTGGAGATGCATCACGGCACGCCGGGTGGGTGCTGTAAGAGAGATTTGCTTAAATTATTACCCTAATAGACTGCAGTGCACAGCAGCAGGTGGCGGGGTTACGATGCTGGAGCAGGATTAGGAGGGTTCAGGGTCAGTTTTCCCCTGCCACGTGCTGTCGCTCCACGGCTGCCCGCCACACAGGGCTTTGCAGGCGGCTCGTGCCTTCGTCCGCGTTTCCAAAATATCTTGGAGGGCTGCACTAACCCAACCCTCCAGGGTTGCAGCTGCTCCTGTGCCTGAAATCCGGAGGGGCTGTGGGGTTTTCTTAGGTGGGCTGTGGGTCCACAGCCGCGGCTCGGGAGCTCTGGGCTCGCTCCCCAAAGCACCGTGACTGCTGTCTGTCTTTCCAGCAGCCCTTGAGTTTCCAAAGTTCGTCCCCAAGGTGGACGTGGTGGCCGACTGCAGCGCAGCCAAGGTAAGCGGGGGCGTCCGTGCAGCCCGGGGGAGCCCCGGCCGCGGAGGCGCAGCCGCCGGCAGTGCCCTTTGCTTTGCAGAGCGCGGTGGGCGCCGTGCACCAAACGCTGCGGATCGCCCAGGCCCTGCGGCGCTGCCGGGAGCTGCTGGCGAGAGGTCTCCACTGGGTGATGTGAGTGCCGGAGCCACCGCGGTCGCGGGCGGCGTGGGGGTGACCCGTCCCTTCCCAGCACCGAGGGATTTGTGTGTCAAGAGTTAAACGGCTCGGGGTTTTCCAGCCTCTTCCAGACAGTGCAGGACCACTGGGTCTGGTGGGATGTGGTCATGGGGTACTGGGAGGGAGCACAGCGCAATGGCCAGCGTGTCCCCCGTACAAGGGACAATGTGCCAGGCTGCGAGGGGGCTGGACCTATAGGAAAATAACACTCGGAGTTGTGAGGATGCTCCTGTCCCCATCTGTTACTTTTGAGTCACTTTTTTCAGTTTAGGAGATGCTGAGGAAAACGTCATCATCATTATTATTGTTATTATTATTGTTGTTCTTGTTATTACTATTGTTATTATTTAATATAACATAAAATAATATAATACATAAACTATGATGATGATGATGATGATGATGATATCATTGTGCATTTTCACTGTCCTACCCATTTCCTTTGGGGCAGGAGCTTCTTGCGCAGTGGCAGGACAGTGCCCCGCAGGCGAGACCCCCCTTCCCCTCCCCTCCCCGGGAGCTGCACCCAGTTTTACGTGCATCCAGCCCCCCATTTTCCCACCAGCAGCCAGAGAGGAGCCACCAGCCCCATCCTAACCCCCCACCACGCGTGGCCGGCCCTGGGATGGAGGTCGGGCTGCCGGGGAGCATGGCTTGGATGGGCTGTTTTCTCTCTTGGCAGCGGGAACCTGAAAACGGAGTGCTTGAGGATTTTGGAGCAGAGGAGAGGGGCTCTTTCGGTGCTCGCCTGCCTGCAGCTCACTGAGGTGAAGACCCGCGTGCTGTAAGTGTGGCTTTGCAGCCGTGGGGATGCAGGCGCTGCGCTGCGGCTGCTGCAGATAAGATATGGGACTCTCAAAGGTGCCTGAATAATCACACATAAGTAAAATTCCAGGAATAAGCTGGTAGCTGGAAGGTAAGAGGCTTTTTCACTGTATCTGGAGGCTGCGGGAAATGAGCCACTCTGGCCGTTTCTGCTTCTTTGCTTCAGTTTTTAATGATCAGTCCCTGGTTTCACAGGAGCCGAGAATTAGTCCTTGCTGCCTGGCTCCTGCTCCAGGGTTTTCAGACTGTTACAGCCCACAAGCCGCAGAGTAAGTGCGAGAAGGAGACGGGGCTGCTGCCAGCTTGTGGGAGAGGGAAAAGGAGCCACTGCTGCCAGCAGAGTTAAAATAAGGGGCAGGATGGCATCAGCTGCCGGGTCCCCTCTGGGGTCTGGCCGCCATCGCCAGCCCTGCGCCCTGCCAACAGCCTTGGAGAGCCGAGCGTGGGGAGCATCGGGCAGCGCCGGGAAGGGCGTCCGGCAGCCCACCGTGCTGCGTTCCCGCTGGCGAGCCGGCAGCCCGCCTGAGCACTCCAGCCGTGATGAGAAGTCTCTTATTTCCATTCAAGAGGCTCCACTAACGGAGCATTCATCGGAGGCCGAATTACGGAGAAACCCGGGGCTGTCCTCAGCATAACCGATGCACCCGTTCCCACTCACGCTGCCCCAGGGAAAGCTGAACCCATTTTATCTGAAGTAACCCACAGTTATTTTGCTTTTCTGTTTTGTTGTTGTTGTAGTGGAAAATTCTTTGCTGCTGGGTTGCTGTTCTTTTATTCTTTTCCATTTAGCAAGTCTCTTAATTTCCATTTCATCTAAAAAGACAGGGACACATGGTTCCCATTGACTTCACCCGGATTAGCGCAGGGCTGTAGTGCCAAGAGCACTAACGCTGCAGCTGGATGCTGCTGGCTTATCCATCCCTTCCAACACGGCCTGGATCAGGCGTGTTTCGGCTGACTTAGCCAGCGTGCACCGCTCAGCGTTACGCGCTCATGCCAGCTGCAGGGAGGCAGACAACATCTGATCTGGCGTAAAGCCAGCGGATATGAAGCTAACAATTTTGGAACAAACTGGACACAACAGGGTGAGTTTTTACCGGGTCAGCCCTTTGCATCTTATGGCTCAGATCCGGTACCCTGAACGCAGAGTTATTGCCCGAGCAAACCACCGCCCGGCTCCCCCAGGGACTCTGACGTTGCCTCCACCACGGGATGGATTTTCTCTGCCCAGGTGACGGCTGCCTCTGGCTTGTATTCTCCTTAAGGAATATTCATTTTCTGACTTTCTTCAGGTACGAGGCTGTTCCTGCAGGCAGCGGGATGCCGGCTCTGAAGGACGCGGCCGCGGTGAAGACAAGGCTGCAGAGGGTGAGCCCCCGCCGGCGGCTCCGTGCGGGATGCCGGGGCGCAGCCGCAGCCGCAGGGAGCGTTCGGAGCAGCCGGCCCCAACCTCTCCTCCTCATCCGCAGGTGGCCGAGGAGCTCTCTCAGTGCTCCCACAACATCTTTGACTTTCAAGGGGCGCTGGACAGCATTTTGTCTGAACTGGTGAAGCACCGGCAGCAAGTGCATGAAGACAAAAGGTCTGTAGAGCCAGCTCTAGCGAAATCCCTGCCAAGGCTTCGCTGTTCTCAGCTGGATTGAGCAGCCATCGCTGCGTGCTCCCGAACAGCCATGCGCAGCCCCTCCTCGCAAGCAGCTTTTAACAGCCCTGTGCACACACGTGTAATATTCCGTGATGTCCCCGTGTGCAGGCATGGGTAGCGGCAGTGTCCCCTAGCTACAGCGTGTTCGGATTTCACCCCAAAGTGCTAATTTCACCCCAAAGTGCTAATTTCACCCCAACCTCATACCCTTCCTCTTGCCGGGCCTCACGCCTCCTTCCCTGTCCCGATTTCAGCATCCGGCAGATCGAGTGCTGCCTGGAGAAGATGCAGCTGATCTACAAGCAGTTCAAGAAGGCCAGGACGTGTCTGCGTAAGTGACGGAGACGGCGGCCCCGGGGGCAGGAGGCGCGGGGCTGCAGCAGGAACGTCCCTGCGCTGGCCCGGTGGAAAAATGCACCGTTTCAGTTTGCTGGGTTTAGCAGTTATTTCTGTGCCATGACAGTAGTCCCAGGGGCTGCAGCCCTGAAAAGCCCCTTGAGTGATCTCTGTGTGTCGTGAATTGTCCGTTTATTGGGTTATGAACAGGAAAATGTGTGGTGACCGGTGTCTTTCCTCCCCAGGGCTGGGCTACAATGAGGAACAGATACACAAGCTGGATAAGTAAGTCCCAGCCCCCTCCCCTTTCCAGGACCTGCCCCCCGCTGCGGCCAGGCGGGTGTTTGGTGTCTCCAGCTGAATCCTAAGGGGACGTAAAATGTTCCTGGGTCACTAACGCTGAGAGAGGGCACCTATAAACGACTTCTGTGGTGGTTCATCGATGCAGGACCTTTCACAGCAAAGGTTTCAAGCTACAAGCTATTTCAGAGGAAGGTGTGAGAAAACCTCGGCAGACCCGGGGACAGGGAGTTGCTGTTGGGCCAAATCCCCGCGTTGGACTGCGGGGATAAGCACATTTCAGGCTATTGCTCACACAGGACTTAGTTTGCGGCCATTTATTCTCCGAGATGCTGATTTAGGAAGTGTCCATGCTTTCACATCTGCCTAACTCTCAGCAGAGTGAAGTGTCTGATGGCTTTTGTGTCTTTAAAAATCCTCCTTTCAGTTTTCACTGAGAGCAGGAGAATTTAACACAGGCAAGAAATAAAATGCACACTTCAATATATACCAGGGATGGTGAAATTTAACAGGCAGCTCCTTTATCTTCATTAATTTTCAGTCTAACCTTGGACATTTGCCTTAAATTCCAAGGCAAAGACTTCTCAGAAGTGCCCCGAGGTGGGGATGACAGCCCAGCTGGGTGTCCCTGCCTGGGTCCCCCTCGGCCCTGAAACCTCCCTCTCCTCTTCGTCGTAATTAGGTTTTGTTTGCTCTATAACACTGACGCAAAATTCATCACGGAGCATCCAGTCCCTCTTTCTCCATTTGGGAGCCGGCTTTAGGTCTCCTGCCATGTGAACTGTGCTGTTCATTTTCATACATTTAAGGTAATAAGTGTTCTCTCTCTTTTTGTTTTTTTTTTTTCTCCACCCCGCACTGGTTTTAGGGTGAATTTAGGGCATCTGGCCAGGAAGGTTCTGTTGATTTTCCAGGACGACTGTGTCCAGCGGTACCAGGAGGCCCTGGCCCTCCACGGCAGCAGGATGAGGTACCAGCCCCTGCCCAGCCCTCTCCCGGGGTTTCGGGGCTCCGGCTTTCGGACCCCGGTGGGGATGGGAGAGGGGACTTTTCCAGTAACCCACCAACGACCTGGGCTTCTGAATGCTCTCTGCTATTGATCGAGTATTGCGATGCGGATGGAGATGATGTTGTTGGTAACTGCTGCTGAGGGACTCGTAAAGGGGTAATAAGACCTTAAAGGAGCAGCTTTGGGTGACTGCTAGAAATCCTGCTGCGTACAACGGTTCTTATCCCGTGCCATGTATTTCTGCCCTGTTTTTATAAGTTTTTTGTTTTTAAAAAGCCCCCTAATCTTGCAGCTTGAGTTCAAGCAGCTGGTTACCTCGCTCTCTGACGGGGAGAGGTTATTTTATCAGGACAACATTGCTGTTGAGACAGAGAGATCTGCTTATTAGGAATGATTTTCTGTTAAATGGTGTTTGGGGAATAATGCAAAGAGCAAATTACCTTGCGGTGATTGAGCACAATCCACTGCCTATCACAGCAGCGAAGAGCAGGGCTGAGGGAGAGGTGCTTAGGGGAGGAGGATGCTGCAGAAATTGGGTTTTTATTGCTGGGTTGCTTTTAGAGAGGAGCATCCATTCCCCTGGGCTGCCAGTGTGGGCAGAAGGAGAATGATTTTCTATAAAGCCTTAGAATTGAACCCGGCTTTTGACCTGGTCCCTATTTCTGGCGTGGAGTAGCCCTGCACAGGCGTTACTAAGGGGTGGATTTTGGGGCTAGAAGTTTGTCTCAGGTGCTCAGGAATGCCCCAGGAGCAGCGGGCAGTGTCTGCCCTGTCCCTGCCTTCGCCCCTTTCCAGCCTCGGCTTGGGCAGCCAGGGCTTTCCGCGCTGCAAACCCTCGCCCACGGGCAGGTTTCACTTCGGGGACAGAAGCTGCTGCCCACAGTTGCCTCCCGCCGCGTCCCATCGCGGGGCGGTGAACTCTCCCCTCGGCTTCAGTGGGAATTTCGTCTCGGGGTGAGATTCCTCTCTGGGTGTAGAGCCCCACGAAATCCATGCGGTGCAGGAGCCCTGTCTGCACTAAAGCAGGGCTTTCACCTTTGCTCACAGGGAAGAAAAAAGCTTCTTTGTGTTTTTCTGGAGTATTTTTGTACCTGTTTTTCTGTCCTTGGGGAGATGGCATCATGACTCATGACTGGGTATTTTTGATTTATTGTTACTTCAGCTTTAATTGTCCTGTTTTGAGTCTCTTCCTGCTAGCAGCCAGGGTTTGTGGTGTGGTGGCTGTTTTTCTGGGGAGTGGAGGTGGATCATTCACCTTAAATATTCTTTCCTTTTTTTTTTTTTTTTTAAAGCCAAACCAAACTTTTTTTTATACAACTCACAGCGTGCCTGCCGGGTTCGTGGCACCTCCGCCTCGGGGCCCCTCTCCCTGGCAGGAACAGGGCCGTCGGTCCCCCCCAAAAATCACAGGAGGATTTGCTCCCCAGGCTGGGGCAGAGCAGAGCGGGGAACTGCTCGCACCGTCCTGGCCCAGCTCAGCCCCGGCAGCAGAGCCCACCGAGACGCTGCCTGGTTTGGGCTTTCATGTCAATAGTGCTGCCTGGAGGGAGACTGGCCCCAAGGACGTGCTCGAGGGGGAACTCTTCTGGCCTTCACACGCTCCAGATGTGAAAGGAGAGCATGCAAGAAGAAATGCAAAACCAAGGAGCCTTTTTGGGTAGCTGCTCAGTCCTCCACGGGACAGAGAGGACCGGCACTTCGGGCAGAAGTGATGGGCTTGAGCTGGCTCTCATATAAGCAACACTTTCCCTAATTAATTTGCTGTTAGTGTTGTTTGGATAACCTGGCCTGTGGTGGCTATTAGCAGGGCTGCGGCTGTAATTACAACGCTGTTGTGACTCATTTGCTTTGCTTCAGGATTTTAACTTAGATCCACAAAGGGCTGCAAAAAGCAGTATAGAATTAAAACACACCAAAAAATAGCGATCCACACTGCTGCCAAACGCTGACCGGGAATTTTGTCGTCGTTTTTCTTTCTAGGAAAGTCTGTGAAATAAAGAAGAATCTGAAGAGGCTCAGCAACTGCATCAGCTCCTGCAGCGTGGAGACGATGGAGTGCCAGGACTGCCTGCAGAGCGTAGGTGCCCGCGCGGGGTCCTGCCCAGGGGTGCCGCTGCACAGCCCCTCCCTGCTTCCAGATAACGCTGCTGCTCCCCTCTGCCAGCACCCACCCCGTGCATGAGCACGTGTCTTAAGTAGGGAAACACTGGCGTATTTTTGAACAACTTGCTGCGGCACTTGGTGGGTGATGCACACTGGAGACCTTGCTTTCCCCCACTGCGCGAGGAAGGAGTGGGTAAACCTTTAGCAGTGGCACCCCTGGTCCTGAGGACTGCCTGGCACGGGGGAAGCTGTACCCCGTAAAAAAAAGGAATTGCAGTGGTAGAAGAATGCTGCTTCACCTCCAGCTCTCACGATGGACTGCCTGACAAGCTGCGGCACAACCACCTGGTAGATGCCCTGCTCCTTTGGTTATTTTATTTTGTTTGTCCTGAAGGAGTGGATGTGCTGCATGTGACTACGTCGGCGGCGTTTCCCCGGGTGTTTTGTCCCGGGGCAGGCACGCCGCACTCGCAGGGCTGCAGGGAGGGCCCGGGTACGGTCAGACCGCCGCCAACAGCCCGCTGCCTGCCAGGCTGCCAAGTCTCTCCATCTCTGCAGGCTCTGGACAGGTTTCTCCAGGCGGAGAAACGGAGTTTGGCCCTGGTTCCTCCCGTGCCTTCCCCCGCCCATCTGAGCCAGGCATGCCAGGAGATGGCTTTTCGGTGAGTCTTTTGGAAGAGGGTTATGCGAACAGCTTCCCGGGGAGAAGCAGGACCCTCCCGCTGCTCATCCTCTGCACGAGCAACAGGGCGAGCGTCGGGGCGAGGGCTCTGTGTCTACAGGGCTGGGACAGTCTGCGTTAAGCCCTTCACTGCTGCGCACGCCGTGGCTCTGCCGGCTGCCATCCCCGCTCGGTGCCCTCCGGGGAGTCCCTGCCAGCTCAGCCAGCCCTTCGGCAGGAGGTGCTGCCGCGGGGAGCAGAAGGCTGAGCAGCACGGGGGTAAGGGGCTGGTTGTGTCCCCGGCAGGATGCAGGAGCTCCTGGAGCAGATGAGGTCGGTAACTTGTGATCTCCAGTTCAACAACAGCATCATCGAGCGGTGAGTAAGAGCACCCGGAGAGGCGGCTCCGAGCAGCGATTCCTGCCCCTCACACCAGGCCGTGGCTGCGCTGCCCTGGGAAGGGGCGGTGGGTCTGGGTGGGCTCCCCGGGAGGCTGTGAATGAGCTCCGGCGTGGGCAGCCGTGCCTGGTGCCGAGCACAACCACAGCTACTCATGGGGTGGTTCGCAGGGGGGTTTTAACGGCACCAAGTTCACGTCATGATCTGGCAGCGGCAGAGAGTTTCTCTCTCTTGGAAGTTTGAGCAAATGCTGTGTCATGTCTACACCCTCTTCCCAGCCTTTCTCCGGGGCTGCTCAGCAGTGTCAGCTGCTGACGGCCACAGAGAAGTGGATGCTTTCCGTTTCTGGATGAAACCTGGTGCAAAAGCCAGCGTCCTGCTGCTGACAGCCCCCCCTGAGTTTTTTTCCTCTGCAACCTTTTGTTGAGAATCTTAACGCAAATCAACAAGATGAATATGCATATCGAAATGTCAAAGAGTTTCAGATCAGATTTTAAAAGAAAAAAAGAAATCGGTGATTCACCCCAGCCCTGTTCGTATAGGACCAACTGTGTTGTTGCAGCATGTCCACTGTGAATAAGGGGATAAGCAGGGTCTGGTGTACTTTCGATGTGAAGACCTTATCCCAAGAGACACAGGAACAAGCCCAAAGATTGGTGCCCAGCCCAAATTGTAGTTTGGGATTGCATGAGCCCAGGCGATTCCTCTCTAGCCTAAAGCTTTTGGTTTTGTTCCTGCAGGTTAAGTGGGGCTGCCCCCACTCCCGGTATTTGAGAGATGGGGTGAATTTGCAGCTGCTGAAGCAAACCGCTTTCCACAGCAGGGAACACTTACAGCACTTTGGGTCCAGAGCATCGGAGACGTTTGACTTTTGTGTTTGAGGAGCTCTCTGTGTCCTACCTCTCCGCTCCAGCACTTTTGCACAGTTCACCAGCATTAGCTTCGAGTGGCTTGCAAGCCTTGAGCCTTTGAAAAATTGACCAGAAAATTGTTGGGTTTTTTTCCTTTTAAAAAGTGCTTGAAGGAGTCCATGTTTTTCTAGCTTCCCTGTATCACCATCTCGGATGACGAAGAGGAAAAGGCTAGACAGATAAATTACCTTTTGCCCTCTTACTCGGTCAGGGATTACTCCCACTTTTAATGTACTTCTGCTCCCTGCGGCTTCGTGGAGCAGGGCAGGAGCTCAAGGCAGGAGGGATGCTGTACCTGACGGACGAGAGACCGGGTCCAGCCCAGGATGGCTCCAGTGCTCTGCTCAGGAGGAGACAGCACGGGGAAGGTGGGAGCCACAGGCGCCGCAGCCTCTCCTCCTGCTTCAGGGCTTCGCCTCCAGCCCCAGCCCCCTGTTCGGGCTGCTGAGGGGTATGGGCCGAGGGAGGCTTCTCTTTTTTGGTACATTTCTATAAATGTAACTGAGTTCTGTGTTTATGCACGTGGGGGTGTGTGCCTTCTCCAAACAACCCTGTACTGAAACTGTGGCTCCAGCCACTGAACCTGGGGGTGCTGCCGAATGCCAGGGCAAAATCTCAGACGAAAGGACTCCCACGAGCCCTCTCCGGACACATCTCTGCAAGAGCAAGCAGGGCTATTTCTTTTTCTTTTAGGTGAAAGATGAAAAGAAATCCTAAGCAGCCGCCCCGCCGTTATCACGCAGGGTGGAAGGATGTGTCCGTCTGTGGAGGTGACAGCAGCCAGGGAGGCAGAGCTGGGACGGGGACAGGAGGGACCCGAGCAGGTGCTCTGTGGGGCTGGCTGTGAGCATTTGGAGCTGCCCGGGGAAGGACATGCACAACACTTCACTCCTGTTACGCTCCAGAGAAACAGGATGGAGGGGAAACACGTTACCCCCCACCTCACTGCCCCCCAGGAAGCGCACAGAGAGCTGCAGCAGGACCCCAATGCTCCACGGCGGGGCTGTGCCCAGCCCTTTGTTAGGGGTAGTTATTATGCTCTGATTTTCCTACTGTTTTTTGTCCTTGGGTTTTACAAAAAGTCGTAATCCTCGGGTTATCGGCTGAGTCAGCTGCTCGCCAGGAGCAGTGTGCGGAGCAGCGATACGGGAAGCCTGGGGTCTCGGGAGCGTGAGCATGAGATGGTATCAAGGAGCTCTTTGTGGGAAGAGTCAGAGACACCACCCCTCTGTCCACCTCTTCCTGTTTGTCCCCAGTGTGATTTATGGGTTGTCACCCCGATCCCACAACCCACATCCTGTAGTGCCGCAGAGGGGAGCAACATCCCCGGGCTGCAGCCAAAGCCAGGCAGGCTGGTAACTCCCTGGTGTGAGTATTTACACCTGGGAGGCTCCTGGCAGACCAAAGGGCAGAATTGCCTCGGCTCTTCCCACCCCTCCCTGGCACGCACAAGTGCAAAGACCCATAAATCCCTGCCCTGGGCTTCCTGGAGAGCCCCTGCCCTCCGAACCCTCCCCAGGGAAGGGGACAGTGCCACTGGGGCTCATGGTGGCAGCAAACGGCTGGTGGGAAGCGCAGGTCCCCCATGGCCCTGCGGAGTGGGAGGCTGCACTGGCAGGAGGAATGAATGTTTGGGTTCATTCCTGTCCCCTGGATAAAGCCCTTCCCTCTGTGTTTGCCGGGCTCCTACCAGTGTGTAAACTGTGACTGGCTGCTGGCGTTAAAGGAGGTTGGAGTAGGGACCAGGGAGCTGGGACTTCGGCTGCGGCGGCACCAGCGAATTCCAAGGGTGAGGGACTTGCTGCACCTCCCAGGGCCTGTTTGTGCATCTGGGAGGCGAGGCTGAGCCATCATCTGGGCAAGCAAACGCGTCTGACTCGACAGCGGTGGGGATGCTCAGGGCGCCTGCCTGGACCTGTCCCTCCGTAGAAAACGAAACACCCGCCTCTGCCCTTCACCTTTCCCCCAGTTCCCTCTCCAGCCTCTTTTCTGGAGGGGACCCACATCAGCTAAACCAAAAGCCTTCGGCCGAGTCTGGGCCTGCCGTGGCTGTTCTGGCTGCCCCGAGGCCGTCCCCAGCCCCTGCGAGCCGGGACTGACGTTACCTGACGGTGTCCGGAGGCAGAGCTGCAGCAAGGACAGAGCAAGGGGGTCCCTGCTACGGACGCTCCTTGGATTGACCGTGGCAGCAAATATTTCTGACCTCTGCTGGGAGAGATATGGGGAGATAGGGCTAAAGAGTGCATCCCTGGAGCTGAACACCTTGCCGCAGCGCTGCCCCGAGTCTCAGCAAGGGAGCAAAATGAGCAAGGAGCGGCGGCTCCAGGGCTGTGCCGGGCTTTGCTTTCTTGTAAGAACAGGTAAAGCGTGCCCAGGAGCTCCCCCCGCCCAGGAAACCTTCCTGAGTGGAATCTGGCACCAAAATTTCCCATTTACTTGAATTGTAAAAACCAACATCCTGACTGTCAAACCCAACTACTTACTGTAGAAGAGGTGGAACTAAGCCATCACTTAAAAGCTTTTCTCCCACAGATTATTTTCTAGGATTCTCCTAGTTTTATAATGAACGTTATTTTTAATCCAGCTTGAATTCACTGACATCCCCTGTAGGAACAGGGCAGGGAGCCCAGGCGGAGTCTCCTGCCGCACTTCCTCGGCTTCGGTGGAGCTGTGCTGATTTGTACCAGCTGAGCGTTTGACCTGGAACATGTTTGGCTTCAACAAAAAGGGATTTATTTCTTGGCAAAAAGAAAAAAGAGTTTTTGCTAATAGCCCTTGTCATGCTTAAACTGCCATAACACAGCAGCTGCAAAGGGGACTCCCGGAATCCAAATGAAACAGGAATTTTCCTGCCAATGTTAATTAGGTTCTTTTCCTCCAAATATTTTAACCCTTGGCCTAAAAGAGCTTCCTGTGCTGTCAGCCCTGAATACCTGCAGAGACAGCTGAGAAGGGTAACAACTCTGCCACATCTCGTGTGCAGGTATGGGCCGAAGCTTCCTGTGTTGACAGAAGATACTGCATTTATTTGCACTAGAGGCTGGGGTCTGCGGCTCCCCCGGCCAGCCCTGGCGCAGCCACGCCAGCTGCCAGCAAGAAGGGGCCAACGCCTGTGACCCGAGGGCAGAGGGTCCTCCGGCATCGGGGAGGACTTTCCCCGGGGCTGTCAGCCTCTGCTGTGCACGCACCCCCACTGCGGCCGCTCGGCTCCCAGGCACCGAGGATTTCCTCGGGGGCAAGGGAAACCAAAGCCCTCTGCGAGCGGCCGGGGATGCCCTCCTGCCTCCTCCACCCTGACGCTGCAAAACTGGGACTGGAACTGTGCCCCAGGACGGCACTGGTAAAGCAAATGTCCAGAATGGTTTTAACAGGTTCCCCGCCAGGCGTCAGGTAGCTCTTTGCCCTCAGAAAGGTCATCTGCTTTCCTGCAGGTGAGTCCTTATGCTGTCAATGGTCTGGGAAGAACACAGGGTAAAATACCGAGGTTTGGGGAAACGATTTACCCAGGAATAAATCTGCTGCTCTTCGCAGGCACAAGCAGAGGACACATGAAAGTGAATCAGGACCCTGAATAAGGAAGAAAAAGACCTTCCAAAAATTAATCTTGCTACTTAGCACAGAACAAAACCAGAATTTTTCAAGCTGCATTATTACTCCTTTAGTTTGAAGCTCTTATTAGTGACTGCTTATGGCACTAGTCTTTTGTAACTCACAGCCAGTGTTTTAATCCAACCTTCAAATTAAAATCCTTGAGAAGGATTTAGATATCCTTGGCTTATCCTGTCCTCTAGAATTCATGGGAGATGTCAAATGCAGCTTCCCATGAGCCCAGAAGCCAGGATTCACACAGCCCAGCACTGCACTCACGGCAGCCGCCTCTTCACCTGACTGCTCTCGTGCAAACCAAAGAAATTCAGGGGCAATTGTCTCCGAGTTGCACATTTCAAACCAGTATGACCGAGAGCAGCAGAGAAGAGATAGTCTGGGCTAGATGGCTAGCCCGCAGCCTGGGCAATGCAAGGCCAGTCATGTCCCGCGCGACTCGGGGTGACCGTGTCACCCTCTCTGTGTGCTGGGCTCCATCCGGACACGGGAAAAGGGCAGTAGCTCGTACTTCTTCCAGCCAGCGGGGAAGGTGTTACGGTGACAGGGGACCTTCGTATCGTGTGTGATACCCAGCCCCTGTGTTCAAAGGAGGAGGGGGTCACTTAGCAGTCAGACGGGTGGAGCGGCAGAGGACCATGCAGCACCTGGTCCAGCCACCCCCCTTCACGCACCCCCCAAAGCCTTCTTGGCCCAGGGGAGAGGTTTGCAAGCTAGCTAGCCAGGCTCTGTGTCCTCGGAGCTGCAGCGCTGGAGCCTGCTTGGAGCCACTTCAAAATTTGGCCATAATATTTTCCCTTTTGCATTTCCCACAACCACAAGAGCCTCATCTGGGAGGGATAATTGCTTCGGCTCACCGCCCTTAGCGTCGCTCCGGAGCCCTGCTGTCACTGCAGTGGGGAAAGGTAATTTGTTCCAGCTGCCCTTACAGCCTGGTCCACGCACACGCCTCGCGCCAGGAGAGGGTTTGCACCAGCCTCTTTCAGTGTAGTGCCCCACGCGCGACCTGACGGCTCCCGTGGGGGGCAAAGCCCCGGGCATGGGTTGGGATGCGGCTGCAGACGCTGGAGAACGCCCCTGGCTCCGCTTTGTGCTGCGGGCTGCGCACCCCGGGGGGAGAGGTCCCATGG
>JAVKLA010000052.1:2423436-2471738 GCA_034782735.1 Sagittarius serpentarius | reverse complement strand
CTCTGCCCGGCGCTACCTGCCCTCAGCCGTGCCCTGCCTGCTCCCTGCCTGTACTCCTGCCCGGGCTCTTCCTGCCGCAGCGGCAGCGCCGGACCCTCTCCCTCCCCCTGGCCCCAGACACCCCCGCCCCCCGTGGGTGCCGCGGGGACCTGCCGGGCTTGCGGGGAGGGCTCCGCACCGGGCTTCCCGGGGGGGCTGGTCCCCGGCGCCCCGCGGTGCTGCGCTCCGGGAGCTGGATGGAGGAAGGGACCCGGCCGGGGTCTCCCCGCAAAGGGGCCCCTGTCCCCCGGGCAGGGCTGGGGGCCGGGACCGGGAGCGGGGCTGGGCGTTGGGCGCGGGTGCGGTGAGGCGCTGCCGGGCGGATTTGGGAAATGAAGCTTTTCCAGGAAAGAGGAGGTGATCTGCTAATCGGCGGGGTTGCGGAGGGGTTGGCATCAGCTCTGGGCAGCAGATCCGGGTGAGCAGGAAGGACTGGTGTTTGTAAAGCTTTACGGTGAGGTGTAAATTCCTTTAGAAATAGTAAATTTGTCAGGCGCACCTTGCGTTGCCCAAACTCCTCAGGTAAGAGGGCTCGCGCCAGTGAGGTTCATTAAGATGCGTATTCCCGATGTCAGGCACATGCTGTATTCCTGCTCGCGTTCTGCAGGAGAGATTAATCTTTCCATCGTGTGGGAGGGGACACAGAGGGGCCAAACGAGGTGACTCAGCTGGGGCCGTGCAGCGGCAGGCGCTCTGTCCCCCGTGTCCCTGGGGTCCTGCTCTCGGGCCACGGGGTGTTTGCGTGGTCCTGGGAAAGGTGCGACCCGTACTAGTCGTTGTGGCCGCGGTGGTGCAGGTGGGGAAATGAGGAGGCCGTGGCGTGCCGGGGCAGAGGGCGTTTGAGCGAACCTGTGTCACAGGTAACTTGGTACCGGGTGCTGTGCTTGCTGCTGGCAGTGAAACTGCTCCTTTCCAGCTCGGTCCGTCAGCACGTCCCTCCTGCTGCGGGCCGCGTGGAAACTCGTCTTTTCGGATGCAGCTGGAGTGCTGCGCTTGGGCTTGAATGTCTGGAAGATTTGCTGCTCGGGGTCAGCCGAGCCCCTTGATTTTTGGGAGAAGCAGTTAATGCCAATGCCATTCACCCCCGTGCTTGGGCCCACAAGACCGCCGGTGCCAGGCCGGGGGCATGTGGGGCGAGGGCACCCTCAGTGTCGGTGTGGAGGGCAGGTAGTTGGTGCTGGTGGTTATTTGGGGCGAGGGAAGGAGCTGCGTCCCGCCCCGGGCTCTGGGCCGGCTGCTCAGCTGGCAGCTCTGGAGGAGGCTTCGTTGCTCGTTTGCTGGTTGGTTTGAGGGGTTATGCCAGGCACGTGCTGTAACGCCAGCCTCGCCGGGGCAATTAGTCCCTCACTCAGCCCGTTCTGGTTCTTACGCTTGGCTTTCCTTAGATTATGAATCAATTAAATGTTTCTAGCAGCGATTTGCATAGAGCGGCGCAAGCAGGGCTCTTACACATGCCTCCTGGTGCCGTTTGGGAACGAAGGGCAATTGGGAGAGACAGTCGCACCATATGGCCCTGCTGCATCGCATTAAGGTTTTAGCACTGACTGCTGTTAATTAAATGTAACCCAGCCGTCACCACACAACCAGCACAACGTGAGACAGGAATATGCTGGGGCTGATGAACTTGCTGCATGGTGCGTTGTTTGAAAGATGGTGATGTAAAGGCGCTTTCTGGTGGGTACCTTTGCTTTTTGCCTGCCGTTCCTGATTAACTCCCTCCAAACCTGGTAAGGGCCAGTATATTCCCTGGGGCTGGCAGCTCTGCTGCGCCTGGCACACTGGAGCAAAAGTGTGAATGAACGTGCTTAAAGAAATAGTGTGGGTTTATCTGAAGCAAAATAAACTTTGTTGGGGCTCTTGTCTTTCACCAGACACCTTGCAAAGCTGTCGCAGGGCTCATGCGCGAGGTGAGGTACTGGGTTGTGTGTTTTGAAATCCTGATCTAAAGTAATAATTCACAGAATTTTGTGGTGTTGCAACTACTATAAATAGTTGTTTTGAGGGACTTCTCCTCTGGCAGGATTTTTTTCCATAGTTATATTGAAAGAAATCTTTAACTTTATTTCCCTTTTCATTTCAGAGGAGGATTATTCAGACTGTGGGAGTAGTTCTGCCTCCAAAATTCCCCAAATGACGAGGCGGGGGGTGGGGGGCAGGGGGGAGGGAGAAACTACAGTGGAGATGCTTGTAACATCATCTGCATTCCCTGTCATCCCAATAGTGTATCCTTTTAAAAATGCCTGACAGCTGCAGACGGAGTGTGCTGTCCTCCCTCGGTGAACAGAATCATAGATTCATAGAATTGCCTAGAGTGGAATATTTCTTTTTCTTCTGATGCGGAGTTGCTGCTTGTTTACTTTTGACTTGCAGCCTGAGGATACTCAGGGTTTTTTTTGTATAGTTCTGGCCTATTTTTATTTACATCAAATCTGTCTTCAGTAAACCAGGAGAGTGGTATTTCTTCCTCCTTCCGCCCCAAACGGTCCATGTCCCTTCCTGCCCATGCCGTGGGCACGGTGTCCCGGGTGGCTGTGGGTGGGACAGTGCCTGGTCCTTGCAAGAGGGGAAACAGGGAAAAGGGAAGGGGCAGTGGGAGCTGGCCCCGCTGCTGAGTGAGGAGGGGGTTTTGGCCGCGTGGTTTTTGTGCCAACCCGCGATGCGCTGAAATCCCCTCCGCTCTGTTTCCCCTTTCTCGAGCGGCGTGGAGCCGTCTCTCCAAGACTAACACGGGATGCGTGCTCTGCGGTTCCTCTTCCAGCCGGGGGTCTGGGTGGAAGGGGTGGGGGCAGAGACCTGGCAGGTCCCCAGGTCGGGAAAATGATCCCCTTGGGTGGGTTTAGGCTGTCCTGAATCAGTCTCATGGCTCTGGAGGCAGCGGACAGGCTCTCCTACTGAGGTTTTAGCTCAAGTCCTACCCATGGGTGCTGCATCTGGGGCTGATGCAGACGTTGTCCGAGACATCGGGAGCCTTTTCACTGCCTGTATCGGGAGCCTCTAGGTCGGTCCCATGTGTGACAGACATCAAGCATGCTGCTCCCATTGGCGTCAAGGCGAAGGGATGGGGAGGTGGGAGCTCAGGAGTGACTGACCCCGGGGCTGTCCTGCTGGCGTTCATGAGAAATACTTCTTTTCAGTCTCCAAGTGAATGCGGTTGGGCAGGAGGAGTAGCTGTGCCATTATACGCTCTGTCTCGAAGGTCTCCTATCTAATGTGCGCGGCTTTGTGCTGCTGGCACCTTTCAAAGCCTGAATGAATATTAAAAAAAAAAATAATCTCACCGTAGGAGTGTAAATGTGTCCTGCTGCCGGCAGCTTTTCCTGACACAAGAGGCTGCTGTAGCTGGGGAGAAGGGGGCTGGACGGGCAGGTTGCAGAGGTTCGTCTTCGCTGTGGGGTTTTTTGGTGTTTGTTCTGGTGGGGCAGAGTGCAGCCATTTGAATGTGGTGGTGACTAACGCAGCATCAAAGCCTTCAGCGTGTTTTATTTTGCTCTTTGCATTTTTTTTTTTTTTTCCTGGCAGCATCACGCTGGTGACTCAGGGTCCCTCTGTGCTGCATGGGGTGGGCTGGTCACTGGCGACTGGGGATCTTGTGGCTTAAGGCAGAAAAATTATGTGAGAGCCTAACCTGTGCATGGGTCGGCTGCTTTGCTCCCTTTCCATCCCAGTTCACCCTGAGACGGACTGGTTCTTCCTGGGGGACTTTCTCATGCTTGCTGTGCCCGTGATGCAGGTGCTGATATGAAATTCCTGTTTCTGGTACCGCAGCCGTTAGCAAAACCAGCAGTAAGACCTGTCCCAGCGATCGCCCAGCAGCACGCCCGCACCTTCACCTTACTCCATCCTCCGGTTTGGCCGAGGCGCTTACCCCCGGCGTGTGCCGGCCCCGTGTCCGTGCTGGCAGGGCTCTCCTGTGGCCGTGGCCTCTCTTGTCCTGGCAGCTGGGGACATGATTTACCACCCACGTGTTTCCTGGGTCACGTTGCTGACGTGCCGTGGCGTTGTTTCTTTGGCCCGGGCGGGTTAAGTCAGATGCATCTACTGCACGTGGAGTGACCGTCGACAGTTTCTGTTTGTTTGGTTGCGGGAGCTGTGGTCTCCCCGGCAGAGCCGCTGGCAGCTGGAATTGGATGCCCGCCCTGATCGGCGGGGTGGCTCTTGGCTGATGACCACGCTGTTACCAGACTAGGACTTTGTTGGCTGAAGTGCTTCTTTGCAAGAAAATCACTCCAGCTCTCCACGCTTCCCTGCCGGGAAGGTGGTTGTGAAGCACGGCCTCGAGGAAAACCTCGGAGCACGTCCAGCGCCTGATGGTCTCGGTGGCAAATGCAGTTGTACCTGAAGTCAGATTTTCATCTGTAGATCTTGCGACATGGAGCTGGTTCAGTAAAGCACTTCAGCGTGTGTCTGGGTTTATGCCTCTGGTCTGAAGCCACCCCGTCCCTCAGAGCGGTTAATTCTGTGTTCAAGTACTGTGCTGAATCAGGACCTATTTCCTTAAGGAGTAAGTTGGTTAAACACACGCCACTTCTCTTTCTAGTTTGTAGAGCAAACTACAGTTCCAATATTACTGGTTCTCAAGTAGACGTTTGCTTAAGATAACGAATTCTTTAGCAGGCGTGGACGCTCTTAAAAAGCACAGCCCAGCCTCACCGGGATGAGGCTCTGCTCGCGCCACTGGCACTCTCCGGGACATGGCGGTTTTTCTTGTTCTCTTCTCCCGACACGTCCTCCCACGCTCTGTCGTGTCTCTGGTCTTGCCACTGTAAACAACAATTGCTAACAGTTCATAGGATGCGCAGTACTTTGCATTTCTGTCCTATTTAGCTGGTTCAGACAGATTCCTGAGGCTTCTCCTGCTCCCAGGTGACTCGGGCAGGTTGGGATGGCCCTTGCCGGGCGGGTGCTGCTGAGGTCGGACGAGGACGGGGTGGGGTGCCGGGGTGCATCCCGCCCGCTGAGGCTCCCCGAGGAGGTGTGGGGGGGGACGGTGACCTGCCCAGAGCCGTGGGGCAGGCTGCCGGGGCTCCCGGAGCAGCTCAGGTCCTCAGGGACATGTTTCTTGCTGCAACCCAGTCCGGTGCCTTGGGAAGGATTTATGGAGAGCGATACCAGCCGAGGCTCCAGGTCTTACTTTGCAGGTTAGTTTTTGGGCTGTCCCTTTTCTTTCCCTGCTTTGTCCCTGGTCCAGTAGGTTTCGCTGAGTTTGCTGGTTGCGGTGTGGGAAGCGGGGATGTGTGTAGCTGCAGAGATACTGTCTAGGTGTTGGGGACAGCGAGGGGTGAATAAGTCCCCTGTGTTGTTTAACTCGTTGCTTATGCTGCTTGGTGTGATTTTTAGGATTAGTTAAATTTCATCTTTGTTACTGCCTGTATAAAAGCAAGAATGCGTTGTGCAGGGTGCTGGAAACCCGGTCTGTTTGTGAGAGGAGTCCTGAGCAGAGAGGGGACAGTCACGACGCAGAGGTTACAAAGTGGCAGATTTCAAGCATGCTGTTAAACTGATGTTTATGTCCCACCCCATCATTCGGCACCTGGGATAGTTGTAACTGATAGATGCTGTGAAAGGACTGTAGTATTCATCTAAAAACCTAGCTAACTACGTGCAGTGTTTTAATCAGTATTATAAATACAGTTAATCTCGGTGTATTCCTTTAATTTAACCTTTAATTAAACATTGGGGACTTTTTTTTCCTTAAACTTTAGAAGACTGCAGGGGAAGAGCAGCAAAGTGAAGAGGGGGACATTGGAAAGAGCCCTCCCAGCGTATGGCTGGGTCCTGCGCTTTCTCTCTCTAATCTCTTCCGTTGGGTTGTTTTATCTTATCAAGCAAAAAGCCCCAGAAATAGAAAGTTTTCCATGGCTAACAGGACAAGCCCAGAGATGCACAAGCTCTGAGCTGCGTGTTGCCTCGTTGCTCAAAAAAAAGAAAAGAAAAAAAAAAATATCCATCAAATGGCAGCAGATTGTAAATGGACAATGTCAATGTTTTATCTCCGTGGGGGGAAAGGCCTCTCGTGGAAGCAGGCGTAACTCGCACCGATGCACGTTGCATCTGGGCAGCATTCGGCGTTGAAGAGCTGCCCGCCTGGATCCGCGTGCCCGGGAAGCTATTGATCTCCTCCTGCAAGGATGACGGACGGGAAAGCAGGGGCAGCTGCTTGCTTTGGGCTTGTAACAAAGAGAATTCGCAAAATATTCAGGCATTTTCCCAAGTCAAAGTCTTGGTCTGAGGGACTCCGGCTGCTGAGGAGGCCGAGCAGGGAGGTCTTGCTGGTTAGAGGTAGGTGGTGGTGGAAATGGGGGTGTTTGGAGGCGTTTGCTGGCTGCGCGCAGGCTTGCCGCTGCTTAATTAGGCGTTAGGGGATTCCTGCGGTGGTGCCCCGTCTGTGCTGCTGAGCCCGGCGGGCCGCGCACGGCCATGTGGGATCCTGCCCGGCCGGTGACGGGGCTGGCGTGGGGCTGGCACACTCTCCTGCCACCGCGCCGGCGGCACCGGGCGCCTTCGGCTTCTGCTCCGGCTCCTTCTGCAGCCCCGCTCTGGTGGGAACGCTGCGGCAGAGCGCAGCTCGGGCCATCGGTGCTGCCCCGCTTGCCACTGGAAAGGAAAATTTGCCTTTTAGTAAGGAAAGGCTCACGAGCCTCTGCCTGGCAGCTGGGATGGCACCGCAGACCCTGCAGTGGTGCAGGGACCTCCCGGAGGGGTGGTTGTCACCAGGGGGGTCTCCTCTGCTCTGGACAAACAGAAAGCCACCCTCGGGTTTCACCCGTGTTTGCAAACAAAGGAAACCCAAACCGTCCGATTTAGACTTAAAACTGCTGAGACCTCCAGCGACGGAGCTGCGGACCGGAGGCAGAGACGGGGCTGGATCTTTGCCGTGGGGGATGTCAGAAAGTCCTTCGCCGGAGAAGTTAAGACCCTTCCCTGCGTTCGCTCTGTGAATGCTGGGGCTGGTGGCCATGCCGCAGGTCCTGCCCTGACCCTCCCGGCGGCAGGAGACGCCTGCCAGCTCCTGCGATGTCGCCGGGCCCCATCCTGCAGCCGGTCCTGAGGTTACCCCCAGTGACGTCAGGCGTCTCCTTCGAGCGAGGGCAGAGGCGCCGAGCCCTCAGTCGTAAGCGGCACGGCTTGCGAAATCAAGCCTCATGCGTAGCCTGCATTTAAAGGTGTGTGTGAGCTGGCTGAAGGATTCCAGCGTTCGGAGGCGGAGGGAAGAAATCTCCGTTCTTCAGCATTGTCCGCTTCCAGTGCTCAGACACCTGCGGAGCCTCAGACCGCTTTCAGAACTCATGGCGTACTTTTTTTCTTTCGTGGGTGGCTCTGAGCCTTCCCGTGGCAGCTGGGTCACGCTTCCAAGGTTTTCCTTAACTTTGCTGATATTGGGAATACTTCTGATGTGCATCCCCCCCCCCCTTTTTTTTTTTTTTTTAAATGAATGGCAGGATCCTTAACAAACCAGGAACCGGAGCTTTAAGGTGACTCCTGCAATTTCATGATTCATTTTTACCATCACACAGAGCAGTCGTCCAGCACCGCTGCAGCAACCACAAGCTTTGGCCAGAAATCAGAGTTTAAGAGCATCACAGGGGAGGCGTTGGGACACGTTAGACCCTTTCCATCCTAATCTTGGGGGCAATCGTATCCGACCTCCCATGCGGTGTTGCTTTGGGGTTGCAGGAGGTTTTTCTTTAGGCGAAAGCCTGGCTGGGGTCAGGTTCTTGGAGCCTCCGTCATCGCTGGGGCCAGGGTCTGGCCGCTCTGCCACAGACGGGTGCCCCTCCTTTTGTCTCCCTAGCCTGCAGACCTGGGCCTTCCACGTGGGTTGGGTCAAAAGATGTCTCGTAGCATCTGTGGTATTCGGGAGGTGGGAGCGGGCGGATGGGGGTGGGCAGGATGACGGCAGTCCTATATTTAGGCATCTGGACGGGCATCTGTGCTCGACTGTTTTACTCTATCCAGCTCTATCCCCCTGAGAAACTTTATCTGTGGAGAAAGGGAAATTCCTTTCAGCCACCAAAGTTTTTCACAGTATCGTGATCTGATCCTTTATTTTATTTTTTAAAGAAACTACGTTTCCAAGTGTTACTCTGACTTGAATGGAAATTATCTTAAAGCGTTAAGTGGAGGCATCCTGCTCCTCTTGGCAAACCCGTCACGTGGCTGCTTCCTAAAGCTGCGCGGTGTTTCTAAAATTAGTGTTCCCTGCCGGATACTGAGCGATTAGGCCTGTTAATAGGTGACGGTGACTAAGGAGGTGTCATACTTTAATCCCGTAAAGAAATGCCGGGCCGTCCGGGGCCTGGGCTGGAGGTGTGCTTGGAAGCTGTAATTTCTGTGGTCCGTGGTACGTGTTTCAGACCTCTTACCATGCGCTTCCTTCACCCGAGATTCTCGAGCCTTCCCGCCCTGCCAGGCTGCGGTCCGGGGGGGGCAGGAGGCAGCTGCCCAGATCTGAAAATCCTGGACCAAACAGGCAGAAGGGACGTTCTGCTGGCGCCAGATGCTCAGGTGAACCTGCAACTGGAGCATCCTCCGATTGGCACCTCCAGCAAAGACTTGGCGAATGTCCCCCATTAAAAGGCTGTTCCAGTCGCTCAAAAGGTCATGCATTAAATTACCATGTAACTGTGCAGCTTAGCTCTAATTAAAAAAAAAATAAAGTCTTCCTGCTTTCCCGCAGGCTTACTTGAGACAACTGACTTGGAATAGGAGAATGATAGACAGCTCATGCCAGATGAATGTTAAACGATAAATGATTTCCCTGTTTCCCCTGGAGATTGATGTTCCCCCCCTCAGGCACCAGCTCCCAGCAGTGGTTCAGCTCCTCTCATTCATTCTCGGGCGTTCCCACGTGTGAGCATTCAGCAGAGCTGAGCAGAAATCACTGTTCCCAGAGCAAACATGGGATATTCCTTTGCTTTCCTGCAAGCCTGAGATATTCAAAACCAATGACCCAAATGCTAAAGCAAAAAGAAAAAGAAAAAAAAAAAAAAAGAAAAGAAAAAAAAGTGTGTTTAAAATACAAGCTTGCCGGCTTGGAGTGGGGCGGCAGGGCTGGTGCAGGGACGGGCACTCAGTCCTGTTTCCTTCTGTGGAGTGAACTCTCTTGCCTTGGTTTTAGGATATAATTTTTTTCAGGTTGGTGACCGCTCTGGAATTTTGGGTAGTGTAGAAAGTAAGTTTAGTGCTGTTTGTACGACAGTTAAAAATTAAAAGGGCCTGAAGGGCCATTAAAGTGGAAGGAGGTTGTTAGCTGCAGTCAAGAGGGTATGGAGAAGCCGGGGCTTTGAGGGAAAGGGCTGGGGGAGCGATAGCCACGAATATGTGGTAACTGTTGTGTCTGGGAGATGGAGCTGGCTGTGCCAAATGCTGCCCCTCAGCAGCCCTGAGCTGTGGGCGAGCGGGACCCTGTGCCTAAAGAGGTTAAACCCGGGCTCTGCAGAGTTGTCTGTGCAATTCCTACCTTGAACTAGTTAATGTCTTACAGGATGGGTCAGCGTCCAAAGAAAACACGCTACGTAAGTGCCTTACGGCACCTGGGCAGCGTGTGCGCTGGGGGTGGGAGCCTTTGCCGGGGCCGGGATGTGTCCGTGCCCTCTCCAGGGGTGGCTTTTTGGCAGTTTGATGGTAGATCCATGCCTCGGTCACTGTAACTGGCCCCTGAAGTGTTCGTATTTAGTGACCTTAAATCGTTTGACTTCTGTCTAATAGAAAAATGTTTTTTCCCTCCTGATGTTGGAAGATGAAGCATCCCTTCCTCGGGAAGTGGTCAAGCTTTTGCTGCAGGTACTGTGCAGGTGACATCTCCGAGGAGCATAGCTGGGCAGTGGTGTACCCCATGGTTTGGTGGGACTTGAGCACATTCTTTATTTTGTATATTAGCATGCTGGCAGGTCAGGGGAAAGGCAGCAGGACGCAAGGCAGGAACTCTCCCCATGCCGCAGCACTGCACCAAGAAACACAAGTTTCCCTGCAGAGAGGGCATGGGAGCAATTTTTTCTCTGGACGAGAGATTCTGGTACCTCTCCCCATCTGCAGGAGCGTGCCTGAACGGGGACGTGTGCCTGGCTGGCAGCTCTGGCCGTGCCTGTGCCCACGAGCACCGCTCTGCCCTCCGGCAAGAGTCCGGTCCCTTCCCGGGGTTCCCCCGCCGCCCCTCGACAGCGGGCTCTGGGTTTCGGGTCCCTCACTTTCTCGTTTCTCCCCCGTGCAGACTGCAGATACACGTGCCACCAGGAGTGCCGCAGCCGCATCCAGCTGGACTGCCGCCGGCCGGGCCAGTGCCAGAGCCAGCTCTCGCCCGAGAGCACCCTCCTGCCGCCCTGCAGCCAGGTACGCCGGGGAGGGGGCTCCACGGGGGGGGGGGACAGCCTCATGGGGACCGATTGCATCTCCTTCAGACACCTGATTTCTTGCTCCCGAAGGGTTTTACAGGAGGGGGGGGGGTCTTGTCAGCCCATCGGCCCTGCAGACCCAGGCAGAGCTCGCTGACGAGTTGCCTGTATGGCGTGTCCGGCTTGCCCGCATGCCCTGCCCGGGTGGGTGCGATCTGGCGTGATGGAGGTCGTGCGTGTGGGCATCCCCCTCGCCGTCAAGGCGTGTGTGGAGCTGTGTTGTGTTTCAAACGCTGCTGTTGGCCAGGCTGCCTGGAGCAGAGGGGGAGAGAGGAGCGGTGCTCGCCGGGGACGTGGCCAGGTGCCTGTGAGGGAGGGTCGGTACCAGCGTTAAATTGTGTCCCAGCAGCGGGTGCAAAGTGCTTGAAAAGCAGCAGCGAAGGTACATTGCTCGTGCTCTGCCAAGATGCCGGAGAAGGGATTTTGCAAGGAGCTCTGGCTTAATAGCCTTGTTTTCAGGGTTTCAGTAGTCCCAGGGGATTGAGACTCCTCAGTCTGTATTAGGGATGTGCGGTAAACCCCAGGGCTGTTCCGGAAGGCTTAGCTGTTTGCTTAATCCCCCCGAGGGTCCCGTGGTGCCCGCGATGCCGGCAGCAGCCCGTGAGCCAGCGCGGGTGTCTGCTGGAACAGGCTGCAGCACGTGCAGCAGTTGTATGATGCAAGTTGAGATGTAAGATGCTTAATGCTGGAAGCGTAAAACGTTGGTTAGAAACCTGCCTGAAGCGGGTTTGACTTGCACCGAGCCTTTTCAGTCTCTGTATGCTTTTTAAAAACTGTATGCTCTCCTTCATTGCAACCGTGCGTTTGCGTTCCTCTTTGCACAAGCGCAGCAAGGCCCTCCACGAAACTGGAAATGGAAACGCGCACTTTTCCAGAGAAGGTGCGGGGTTTCTCTTGGCCGTGCGAGGAGCCAGCGGTGGGGTTTGGTTGTCGTCGGCGCTTTGCTGTGCGAGGTTCGCAGAGCGTGGCCTGCTCGGCACGTGGCTGGGCGACTGCTGCTCCGAAGACAATGGTCAGGAGGGAACCTGAAGTTAGATGACATTTATCTTATAAGTTATGCGTTACGAAGGGACTCTGAATGGATTCTCCACTGAGCCTTTTGAGGTATTTTTATAAGAGCGTGAAGCCAGATTTGTGTGTTTACATCTCCTTTGGATGTTGTTGGGCTTCCCTCAGCAGCATGAGAAAATCTTGATTTTTAGAAAAATTAGAAAGGCTTGTTTCTTCTTCAGGGTGATGACACCAGCCGGGGGTTATTGATGGTCCTAATAATAAACACGGAGCCTGCGCTTCGTGGCAGTTCATCACTCTGACACGTCTCTGGTGTGATCCCGGGGAGGGAGGAGGCATTTTCTGCCAAGGAAACAAAAGTCTCCTCAATTACGGCAGCAAACAGAAATCCATAAACCCACCCCGAGGTCCTGGGCAGGGATCACACCCCTGAAACCTCCGCACAGCAAAGCGCTGTCGGGAGTCTTGTTACCTGTGCTGGGAAAGGCTGCAAGGCTGGGGGGGGGGCGGGAGGTGTGTGGGCTGGGTTGAGGGTGAATGAGGGTAAATCACTGCAATAAAGCTCCGTTCTTGTTTGCGGATAATGGATAATCAGGGAAAAATCGGTTTACTTGATCTGAGCCCATAAAGCTGAGCACACAGCCACTTTCCTGGCGTGTTTCTGTTGGCCAAGCAGGTTTTGCTGCTCAGAAGAAGGAGGATGGAGGGAAAACAGTGTCAGTATTCCAGAAAGAATCCAGTAGAGTGCCTGAAGACACTGGGGTGGAGAAAAGGGGATTGCACGCTGAAAACACAAGAAACTTAAATTAATAGCTGGCATAGTTGGAAGCCATTAAATAGTATTATCAATTGTAAGCGAACGAGCATCAGAGAAATAGCTACTTTAATGTCACATAGTTAAGTACTGTTACCATGTAATACCGGGCATTAATAATTTGGGCTTTGATCCAGCGAAGTACTTAAGAGTGCATTACATTTGGGTCCCAGATTAGCCTCCCTGTGTGAAATCCAGACTCCGCTGAAGCTGACAAAAGCCTTGGCTGGTCTCAGCAGCACCAGGAGTTTGGCCCCTGCTTTCGGCGGAGCTGGTCGTGCACTTCCCAGCTGCGAGCTGGTGCAGGTCATCGGTGGCTGGGTTTTCTGGGGGCTGTTGTGCAGGTAACGTATTAACTGGAGCTGCTGCTGAACCAACGGGTCAAAATTACCTGGGTTTTCTTGCTTGGTTGTTTTTTTTTATGGAGCTGATCTCCCAAGCAGGTGGACTGCAATGGAAAAGTGAGTGCTCCTTGGAGAAGCGCGTGGAGCAAAGCAGTGGGAGTGCATCCGGCTTCGCGTGGGGCACTGCAAAGCTGGCTGCACCCTGTTCCCCCTGTGAAACGCCCAGGGCTGAGGCTTCGGTGAAGAGCCGACGCCTGTGCCGTTCATCGGCCCAACGCTCACTTTCTGCTCGTGTTGTACACGCTCAATTTAAGCCTCTTTCTCTTCTAAATACAGCCTTGTGAAGCTGAGGAGGTTTGTGCCACTGCAGAAGTACGCGTGCTGCTAAGAGGATAGCTTATTTATCTGCACTGTTACAAGTTGCTTTGTAAATATGCCATTTGGATTCTTGCCTTCCTCTTTGAGATGCAGATGTTGCGTCCTCCCGCTAGTCTTTACATTGACATCCCGGTTTGTATTCACGGGATGCTGCTGGCTGTGGGGTAGAGAGCCATCAAAGGCTTGTAGCAATTGAAGTCCTTCAGCTAACAGATACAGATGGAAGGGTATGAAACACCATCTGCAACCTGTCGAGAGGGGAAGAGGTTTTTGTGCATGGGCGGTAGCTTGAGCGAAGATCCCGGAGCCCTTTTGGACCGGTCAAAGGAGCCCTGTGATCTGAAGGAGCGAGTGACAGCTCCAGTCTACAGGAGGGGTTTGCTGATGGTCCTACAGCAGGTAGTCAAGCTGGGGAGTAGAGCCAAGGCTGCTGCCTGCCAGCTCCCCACGCTCACTGGCCTGGCGTAAAAATAGCAGTTAGTGATGGTGAGAGTCGTGCCTTGAAAAGGACACGAAGGAATTGATGTAAGAGCAGCCATCTGGGCGCAGCGGTGCCTTCTCCCTGCTCGGCTGGTGGATGGTGAAGGAGAGACCAGAGACATCAGGGTGAGGACGGTGAGCTGCCGCTGTGGCCTCCCTGCGCGCAGTCTCGTGGGCACTCCTTGGGGTTGCGTCTGAACCGTCATTTTTAATAGCTGTCGGTGAGCTCTTTCTGATGAGTCTGACTGCGCACATCCCACCGCCAGAACACCTAGTGACGAGTTCTGCAAATCTGATAGTGCATGGCCTGGAAAAGCACTCCTCCTTTTTTGGCATTAAACTTACTGCACTCTTTGCGTAAACATCTCCTGAGATTTTGTAGCTGTCCATCACATCTATGTTCTTTCTAGTCCTTCCTTTCCAAATCCGGGCTGGCCCCAGGCATGGAAACCTTCCTGTACCTCTAGCCTGCCCTGCCCTTCACGGTACCTCTTGTCATTCTTTACTCTTTCTTGGATGGGCTGGCCGGGTCTCGTGTGAAGTATCTGAAGTGTGGGCGTAGGATGGATTTATTCAGTGGCATGGTAACTCTCAGGCCTTGCTCTCTCTTCCTTTTCTGAAGTATGGTGGGGAATCGTTAGCACGTGCATTAATACCGCATTACCCAAGCAGGTACCTACCTTTTTAACGTGGTGCGTCAGGCTTTTCTTTAGTTCCCTCAACCTGCTCCTGAATACACGCTGGGTTTCGGGTGGGTGGGGAGAGCCCGTGCCGGGATGTGCTGCATCCCCATGGGTGCACGGGCCCTCCCAGGAGCCCCCACCGAGGGAGGATGATCCCCTGTGGGCAGCGGAGCCCTTCCCCTGCCCGGCTCCCCAGAAATACCTGTGATCTTCACCAAGGAGGGAGGTCACCGCTGCTTTAAAAGCTGCTGGGTAAAATGCAGGGTATTAGCGGGATGGTGGCGGCTCTGGAGGGGCTGGGGGAGAGTGGGACAGAGGAGGGAGCCCTGGCATGGGTCTGTGTCGGGCTGGGTTTCCGCAGGGCTGCGGGGGGAGAGGGGAGCGCAGGGATGATGCTGCTGCTGCTCTGAGGCTCTTCCCAAGGCCAACACAGCATTTTAATCAGTCTGGTGTGAGCGCTTCTTGCAAACAGGACCGAAGAGCTGAATGGCTTTTTCCTGGGCTGCAATCGAAGCTGCCTCAGCCGGGTGCCAGCGCTGCCGAAATCGCTCCTGCTGCTCTAAAATTAGCTTCAGAATGGAGAGGCACCCGCTGCCTCCCCGAGTGTGATGACCAGGGGCTCCCGGCATCCCTGAGGAGGGTCCGAGGCCGTGTCCTCGCCAGCCTCCCCCCTTCCCCACCACCTTTCGGCAGCGCGGTCGGGCTCGGTCCAGCCTGGGCTTGCTTCCCTAAGGCAGCAGATGCAGCGCAGCTCTCGAGGATGTGCTAACAGGGAAGGAGCAAGAAGCCAGCCTGCCATGACGATGTATTTTGGGTAGCAAAGGAGGTGCTGGGGGTACCCGGAGGGGGGGCCAGGCAGTGCCCAAGGCCAAGCCCAGCGCCTCGGCCGCAGCGTGCAGCCGGGTGAGAAATTTTGCAAGAGGAAGTGGCAGGGCTGCGCGGCGCGAGGCGAGCGCAGGAAGGGGAGGCGATGCTGCACGGGCGCTCGGGGGACCAGACGGCGGGCGGTGAGCGAAGCCAGGCACCAAGAGCGGGAGCAAACTCGCAGCTCTGCCCCTTCCATGCTGCCCCAGCGCCGCTGCGCAGGGAGGCGGGTGGAGGAGGAGAGGGAAGGGTTACCCGGCACGGCTGCCTGTTAAAGAGAAATAGCTCCACTGGCTCTGGAGGATGAGCAGAAGGAGCTATTGCAGATAAGCACCGGCGAGCTGAGGATGTGAGAGCGGGCTCGCTGCTGGTGCGGGAGCCGGAGCGGGGACCGCCGATGGTTGCCGGCCCCCCGGCGAGCCCGGTGCACGCTTGGCCTCTCGCCTCTGCTGGGCTTCGATGACCATCGGCAGCAGCATGAGCAGCGGGTACTGTAGCTTGGACGAAGACCTCGAGGATTGCTTTTTCACAGCAAAAACCTCTTTCTTCCGGAGCACGCCGAACAAGGTCCCTGCCAAGGTAACAGCTTAAAAACTAGTGAGAAGGGCTGTGTTGGGTGGGAGGTGGGGGGGTTTGCCGGCGAGGGGAGATGTCGGTGTTCCTGCACGTTTGGCTGCAGGTGCTGCCAAAATTAGCTTGCAGCCGGAGACAGGGCAGAGCTGCTGGCGGGGAGGAAGGCTCTTATCTGCCTCTTGCAGGCTCCCCGCTCCCGTGCAGGGGGTCTGCCCTGCTGCAGATTTTTCTCAGCCATCCCTCAACCTTTTGCGTGCCGGGTTGGCCCCCTTCTCGGGGGATCCACGGTGGAGGTGCCGACTCCAAATGTGGGGGGTTTTTTTCAGCTTTAGGGGGGCCGGCAGCAACCCTGCCAGCTGCCATCCACGGGTCAGGCTCCCAGCCAGGGACCTGTGGTTTGGCCTTGCAAAATGTGTACCATCGGTGAAAATTGTGCCTGTGAGGTGGATAGGGAGGTGGGAAAGTTACAGGACTAAATCCATCTGTGAACTTATTAACACAGTGATGAATCTGGTCCTTTTCTGGGCACTTGGGTGCGTGTGTACCTGCCTTGGAGAAGGAGAAAGCGCTTGACTGGGCAGTGTTTCACCCCAGGATGAGATTTCTGTATCAGTAACACTGACAAAGCTGCTTCATGCTTTTTAAGTGTTTATTTAAAAAAAAAAAACCCAACACAAGAACGTCCCTGTCATAAACTTTGGGGCCCCAACCAGAACTGCCAGCATAAAAGGAGAAGGGCGAGAAGGCACTGCTGCGGAAGTGGGGGTTTCGCTCAGGAACAAGAGCCCTGCGGTGCTGAGAGATGAGATCTGACCCAGGGAGCAGCTTTTTCACTTAGAATTTCCCCTGTAAACCATGAGCACCGACACGCTCCTGTTTGGGCTCTGCTATATTTGCACGCCCGAGGCTGCTGAGCTGCAATCCTCAGCAGGTGCTTTGGGGTTCAGCTTTCTGCAGCGCGGGGTCCGGAGGGCTCTCCCGGCGACCTGAGCTGTTCTCCTTTGGGGGGGGGTGGTGGTGTTGTGTTGCTCTGGGGGAAGAGTTTCAGTCAACTGGCAATTTTATTTTAATTTCTTTGAAGAAATGCTCCCTTGGGTTTAACATGGGATATTCCCTGTTAGCCAGCAGCTCCCTCTCGCTATGATTAACCGACACGTACTGCTGGTTTTTAAATGTCATTTGATGATTCATTTGTGTAGGAGATGTAAAAGATCATGGTGTTAGTGCAATAGGCGCTGCACCCCGCACCGGTTTAACGCTGTTCTTTTTGAGCCAGGGCACTGCAGATCCTCAGCTACCTTTCGAAATCAGCCTGACCCCGTTCGTGCTCGGGAGCCCTCCCTTGCAGAGGGGTCGGGGGCTGCTGCAGCCCCTTTCACCCAGGTCCTCGCCTGGATGCAGCCGGCGCAGGTGACAGACCTTGCGGCTGCCGGAGAAGATGGAGTCTTTCGGGGGGTTGGTGTTATGGGGAGGAAATGGTTCCTGTGCATGAAAAAAAAAAGCCCAAAAACACACACACAAAATCTTCTGCTCAAGCAAATGATGTTGCATAATGGGTCTGTGTGTGGAAGGTGGGTCCTTGCATTTCTCTGGCTGGAGGTGGAAGCTACCCTCAGGCCTTGGTGAAAGAAGGTTTTGGGGGGTTAATGACATGCTGTGGGGTTGGTGGTGGTGCAGGTCCTGCCGGAGCCTGAGGCTGGACCTCTGGACGGAGCTAGCCCAGGAGCATGGCGGAGAGGAGGAGGAGGAGGAGGAGGAGGAGGAGGTGGCCCGTTGAGGCTGGGCTGGATGGCAGGTGGAGGGCAGCAAGGAGAGCATGTGCCTGGGGCGCAGCCAGCAAAGCAGAGGGACAGGGGACAGGCGCAGCCCCAAGGTGGACATCTCCCTTGGGTTTTGCTTCACTCCCTGTCCCCGCTTTTTCACTTGGTATCTTACTGCTCTTGAGTGATGTTATTGAACGTGGAACATTTCCACCGCTGCAAGAGCTGCTTGTGGCAACAGCATTGCTTTTCCCCACCGTGTACAGTACCTGCTCCTGGCCACGGGCAGAAAACATCAGCTTGGACCCAAAAGTGAGTTAACCTGCTGGGTGTGTTTGGCAACGGCAACGTTTGTCCATCCTTAGATGCCCGGGAACGATTCCTGAGCCCAGGATGCACAGCGTGGTCAGCGCTGCAGCAGCGGCAGCTGCCAGCCCATGGGCACGCCCTGCGCTGGGCAGGAATAAGCTAAATACGGGTAACTTTGGGCGGCGTGTCTTAAAAGACCTAGGAAACAATCTCCGTAGAGGAAGCGTGTTGTAGGTGGGGTAGGAGGGGGACACACAGGCCTTCCATCATTTAAAAAAATAGAGAGTGGAATTTGATCACTATGATTAGAGAAACAATTTTTCCGATTGAAATAATTGTATTAGTCTGAAGAGCCTCTTTCTAGGAATTTTGTAATTCCTTTTTATTTTCAGAACCATCCGTGCAATCACTCTTCATCAGCAAAGAACCGTTTTAGATCTCAGATGTGACCTCATCCCTGGAGATCTATTACTTGGCATTTTCATGACTCTTCAGCTGAATGGCTTCAGTGGCTTCTGCCTGAAGCGTGATTGCTTAAAACTCTGCAAAATTACTCCTCAAGCCCGGCATCGGCGGCTGCCGGGAGAGCTGGCTTAGAGGAGAAAGGGGCAAGTCTCTGTCCAAGAATAGAAAACACAAGAGGGACAGAATGCAGTTTCACCTGGGGTGGGATCCAGAGGTGAGATCCAGGGATGGAGATGATGGGACCAGCTCCTGGGTTAGGGGTCCCTGAACAGCGTGAGCTGGGGTAACCCAGCAGGCAAAAGCCTTCTCTGCTGAAGAAGAGGGGAGCTGTGACATCGTGGGGGTGTTTGCGGTGGGATGCACGGGCCGTGTTGCTACGCTGCCGGGTGCTGGTGGCTCCGGGGCTCAGAGCAGAGACCACCACGGGGGCGGGGGGGCGGCCGGCAGGGAGTTTCGTGAGCTTGGGCAAGGAGAGTCAGAGGACACGGCAGTGGTGGTTTTGGCTCCACGTCCGTTTTCTCCCTCTCTTTGAGCCCCCCAGGGTGGCAGCATGTGGCGGTGCCTGCGATGGGGGCTGCTGCATCCCTGGAGGTGCTCGGAACCCAAGCAGGGGCTGGACGAGGTGATCTCCAAGGTCCCATCCGGCCTTGGAGAAACCCCGTAGTCCCAGACCCAGACCTGGCTGGCTGTCAGGCGCAGCATCTGCGCCGGTTTGTGGGTTGCAGGTAAGCGGCAGGCGTTTACGTTGCCTGTGCCGGGTGGGCGAAGGGGGCATGGCTCTGCCTGGTGCGATGCAGAAGGAGCCAGAGCCGAGGGACCAGCGCAGGGTCCTGTCCTCGGCCCGTTGTCTCTGTCCTCCAAAGGACCGTCAGGGCGCAGAGTGATTTCCAGAGGGGCGGCAGGTCTGCAGGGGGTCTGGCACAGCCTGGGGTGCAGGGGTGGCCCCGGGGCGCCTCTCCTGGGCGGGGGGAAAGGGGCTTTTTCTGGCCCTGCAAGGCTGCAACTGGTTCCCAAATGTCTGCTCCTGAGGATCACCAGATCCCTCTGATCCAGGCCGGGGTCTCGCCGGGCTGGTCTCTGTGCACACCAGACAGTGGTGTGGTTGTGCACCCGTGGGGTCCTGTCCAGCCCAGACCCCCCTGAGATGGAGCTCCCTGGGAGGACCTGCACAGCTCTCGCTGCTGAGCAGGGATGTGGCACGAAAAAACGGTTTCTAAGTGAAATCTCCATGGCAATCAAAACGCTGAGCCCATCTTCACTTGCCTCTAACCTCTCTGAAACGCAGCAACGCTCCTTCTCTTCTCTACAGATGCTCTGCTCTCCCGTCTTTTGCCTTTTCCTCTGAACCCCGAAGTAAACCGCAGCGTTTCATTTGAATTTCTCAAAGGGAGTGAAATATGTTGGAGCTTTTGGTTTTGTTTCGTTTTTTCAAATCTGTTGTATGATTCTTCCCCCGCCACCCGCCGCCTGTCCGTGCTTGAGCGGTTGGTCCTTTCCCCATACGGTGCTGTGAACCGTGGGAGCGTGCGGTGAAGGGGGAGGCGTTGGGTGTTGGGCGGTGATGGAGAGCTGGGCAAGAGCAGAGATGTCCCAGCTCTCCGGTGACTGTGATGGGGCTGTGCGGTCCTGCCCCGGCCCCACTGCCCCCCCAGCCGCCCACCGCTCCTCGCTGCAGCTGGATTTGCAGTTCTGAGCTGCCGGTTCTCATGTTTCTGGCTCAAATTTGAAGCGTTCGCGTTTCTCTCGGGTCCTCCGTGCTGCGGTGCGACAGTGGTCCCAGGCGGGGAGCCTGTGATGCCTCTCTGAACTGCAGCTCCCCAGCCAGCAGCACTTGGACACACTTCTCCGGGCTTTGTTTTCTGACGTTTTAAGACAAATCTTTCCTTAATAAGCAGAAGAATTGAGGATTGATGCCCTGAGGTGTAAAATCCCTTCAGAAGAGGCCTTCGAAATACTCTTGCAATCTGAACACAGGAGCCAAAGGGCTGCGTTTTTCGGAATGCAAATTGTCACGGTGTTGTTGATGTAAATGGTGAGGGACCTGTGCCCAAGCACACCAGGGAGGACTTGGCCACTCCTGCCTCTAGATAAGACAGCCGTTGCCAAGAACGTGGCGCTGTCGGGCCAAATCCATCTCCACCGTTCTGCTGTTCAAATTCGTGAACTAAATAGCTGGTGAGGAAAATTGGCTGGGAGTGGGGGGGGCAGGGAGTGTCTCTGGCTGCAGGGAGGCAGCCCTTGCTCCAAGGAGTGTCCCATGGAAGTGCACACTCAGCCTTTCTACCCATGGTCGCCTTCTATGTCTGTTTTTACGGCTAGCAAAGCCACGGTTCACGAGCTGCCTTGTCTTCCACCTCCTGAGGCGTGCATCCAAGCCACAACCACGCACTGGTTCTTTGGTGCTGACTGGGGCTGTGGTGGGACGGGGAGCTGGGGGGAGAGGGCACCACCCCCTCCGCATTGCTGCAGCGGTGTCGGAAAGCTCCCAGGTCCCACCTAGAGCTGTTATTCCCAGCAGAGAGGTCTGGCGTGGTGCAGAGCTGCTGCCTTTGCTTGCTTTAAAAAGGTTTTTAAGTTGGGGGTTGACTTCTGCCAGGTGAGAGGCTGTAGGAAGGGTGCTTTTCAGCTGGATGTGGAGCGCGTCTCTCCTGGCATCCTTGCAAACAGATAAATGGAAAAATCTGTCACGGAGGCTTTGCTGTTGCCTTTCTTGGCTTAGAATCGCTCTTTTGAGAGTATGTCACCGTAATCATGATGGCCCATGGGTTTTTTACCTCCTCCATAATAGCCTGTCACAAGCTTACGGCTCATTAGATGAGTGGTAGATTGCAAAGAGGAGGCCGGTGTGGCTAACTCGCTGGGACCGCGGCTGCCCGAGCCCCGGGCGATGGGCATTGTGCGTCGCAGCTGCCTGCCTCTTCCCGGGGCGCTTGTCCTGGGCAGCCTTTATCCTGCCGAGCATTAGCCCAAGTGCCAGATGAGGCTCGAGTCTTTTCTTACAATTGATGTTTCTTACAATTGAGAAATAATGTAGGTTATGGAAGGGAAGCCCATTTGCAGCAGGCTGTGATGGGCAAGGGGAGAACACGGGCACGTTCACTTCTCTGTGCTGCTGCGGGTGCCCCAGGCCACTGCGGCTGCACGGCCGGGCTTGGTCCTGTGCAGCCCGTGGGTGCCTGTCTCTCACTGCAGACTACAACTGTCTGCAAGTTATTTTATGGCAGTTTCGTAGGGGATGGTAAACCCCTCGCCTGCTGAATTTAAGCGATGCCAGCGAGCTGACAGTGGTGGTCAACCTCTGGCATCCCTGGCCACGCAATGTTCTGCAGCAGGTTTTTAACGGGGCAGGGGTGGAAGCATCCTGGCAGCTCCAGGCTCGCCATCCCTCTCCTTCCAGTTGCACGTGAGGCTGGCACGATGGAGGCGATGGGGGCGTGCTGGTTTTGCAGGCTGGCACACAGATGTCATGGTGTGCTGCCACGCGGCCGGGCCGTCCCCGAGGGTGGCTGATGTTGCTCTTTCCCACTTTCCAGCCAGGAGAGCCGCAGGCCCAGCAGTGACTGCCAGGGTTTAGGCACAGGCATTAGGCACAGGCAGAGTTACCGAGCTGTTGTTTTGTTAACAGCTTGTTTCATCCTGTCCCGGTACAACAGGAAATGTGGCAACGGTTTATGGTTAATAGCTTCTGTTTTTCTTCCTTCAGTCAGAATTGCGTATTCTGCACCAGAAACTTTGCAAAAGCAGAGGTCTGGGTAGATCCGTGAAAAGCAAGAAGTAGCTGATCTAATCGTATACGATGGAAGAAGCAGCACTTCTCTTCCCAGGCCGTGGCTGCCCTTCCCAGGGCTTCCCCTGCCGCGGTGCTGGCGCTGCTGGGCTGGTTCGGGTCCTGCTCGCAGGCGGGTTTTGGCCTGGAAAACAGAAAAGCAGAGTCTCCAGCCGTGGGGTGTGCAGGGGGTTGGTGATGGATGGTGTGGTCACTGCTGGGGGCTCGTGGCGTAGCCGTGCCTGAGCATCACCGCACTGAACAGCAGGAAGAGGAGAAGGGGTGAGCCCTTGGAGCCCCAGGGCCCTTTATGGTCCCACAGGGCTCCCCCGGCCCTAAATAGCTGCCGGAGCCGGGAGGGCACCGTGCTGGGTCCCGCGGGACAGCCGGCTCGGGTGCGCGTTGGCTCTGCTCCAGCGGCCTCGCCGCTCGCCCCGGGGTGGAGCGTGTCCCTCGGGTTTTGTCCCGGCGCTGGCGTGTGCGCTGTGCTCGTCAGCCCCGAGGTGGGATTATTAAAACTTTCTTTCCCTTGAGCCTGAGGGTGTAGGAGGCTGGTGCAGCAGGATTGCTCCCGTGCTGCCCCTGGGGAGGCAGTGAAGAGCTTTCTTGCAATGCTGGCAGTGTTTCGTTGCAGTATTGGTCTCTAACATGTTGCAGTCTCTCTCCTAACACCTTGCAGTTTTCCTTTTAAAATCCAAGCGGTTCTAAGAACTGGCCTAGCTACGTTTCAAGCCCGCTTAGATGTTAGCACTGTGGAAATGGGAACTTCTGGTTTGGTTTTTGCACCACAGCTGACGTGTAAAGGATGAGGGGCTTGGGAGTCCTGCGCTGCTTTATGCCATATACCCAACCTGCTGTTTCAGAGACGCATCTTTAAATCCACGGCCGGGTGGCAGCTGCTGGCAGAGCCAGGAGCCCCGTGCAAAGTCGCTGGTTTTGTTTTCCAGTGCAGGTTGGTTGCTGTCTGCACACCTTAAATTGTGCTGCAGTGGAAACAGTTAAACCATCTGTCACAGACACTGGGAGCTTAATAAAAGCAAATTAATTCCACACCGGGTGGAAGATGACTTATAAAATGACCCTAAGAGAACATAATATGTCTGTTAAAACCTGTATTTGTCAAATTGTCATAATGCAGGGTTTCTTTTTCAATTAGAGTTGCACATGGAAGGGGAGAGAACAACCTGTTACCCATAGCTGTGGCCATACAATCATGTAAATTGTCGGAGTTGCGACGGCCAAGGGTGGGAATCCTGTTTCCTTGGGGCAGTCCTGACATCGGGGTGTTCACTCTTCAGCCGCAGATGAAGGCTCGGCGTGGCGGAGGTGCTGCGCCGCTGGCTGAGCAGCGGGTGCTGGTGCCGGGACGCTCCTGTGCGCAGTGGGATCCTGGGGTCTGTGGATGCTTTGGCTTATGTTTGGGTTAGTCAAAACAAATAGATGTGGTCAATAAGTAAATTATGGGCAGTGTTTCTTTCCTCATACATTTTCCCAGGCTAGGGTCTGAGCATCAAGAAGCTGCGGGATGGGCAGAGGAAGGCAGCGGTTTGGGAAAACCTTGATGCGGGTGGGAACCGAGCTGCCTCCTGCCTTCCCCAGCGCTGCCAGGGCAGGAGCAGCAGGCGAGAGGGGCAAAACTGCCCTCCTGCCAGAGCGGCATATCCCAGCCGCCGGCTGATCCCAGCTCCTGGGAGCAAAAGTCAATCTCCACCAGCAGCAGGAGGGCAGCTTTGGGTGCCTCGGCAGGGTCCCGCTGCCGTGGGAGCGCTGGGGAGGCCGCTGAGGGGGGGGTCGGGGGGCTGAGCAAGCCGAGAGACCAGCAGGTACGCCTGATGTGCCAAGGTGCATGCATGGGGAAGGCAGGACGCCGGAGGCGCCGGAGGCTGGGCAGCAGTTTGTCGATGGAGTTGTGCAGGGACACGGTGCGAGGCCTGTGACGTGGTGCCACCAGCACTGTGTTCCGGGGCCAGGCTTCCCGCTCCTCCTTCTGTGAGTGATTTAGGTTCCCTGGAGCGTGAAGCAATTAGCGTCTGCCTTGTGCCTGCTGCAAAACCCTGGGGACCGGCACCGCTCCAGGCTCCGGCGGTCCTGGGTGCCCCATGCGTCCTCCATGGAAACTGGGTGGCATCAGCGCACGTGCTGCTCCAAAAGCTCTTAATTGCTGGCATGTGCTATTTTCCTCAGCTGGAAATATCACAAGAGGGGAGGGACTTGCCCCGCTGGGGAGAAGCAAATTGCAGTGACAGCGATGGACTGAGCTGCTCTGTTTGCTTTTGCCGTCTGGATGGACGCTGGCCTGCACCGGCTTGTGTTTGTGCCACGGGTGAAGTGTAGCGTACGTGCGCAGCATGCCTTACTGCTGCAGCTGTGCCGTGCAGCTACAAGTCTCTTTGCATGCAGGAGGGGACAGTCCCGGGGGTCTCCTGGCGCTCCCTTGCTGTGCGGTTGGGGTGGGGGCCAGCCCTGGTGGGTGGCAGCACGGCTGCGCGTGTCTCCAGTGCTGTGAAATGGGTGACGTGAGGAAGTGGAGGGCTTCCGAGTGCACATCTTCTGTTAGCTTAAAGGGAAGTGTTTTGTCGTTTCTCATGGTTTTTTTTCTTTTCCCCAGCGCTGCTTTTGAAAATCTCTATGCCGGGCATTATTTTTACAGACTCCCACGCCAGCCCAGCACCTGTGTGCGGCCATGTAAGACCTGTTGCAGTCAGTAGACTGCTGTGAAGCCTGTGCCTAAGGACTTTGACAAAATGGGGAGTTGCAATTGCCGTTATGATAAGTGGATATTTATGTGCAATTCTTAAATACCCCAGGAAAGTTTTGCTTTTATTTTCTTAAGGTGCTGAACAAGAAGGAGGACTAATACAACATCAGTGTTCCTCCCCTGGGTTACTGCTGCAGATCGGTGTTTTGAGAGATCTCAAACCGTTTACCAGTCTCAAGTAGAAATCATGAAATCTCACTTGGGAGTTGCCTGAATGAATTCAGGGCTCTCAAGTCCCGGGACTTGTAGCAGTCTTGCCAGATTGCAACCAGGATTTCAGTTTGTCCTGTGCTTGATTCTCCTTCTAAAAGAAATATCGTGGGTAGCCTGGGGCAATACTGGCTTATTTACAGCTTGCTGCATCCTGGTCTCACGTGCTGTGGCGCTGCCTGGGAAGAGATGGGCTTTGCTCCCAAAGTTGCTTTTTCCCCCTTTTTTTTCCTTCTTAAGAGGTTACAGTTTTCATTCTGAGCCTTACCGGCCTTGATAGCACATCTCTTCACGCTTTCTGCTCTCCACTAATGCTAACTTCTGAGCAAGCCCACATAAAATATGGGAATGCTGCTCACAGTTTCAGGCAGCGCTGGCGAAATGTATTCACAGCCTGTCTCCGGGGAAGGTGGTGAGTTACGGAAAGGCAGCGGAGCGCTGTACTGTGAAATCCAGCCCACTGAGCATAGTCCAAGACTCATGCAGGCTTGTTTGCAGCAGGTCAGGATTTTGGGATGCTGAAGGCTGTGCTTCAGAGGAGACCTGCTCGCCTGGCTGGATGGAAAGTCCCTCCACTGAAGGGTTTTGAGTAACCCAGGCTAAAGTGGCATCAAACCCTGAAGCACAAGATGAGCCTCATGTAGGGAGTTTCCAATAGTCTTGCGCCAATAAAGTCATCGAGGCTTCTTAAATACCGCTGTCGGACCCGTGTCCTGCTGCTGGCGAGGCAGCGGCTGAAGAAGCACTGGCTCCAGCAGCCATACAAAGAGATGAACAGCGTGTATTGCTGCAGGCTGCAACTCTCGCTGCTGGCTTGCATCTGGCACCGTGGTTTGACGTGATGGGCGTCCCTGGGCTGGACACCTGCTTAGGGCAGGAGTTCAGCTGCGGTACCTCGCGGGGAACGCTGCGCAGCCGTGTGTCCTCGTGGGCTGCCCGCAGGGACCTACGGTGCAGTCAGTGCAGTCCTGTCCTTGCAGCAGGTTATTTCCCACGAGGAGACCCAAAGGTGGCTGCTGGGCTTTACCATGCAGCCAGGGAACTCCTGGGTTAGTTTAGCTCCCTGTGTTTAATTTCTTTCCATAGATTTTTCTTAGCCCACTTGTGAATTTGAATTTACTTCAGGGTCACACGAGTCCTTGCTTCCATCTCACAATTACAGGAGCCATTAACTCTGCAACAGACTGCTCCAGACGGATGCTGAAGGTGAGCGGGTGCTTTTGTCCTGAGTGCCTGCTTTGGGCTTGTTGATGCAGTCCCCAGGGGATGGGGACGGGATGCAGGGGGGTATCCCCAGAAGCACTTGCTGCCTGTCTGCCAGGGGCACGGCTCTGGCTCCGTAGCTTCAGCTTTGTGCTCAGGGTTTCCCTCCCCTCCTTACCCCCGCTGCATAGTGCAGGCAAAGCACTGGCACCTGGGGGTGGCCCCGGGAGCATCGAGGGGCTCTGCAGCTGCCGAGCCTGCACTTGAACTCTTTGGGTGGGAACGCACAAAATCCCTGCCTGTAGGTGCTGGCCCATCGTTTCCTGCCTTCCAGCAGGTTTTTGGAAAAGAGCTCACTGGTTCTTGTGCTCCTGCAGCGCCTGAGTGTGCCCGGGCTCTGCCGGCACGCTGGGCGCGATGGTGGAGGATCGCATCCTGACGTTTCGTTTCCAGGGTGTCTGCGGGCCTTCGCAGGCTGTGCCGCGGTACTTGGGCAGATGGGAGGTGGGACCGTGGCTCAGGCTCTCGCTCGAGGCTGCTGCAAAACTTCTCTGCAGAAAACCATCTGTAACTGCACGTTCCCGGTGCCTCGTCAGAGCCTCCCTCCCGGCTCCCCCGACACTGTTCCCGCTCTCTCCCGGTCTCGTGTGTCCCCCTGAGGAAGGTGGCCGGCATCCCAAGAGCCTTGCTGCGAGCCGAGCATGTCGCCTGCCTTCGAGGCTGGGAGCAGGGAGGCTGGGTGGCCAAAGACATCTCCCTGGGGCCGGGCAGGAGCAGTGGGGCGCAGGGGCGGGCAGGACTCGGCGGTGGTTTGCACGCTTTCCTCCGGCGTCTCCCGGAGATGCGTGCTCTGGCCCTCTTCTGCAGAAAGCACCTTACTTTTCCCCTTCTAGATGGGCACCTTGGTCCTGCTCCCCCTCTAGCGCAGGTCTTGCAGCCACTCCGACCCCACGGCAGCATCCTCCTGGCCCGGACGCTGTCCCCTGTCCTGAGTCGGCTCAGCCCATGCTGCCGGCAGCGCTGGTCTCCGGCACTTTATGCAAACCCATTCATTGCCTTTCTGCTTAAACGCTCTAAACCCTGGGTTGCATTTGGGAAGCTCCCACAAGCTGCCTCTCCGTGATGGGGTCGTGTTTTCCCATTATTCATTAGTGACATTTCCATGTGTGACCTGCAGGTAAAGCCCACCTACGTGCTGAATCTGTCGCTTTGCCTCCCAAGAGGAAATTCCCCAAAACCTGAGCGAGAAGCAGCAGCCGTCATCCTCCCAGCAAGCCCACGTGCGGGCGGACGCTGAACGGTTTCTGACAGGGGCTGGGATGCCTCAACTGGGTTTGCAGTGACTGATTTATTAGTCATGCAGTCGGCTTGCTGCTTGTGTGATTTTTACTGCTCTGAGCTATAATTTCCAAAGCTTTGGACAAAAGCAGTGAGGAGTAATCCAGCAGAGATTGAATTTCACGTTCTGCCTGAGTGAACTTGCTGGAAGCTGATTGACAAGCACCCCGCGTTTTTAAGGGGATGCCTGGCTTGGGTAGGCAGAGCCACGAATACTAGAAATAGGATGTGATTTTTTTTTTATTTTTTTTTATTTTCCCCAACTGCATTGCAAGACGCAAAGAAATGCTCAGCAGGTGCAGGTGGCTTGTTTTTGAAAGTGGGTTTTAAAGGCTGGATTCTTTGCCCTGGTTTGTACTGGGACATCTTTACTGCTCTGTGCCTCAGTGTGCCAGTAACTGGTGGGTTTTGTGTTACCCTCCACTGCCTGTTACTGGTGTATAGAGGTGGTCTGGGGCAGGGACACGGCATCCTGCACTTTTAGCCTCTTGGCTGTCAGGACCATCTCCACCTGCACCGTCGCTGCTAGCGTGAGCTCAGGATCTGCACAGCCTCTTTGTTCCTGTGTTTCCCAAGAAAAAGTAGAGCTGAATAGGTGCAGTGTTACCCAATACATAAAACGGCTAAAGCCTGTCTCTTCTGATTTCAGAATGTAACGCAAACAGTAGAAGAAGAAAAACCCGAGCCTCCGACCATCCAGGAGATCAAACAGAAAATTGAAAAATACAATGCAAAAGTTACAAACTGCCTGTTGATGAAGCTGGTACGTATGGGGCTCTCTTTACCTAAAATGCAGAAAGGCTGATGCTGGTTTCCCTGGGCTGTGAACTGAGCCAGCCCGTAGGAAGGTGTCTCCAAGGCCAGAGGGCTTGTGGCTGTTGAGGTGTTCTTGTCTTCCTTACCTGATCTGCTTTTTCTCCTGCTCGGGTTTCCTTAGCGTTAGTCACCAACACTTGAGATAACCCTTCCCTGCCTCCATCCCTTCTCGACTGGGAACGCTGGCACAGTAATTTCCGGCCAGCGTCTGCTCCAAATGACTTGCCACAAATAGATGAGCCCGTGTTGTTCTAGTGGGGATGAGTCACGGTAAAACTCGGGCTGCGACACTGCAGTTCAGCAGCTGTTGCAAAGTGGATTTAGAAACACAAGGTGTATTTAGAAACACAAAGCCTTTCTCGAAAGATACGCTTTTCTCCTCTCCACTGCCAGGCTTGCTTAAGCAGAGGTCTAAGAACCACAGTGGGTGCCTTCTATTTTGACACTTTGATTGCAAACTTGCTTATCACCACCTGTAAGTAACGCCTTGATGATATGTAGTGAGAAGTCAAGGAAATAACCTCTTTTACAAACTGGAGTACCACAAAGGTACAAACTTCACAGGATCTTACGGAGAGAGGGAAAAGCTTCTCAAAGAGTGAAATAATTAAATTGTAGGACTTCCAAGAACAGCAGCTACGTAACTCCCTGGTGCTTGCTAACATCTGAAAATAAACCTGGAATTTATATAAAATATTAGATCTCACAACAATTTCCTTTGTGAAGGCTGCACGGTGTAACTTCAGCTGGAATGCCTCACCCATTGATTTTTATCAGCCCTTGACTTGTAGGAGTCATTCGGGACCCAGATATTTACTCCTGAGTTACTTTGCTTGAAGCTTAGCAAAAATGCGGTCCTGGGACTCAATACAGTCCTGGGACTCAACTGGGCTCAGCTGCTGGTGGTGGCCCTTCGGTGGGACCACAGGCCGGCGTTCCCGGCAGCCGAGGTGGATCCCTTGGCTTGTTCCTGCCTGGCACCCGCAGATGGACTGTACAGAGCCAGGCTTTTTCTCTTGGTTCCTGCATTTTTGCAGAGCTGAGGGTAGGGTAAGGGACCTTTCGTGAAACAGGCTGGTCTTGAATGATGATTTTATTACCTGGAGATGTAAGAATCCCATAAGCGGGGAATAAAACGTGAGGAATATGGTTGGGAGATCCTGCTGAACATGAGGGTAGAGACCTTCCCAGAGCTTTCAAATCCTCACTGAAGTGCAACTACAAATTACATGTAATGGTTTCCATAACTGACTTGTATCAGTGTTGGTTTTAAATAAGACACGATCACACAGACACGAGGAAGGGATGAGTCACTACCAAGTGGAAGGAACAGGAGAAAATCAATAGTGACTACCGAAATTACTGGTTACTTTTTACATGATTAATAAGAAACCCTCAAACTCCTAGCAGTACCGAGGGGTGGAAAGTCCTGCAGTCACCCCGCAGGCCGCAGCGCTGTAGACCAGAAAGCCCCTCGTGGTGGGGGGAAGGACTGGAAAGGCTCCCTGGAGCCTGACCCCCGCCTCTCCTTTGCTTTAGAACGACGATGGGACGTACACGGGTTTCATTAAAGTGCATCTGAAACTGCGCCGCCCCGTGACGGTGCCGGCAGGGATCCGGCCGCAGTCCATCTACGATGCCCTCAAGGAGGTGAACCTGGCCAATATGACGGACAAGAGGACCTCGTTCTACTTGCCGCTGGATGCCATCAAGCAGCTCCACATCAGCAGCACAACCACGGTGAGCGAGGTGATCCAGGGCCTCCTGAAGAAATTCATGGTGGTGGATAATCCTCAGAAGTTTGCACTTTTCAAGGAGATGCGGAAAGATGGGCAAGGTGAGTTCACACCCTCGGACCCGCCAGCTTTCCTGCGGCTGATCGGTTTTGCTTACTGGTTTGTGTTGCAGAAACATACCCACAGCATTCTTCTAGGACACAGCGGTGTGTCAGGCAGGCAGCGGCTAAATTTCAGATGAATAAATGGCCAGACCTCCACAGCAGGTTATGCTGCTTAAGTTAACGGGGAATTACTAGTTTTCAGAAGGGGGCTGAAGCCACCTAAGACCGAACGGAGATCGTTACGGATCTGTGTTAGAGACCCAGCTACTTCCACTATGATCCTGAGCACCACGAACCGCTTTTATATGCTCCAGTTGACCTCCTGAGCTTTCGTCTGCCCTGGCAGCCAAGATCTGACTGTGGATGTCTGCTGTCCCCTTGCAGTGCTCTTCCAGAAGCTGCCTCTCACCGAGTACCCCCTGTACCTCCGGCTGCTGGCGGGCCCCGACACAGATGTGCTCAGCTTCGTGCTGAAGGAAAATGAAACAGGGGAAGTTGAGGTACGTCGGTGACTCTTTCCTTTGGTTTTTACGTGAATGTTAAGAGCATTGTGGTGTGCGTGGGGCAGCGTTGCAGAGCTGGGAGATGTTTGGCAGAGGCAGCACAGGTGAAGCGGTGCCACGCAAGCAAGGCTGTTTCCCTCTAATGGGGCTGGGTTTGCCTTCTAAAATACCAAGTGTGATACCAGCTTTTCTCCAAATTTAAATTACCAGCTGAATGGACTGCTTGTACGTTACTTAAAAAAAAAAAAAAAAAGTTTTGGTCATTTATTGCTCCTAAATTATGTTGAAAATGCTGAGGCTGGTCTTGATGGCCAACCCATAATCTGTTTACAGAACCAAGCAACGCCAGCCCAGAGTTAATCCTCAATAATTAGATTAGCTAAACACTGTTATAAGTAATCCACTAATTTAGGCAGAAGCCAGGGACACTCGGGTAATAAATTCGCAGTCAGTTTTTGGCTGCAGTAATGCTCCCCACCGTGACAAAGGCAAACGGGAGCTGCTGCATCCTGCAGGATTCTGCCTCGCATGCCGGGAGCGGCTGCATGCCGCGGGGTGGTTCAGGACGTGCCGTGCCGTCAGAGGAGCAGGACTGCCGTTGGTAAGGACGCCGCAGGAATGCCGGCTTCCCGCAGCACTGCTGAGCAGACATAAAGCAGTATTTATTAAGTGATTGCAGTCATCAGCCTGTGGCCTGCCTGTTCCTCGCTGTCAGCCCGACACGGCTGTAGGTGACAGCCGGAGCAGCCTGTCTGCTGGCACCCCACGCCAAGAGCTTTACTGAAGCTCAAACAGTTTTGGTAATTTTGCAATAAAATAAAGACAACTGGCTCCTGCTGGGTAGTTTTGCCTGCCAGGACCCCGCTTCCCCCTTCGTAACAAGAAGTGCGGGTGAATGCTACATCAATTACTCCCATATATATTTCAGTTCTTAGGGAGCTGCGTCATCTCTGGCAGTGGGAGCTTTAATTCACCCAGGTAAAGATGATTTCTATGAAATCTACAGTCTCAGGGGCTCAGGAATGGGATGGTCCTTTATGGTGTAGCCCGTTATCCTCTGTCTTTCACAACATGATGCTGTGAGATTAAGCTATCTGGAGATCAGATCCATGTTTAAATGCCTTTTACTGTTCCTCTTCACAGATCCAGGTAAAAAGAAAAAACAAACACAAAAGCAATAAGGTGAATGGTGTGTGCTTACTTTGCCTCTGTTTCTGCTGGTTTTGCAGTGGGACGCATTCTCCATCCCAGAGCTACAGAACTTCTTGATGATACTGGACAAAGAAGAAAAGGACAAAATCCAGCAAGTGCAAAGGAAGTACGAGAAGTTTAAAGAGAGACTGCAACAGACCTTGAAAGAAGCCAGAGGCAAGCCTGGATAACCCTTCAGGAGGCACTGGGCATCAGACTAAGCTAGATATTATTTTTAAAATGAAAAGACACTTCTCAGGACACATTATAGTAATCACTTTCCCTCTTCATCCTTCCATTAAGGACTGGCTCACAGCACCCATAAAATGAACATACTGCATTTTCTTCTTCTGAAACCTCTTATCCCAGGACCAGAGCCAGTCAAAGAACGGGAAGCTGGTTTTAAAACTGTGCCCGTCAACAACCCAAACGTAGCTGCTGGTTTGCTTTTCAGCTGTACCATCAGATGGAGAAGCTTTGTGGAAAATTCTCAGGCTTACACCCAACAGGAACATCTACTGGCTGATGTTTTGAGCAGGGTAACACTTGCTGTTCACACTCCTCCCAGCAACTTGCTTGTTCTTGTTCGGAGGTGCTGCGGCTCATTGTGTGGGCCCACGTGGCCAAGTTCTCATTTCGTAAGTAGAGCACAGGAAGCAGCAGATAAAGCGGAGGAGGTTGTTGCACCAAACCACGTGGGTGTTGCAGCTGTAACCAATGCCGGACAGACTTGTTCAGGGCTAAGATAGCCAGGGAAATGTCAAGTTATGACACCAAGACAGCTGCAACACCCAAACAGTTTGTTAGGAAGTATGACTGAAACTTGGTAATATTAATTCCAGGAAAAGTCATCCATTTTGATTCTATTTAACTTCCAATTTTGAAAACGTGTATCAATTAAAGCAAATACCCCTGATGCTTAGCTGAGCCAGTGTTTTACCACTTTTCTACTCTGTAGGAATTGGGACCTAGGTATTAAGAAATTCTGTTTGAAAAGTGTAAAGATGATGGTTGGGGCACAGGCCAATGGTTCGATATTGAACGCTTAGCAATACATGTCCAACAGACTAACCCAGGAAAACTCAAACCCCCTTTCACAAATCAAGCTGATTTTGAGCTATGAAGGGGTCTGGCACTGGGGCAGAGGAGCTCCAACCAGGGCCGGGGTGTGGAGGTGGCACCAAGAGCACGGGCTGCCTGTGAGGGAAAGCCTTAGCACTGGGAAGAGTAAGGGAACTATTAGCCTCAGATGCTTTCCGCCCACTGCTCTCTCATGCTATGCTTCCTCCTGCTAGCCCTCCTTGCACTGCTTTCCCCCCACTCCTGTCCGTGACACACCATCCTCTCCCTCCCCGTGCCACTCTGTACGTGTCGTGTTCTCCCTCCCTCCCCACTTGCAGTCGGTGCTCTGCCTGCATGCCCAGGATGGTCACCAGGTTTTGCTCTCTACGTGGAGCTAGGAGAGGACAGAAGTCTCTCTCCCTCTCTCAGGGCTCCCACCGTCTCCGATGCATGCACTGCGCGCATCCTTCATAAAAAAATCCTTGAGCTGGAGCGTCAGTTACTGCCATAACTCTAACCAGAGACCCTGATCTTGCTGACGCCATGCAGTCACCACTGAAGGGCAAGGAAGGCTCCAGGGATGCCAGTCTGAGAGAGGATGGTCCCCATATTTACTCTCAGTGCTTTGTACTGAGCACGCTGCACACAGCCAGGTTCAGTCTTCCCTCTGTTTACACAGGACTCCGCAAAAAAGCATGAAGAGAAAATGGACCATTAATACTAGCTGGATTCAGATGGAGCATGTGAAAGGGTTTCATACTGACTTGATGAACAAGTGTCCCTTTGAGCTCACTGTAGACTGCTGTGATCCCACCTGCATGAAGTGGGAAGGGAGGGAACAGGTTATTCGGTAAGTTACTACAGAGACAATGTGGAAGAGTCTAAAATTTACCTCAGTGCCTTTTTTTTCCTTAGGTGTGAAAAACTTTGCATTTTGGGCTAAGGAGGAAGTTGGAAGGGGCTTTTGTCAAGAGGCCTTGTCAGTCCTGTCCCCTCAGTTACCTAAAGTGCTGTTGTGATGAGGCTGCTTTTGTCCATAGAGGGATGAGGAACTGTTTTGTTTCTTTCTTGAAGGGCCTGCTTGGGATTCCCCCCCCGCCCCCCCCCCCCGATTTATACTTGAGTATGTTTGTTTATAAACCGTGAAAGAGTAACTGCATCACTTAAAGCCCCTTGGTTTGTATAAATGCCACTTTCTGCAAGCTTAGTTCCAGCTCATGTTTTAGTCAGTAGCGTAAAAGGGTTTGCTAACAGGGCTATGGCCTCTGGCACGCGGTGCAGGAAGGGCCTCCCAGCTGTACTGTACTCTACACCCAGATGACCTTTAACAACGTGGCGGCAGCCCAAATAGAGCAACAGTTTTCATGCTCTGGGGCTGTTTGTCCATTTACAAGAATACTTATTACTTCACCATGCATTTGTGAAGTAATTTGAATTAACATTTGTCTAGTGCTTTGCGTCTTGAAAGCACTGTATAAATACTTCTGTTCAGTCAAGAGGAAGAACACTGCAAAAACTGCCATTCGTTCTGAGAAGTAAGATCCAGATGCTTGGTTTTAAATCCCTTATCTTTCTGGCTAAAAGTTGTAAAGATTTCTTTTTTGTTGTTGTTGTTTTCTACTAGAATTTTGGTGACTGTCTCCCTCTCCCTTCCTGGACCCCAGCATGTCTTTGACATTTTGTAGAAGGCATGGCTTCTTATGCAATTACCGTGAATGCTGCTGAAAACCTCCTGCAAAGAGGAGGGCTGTTTATTTTGTTTTTCCAAGATATGAGGCATTTGATGAACTGGTAGATCTCAAAACTCGCATTCTTGACGGTCAGCTGTGTCTAGGATAGACGTATTGGCCCCTGCCTCAAGCGCAAAATACTGTTGGCAGTGCCTTTGGTTAGTACATTGTCTTGCCTAGTTCGTGTGAATTTATTTTTCATGTCTGTTGTAAAACATGTAAAATAATGTGTATAGAATGGAATAGCAAAGCTTCTATGGCAAAGTGAAATGCATTTTTGCAATGCTGTAATTTATTTTTACTACTCCCTAGTAATTCTATGGCATTTTTAAAAAATGTCTCACTTCCAGCTTTTTTGAAGGTTCTGAAACTACTTGTTCATATGCAGACAGTGTAAAAGATGACAATAATAAAACTGTCAGTAATTAAAGAAATCTCTCTAACTTCTTTTTCTGGCGCCCTCCTATGGAACTTTCATGTATTAAGTAAGACTAAAGGGAAAATACAGGAATCCTTCCTAGAAGGGAATTTAGATTTCTTAACCCCACTGTAAAGTGTTTAAGCTTCAGCTAAAGCAGTATGGAACACCTACCCCTGTGAAACCTGACCAAAGTGTTCCATTAATCATCTCAATATTTTAGCTGGCTTTGACAGAACGGCTACTCATGTCTACCTGTGATAAATTACAGTTAATGTCATACATTAAAATTTATTTTTATATATAAAAGTAATATAAACCATAGAAATCCAGCTAATAAGAATTCATTCTCAGTGCTGGAATGTCTGATACTACTACCTGCAATGTTTAAAAGGATAAAATCTAAAACCAAATGGGTTTTACTTCTGATGTACGCAATCTATGGCACAACACCCTGGACTGCTTACATTTCAGTGGAGGTTCTACTACCGTGCCTCTTGCTTTGCATCCTTTAGCAAAATGTTAAACTAGCCAACAGCTACTGTAGCCAGAAAACCCATGCACCATTAGGAACTTCTAGAAAATATATGGAAGAGGATAATGCTAGGGCTTTTATTCAGCTTTTTATTTTTATGAAAAATGGACAGCTGGAGCAATATTACTCTTTGGATGAATCCTAGACCTCGTAAACATCCAGGACTCATTTTTGAATGAATAGGGCCTGTACATTATTCTTGATTTGCTGGCAGAACACTTCTATAAATAATGAGATCGGAGTAATTCTTACAGTAGATTTTTCTCTTACTTCTTCCGGCCAAGCTTTGGAGCCTTCTCAAGGCCTTGTATATATTTCCGAGGTAGCTGGTATTCTTCTGCAACATAACCAAGAGTTCACTTCAGGTAAATATCCAGAGCTCAAGAATTAAACCCAGCCCAGTTCCAGAATCGACTTACCTAGCAGCATCTTGGCCAGGTGATGGATTTGGTTGCCTTGGATCTGGACCTGAACTCTGTCTTTTGTTCCTGGTACTGGGGTGATGGTGGCACTGGCTTGTACTTTCTGTTGCAGAATGTTGGCCACACGCTGTGGGTCCAGACCATACAGCTCAAGGTTCTTGATAATGGTCACCTACAGGTTTTCATAATTATTGCAAACATCGCTGCTGTAGGTATTAGCAAATCATGTCTCATTCATCCCAGAAAAATGAGCTGCCAAAGCTGCTCTCAGAATCTGGGCTTCTGCTCAAAACCCCTAATTTTAGTTCTCTTTTTACCTTCTTATTTGATGATCTCTGTGCTATGGTTATGTCGATGGGCTCCATGTTTCCTTTCCTCACGACAGGTTCTTGTCCAAAAAATGTCACCTGGTGTAAGGGCTGCAGTCGTTCAAGGCACCTGAACAAAGTTTATACATCCAATTAGTCGATACAGCACAGCAAGGCTGATGTTAACTGTGCTTTTCCACTGCAGCCTCACAGGTTTTTGAGACTACATGAAAGCCAAGATTCTACACGTGAGAAGAATTTGTATCTTAAGAAGGTAATGCATGATGATCTCGTGCAAAGATTTGCATCCTAGCTATTATTTAAAGAAAGAGGCTGACTAAAAAGAAAGCTAGTCTACTGACTGGCAAAAATTATAGCTCAGATTGTTACTGGTAAAATTTTATAAATTGGTTCTTGTAGAGGAAAACCTTCTTTAATTTTGTCTTTAAGCTATTGTTCAGTTGTATTGCTCACAGACTGGTGAAGCAACTTAAACTTGGCTTCAGAAATAAAGGAAGCTGCTGGAGGTGCCGCAGAAGCGCTGTGTGATGAAGCAGCTCAAGGCAAGAAAGACATTGGGGATATTTAGGCAGTTTTTCAGTACATGGCAACAGTGGTCTGGTGTCAGGTAACTCAGGCCTCTTGGATCTAGAAGGTGGGTCTAGGTTATAAATGCAGAAGTTGTGCTGCACATAAAGACCAGGATGACTGCCATTGCCTAAAAAGGGCGTGTTCAGCTATCTATTGCAAAGGATGGCATTATAAATATGTACCTACAGATTATACACAGAACCAGGCACTGTTTGTTTAGGAAGCTTTCCCCGATAAGTGGTCAGCATGTAAACAAAAAAACTCTAACAACAACAACAGTTAATGCTAGATGCTTGTTAATGGTGAAGAATGAGAGATCCTTCAAGTGAAGGTCTCTGGTTATTTTTTGTTGTATTACCAGTAGGAAGTTAAAACTTAGGTAGCTCCAATAACATGTGGCTTTGAGTTGCATGCAATAAACCTGTGTAATACCAAAACACAACACTGGGAAAAGTCACCTGCTCACGAGGTCATCCCATTTAAGGTTTGAGATTTCATCTTGTTCTGATTTATCTAACAGGCAGTCGCACAGAATGGCATTCACCTTTACAAAGCTACAAAACAAAAACATGCCATTAGAAGCAAACGTGTTCACTTTCTTCCTCTAACTTCATCTCCTGCGGAAGCAGGGTAAGAAAACTTCCATGTCTACTTACTTTTTGTTTGTTTCATCAACCAACTCATTAGTCTTCACGTAGTTAATGATGATGTTTCTCACCTCACTGCTTGAGAGGATGCTGCCTTTTCTAAACAGAAAGAAAACTTCTTAACTTAAACATAATAAGTAGTTAGGTGCCACCAAGACAGAAGACAGCAACTACCCTCACTACATTTGGTAGCAACAGCTCAATATTGAAATACATCTGCTAGAGTGATTTCTTGTTACACCTCAGCTGCTGTATACCAGATAAAAGGCTCACAGCAGTAATTACAGAGACTCTAAAACCCTTGGTTCTGGGAGCCTAGTTTGGGAGGATGACCCTAATGGCACCCCTAACTTCAGGGGACTACGGATAACTTGTACAAAAGTGCTCAGCTGAAGAAAGGCTGCCACTGAGTGCTATCTAAACTACGTGAAAACAGACAAGACTAGGGCACAAGGAGGCAAGTGAATTCTTTAAATTATCTGAGCATCCTCTTTTCAGTAAAGCATGCTGTGGGTGGGCAGAATATGCCTTACGCAATGGAAAATTAAGACAATCCAAGTAAAATGTATCAATTTTGACACTTGAGCTATCACCTCCTTAGCTGTGGGAGAAGTGATGGGAGTACTTGCTGAATGCAGTTGTCACAGCCTCTTATCCTTCTTCCCTTTGTGAAGCAATGAATGTATTCTTGATTCCCATCACCTTTCCTAACAGCATTGCAGGGCCCTCCCCACGAGGGCTAACAAAATGGTAGCAGCATAGGTTTGTTAAGTCTCTCTCTTCACGTAACAATGGCTTTGTTGTGCTTTTCTAGTGCTTACCTGTGTCCAGATTCCTGAAAAAGTGGGATCATTTTTGCTGAGACCCCATAAAGCGGAATGATTTCAGGAGCATGGTACACTTGTTCTCTGTCTTCACTTTTGCTGTCTTGAGCAGCAGAGGCTGAAGAAAATCCTTCAGGTATTGCAAATGCTTTAACGCTGAAACCAGAATTATTTGGTGTGAGTGGAAGGGACTGAAACTTAGCACTTCGGTTTCACTGAGAAACTAAAACCTAGCAGAGTCATGCAAAAAAGCTTTCTGGTCTGTTATGCAATATGTCAGTTCCTCCAAATGCACTCCACTGCAGTGGGGGCCTGTGTCTGCAGGTTAAAGGACATAGTGAAAGAACCGTATTTTGAAGCATTAGCTGCAATTACTAAATTTGTCCTTGTACACATTTCAAAGATACACACAAATAAGCAGCTTAACTCAGGTGGTATTAAACACACGTCACTCCGAGTACAGCCCTGTATGATGGGGGAAAAGTAAATCTCCCCAGCTATTGTAGGCATATTTGACTCTCGTAATTAAAGACAACTGCCATAATTCAAAGGATGCTGTCCCATTCCATAGAATTGCTAGAATTACCCCCCACCCCCAACTGCACTCTCCACAAATGTACAGACATTTAAAAGCTGAAATGATTCTTTAGTGGTCACTGATAAAAGACAATTCTGGAGGAGAGGGGTAAGAACTGTATCAGTGCAGGAGCTGGAGTCTCACGTCATCGACCAGAGCTGCAGATTCTATGCTCACAGGTAAGAGAACTGACAAACTGAGTTTGAGTATGCCTGTCTGCTAATGATAAGGCCAAGTTTAATGAGAGAAAAGTTAATGCAAAAAGTCGAAGTAATTCTGCTTCTTTCCAAACGCAGAAGAGAAGATATGCTTCTATCTACAGAAATATTCTCCACTCCATTAGTTGCCAAGGAGACGTTACAGAACGGGAAGCCTTAGGCCCACTGGGAAATTCCAGGGGAGAGCTATTGTGTCGATATGCAGAAGGAACGAGTAGGATGTTCTTGATGTGAGGCATCTACTAAACCTTAGAAAGATAATAGAAACACTGATAGAGGAATCAGGTAAGAGTGTTTTGGCAAATCAGTATGTGTGATGGAAAACAGCAATTTTTAATTTTTCTAAGATTATAACTTTGGCTTCTGATTTTGCAAAGTACTTGATTTGATCCTGTATGACATTCTGAGACTAGTTTCATGAGCATTTATTCAACAGCAGTGTCATCTTTTTACCAGAGTTATTGTTTAGACAGGCAAGTTCACTTCAAAGCTGAACAATGCGCTGTCCCAGCACATAAATGGAATGGGGAGGGGGAGACCTGCTTAAACTGGAAGGGCATAAACCAGTCATACCATTATAGTCACTGTTAAATAGATGGAAAAATGCCTCCTGGGTTTCAAACCTTCTTTCCTCTCCTCCCCCAACAACAACAAAAAACAAACTCACACAAACTATCGAGACACTGTCAAAGGAATGTGCTTTTTAGTGACTGCTAACAGGCTTGACACTGTAACTCTTTTATTAGCATCCAAACTGGAAGCCAGAAATTTGTCATTGTAACGCTACAACTAATTGCAATGAACTGAATCCTCCTTAACATTTTCAAAGCCATTTCTCTCAAAAATTTGTACACCCGCTACAAGGATAAAGAGCCATATGCAACTTTCAGATCATTCAACAGTCCTTTTTGATCTTAAGCTCTACGCATGAACGCACAACTGACAAGAAAGGAGAGGTGGAAATCACGACACCGTCATTAGACTTTAAGCATGCTCCATGCCACCGAGTAAAGAAGAAAGAATATAGTTTACCTGGAAAAACTTCACAAGAGCAGGAAACATAAGCAATGTTGTACAGACAGATGGTATAAACCCCCTCCACAGCATATTAAGATTAGGAACTGAGGGCTGCTACAGCTATTCAGAACAGGAATTCAAGCAGAGTATAGGTAATAGAGCTGGAAGTAGCAGATTTGCTCACTTCTTTCAGAGACTACCAGATCTTTTACAGGCTACAATATTCTACATACTCTGGATGTTTCCAGTCCACTTCCACGATGCTCTCCACACCTTTGTTCAGCTCCTTCACTTGTAAGATCTTCTGGTGCTGCATACATTGCAGGAATTTAGAGAACTGAAGGAAACAACGGTGAGAAATGTGGAGTCAAGCATTTTAAATTCCTGTTCATGTGTTTCTGACTGCCCTAAAGTTACTTGCTAAATCAAGAAAACTTTTTTAAAAAACAACCACCTCACACACCTTTGCTTCTCTGAACACAGCAATTGCTAAGGAGCAGTGAGTACCTCTGTCTGGCTCTAAAACAGAGTAAAAGCAAGTGTTCCTTTTGTAGGTCTGCCATCCGTTTGCTCTGTGACTTTCTTAACCAAATCACAGTACATCTCACGTGGACTCCTGGGAGATCTTTGGCAATGCACTTTGTCTTTGCTTGTTATCTACACAACAGGGACAAGATTGTCTCCTTTCTCTTCACGTTTGTTCGTTAACAGCTTTAGAAAAGGAATGGCCTCTTCTTCCAAGCATCTGCACTGTCCAACAAGATCAGAATCCTTTAATAGCTATCACAGTATATAGTGGCAGATAGCATTAGCTGCATTTAAAGCAGATTAATGCTCATGCTTTCAGGACAATTACTTTTCTCCTTGGATGCCACAGGATCAGAGAGTTGAGAAAAAGAATTTGGCTTTTAAGAACAGCTTCTAGGTTTTTTTGTTTGTCTGTTTGTTTTACTAACACTTGGAACAATTCTGACTTCAACCTTTTTCTCTCCTTCCATAATCTTATTTAAATTAATGCAAAAAAATGACAGAAAAATCTCACCTTCTTGTAGCTTGATTTCTTTATGTCCAATTGTTGTCCAGCAGGGCTATAAATGGATTTTTTTAAAAGTTCTTTAGTTATATGTCACTCTTCATTTCTTCCTAAACCTTGCTACTTATACTAGAAGTTTCTTAACAGCGGAAATACAAATCACATAGAGAAAGAATTACTTCAAACAAGCGAACAGAATATGATGAATGAAACTAGTGCTGATGTTCCTGTAGATAGGCAAACAGCCATTTAAGTGACTAAACAATCTTGAAACAAATGTCAGCCAACTCAAGTTAGCTACCAAGTCCATATCCTGGTCTGGACAATCTTCACATCAAAGTATCTGATGTAAGAAGTGAGCATAATCTTAGATAACCTTAGATAAGGGCTGAATTTTACTTTTGAGACAAAAACTTCATCCTAAATATCACACTTGATCTCCACAGTTTTAAAGACAAACACCCAGCATGCAAATCCAAAGACAATCTTCTTGCCACATACCAGCATGAGAACATATGGCTGCGTAGAAATGTGCTGGTGAGCAGAGGGAGATCCGACTTTTTTACTTTGCATTTTAAGGCATGAAAAAAGCACTGATTAAATAATGCATCCATTTGCTCTGCAGGGAAAAAAAGGACAAGTAAGACATGAGTAGTCTGTCTTTCAGAACACAGCACTCAGTTCTTTCAGACTTTCAGACCACGTGGAACTGTCTCTACCCCATTCTCACAGGGAGCTGTCTAGAATGCACAGTAATCTAGATTGTGGGTATGGGCTTCAGCAAACCAAAGGGGCATAGTTTGGTTTCATCTGTACGCAAAAATACCTTGTGGAGTCCTACTGTCTTCAGCTTCCTGCTGAACCTCTGTGTTGGCATCTTCAGCTGTTTCTGCAGGGCTGTTCTCATTGAGTTCCTCCTTTCCCATCAGTATCGCACAACTGTCTCGCTCCTTCAGGCTCAAATCACCAACATCCACATGCTGCAATGGGTCAGTGGAGAAGCTGATGACAGGCTCTTTCCCCTCTATCTCTTCCTCATCTTCAGCACTCTCCTTTTCAGCAGGATCTGTTACCAAGGGAGCTAAGGTAGGAGGATAAGATTTGTCACCATATTCCCTATAAAAGGAAGAAAAAGCATAACATAGCTTTCTGTTTACTGCTTTGAAACCCACAGGACAATGAAGAAATGTCACCCTGATAAAAGGCACTGGCAGCTGCATGGCTCTTTTTCTGCATTCTCAAAACTATAAAATTTATTTTTAACTCATCTTCCTCCATAAACTCCATGTTCCCCCCATGAATCTTAAGTTAAAACCGAGCAGACTAGTTGAATCCAAATGCAGAGCAACTCATTTATTTGGTTAAGACTGGCACAGTTGACCATTTTTAAGCAAAAATCATTCAAAGTTCACTTGTGATAGGAGAAGATTTTCTAAAATCGGAGTAACAGGGATGTTCTAGCTTCATTTCTGTAATAATTACACTCAGGTTAAAGGAACTGAATCAAGTGAGTAATTTTATTTATCTATTTCCAATATGTATATAATGGACAGATGTCAAGACAGCTGCTTCTGTCGGAAAAGTGTGGTCATCAAAAACATCTAGCTGAAACCTTAATAATAGTCGTATCTAAACTGTACCCCAATAACTCAGTATGTTGAACTAACAGATTAAACTGACTGGGACACAGATAATGATTTTAGTAAACACATGAGACTTGTTATACATTTTACCAAATGCCTAGCAATATACTCACCAGAGGTGATCCATGTAAGTATGCAACACAGCAAAGCCCTTCCCTTTCATTCCAGCAGCCAGCATCTCCGCAGTGGACATAGTGGCAACTGCAACTGCTACTGGAGCTCTGTGAAAAGAAGAGGGAGTGTTACAGCAGAACAGCACAAATACACTGTGCTACTTGGACAAAGACAGACTGTGCCATCACTATATACTGCATTTCTTTTACGACGTCCTTGTTCTTTACCACCTGCTTTTTCAAAAGCATCTAGGTATTTTCTTGTTTTGTCCCATCTTTCTGGTATGTAAAGTCTTCCAAAGAATCCCAAGGCTATGCGCAGCTCTGATACTGAAGTGAAGGTTGTGCAGTGATGCATTCTTTGCTTTAATAAAGTACAAGAAGCATATGCACTGCCAAAAGAGACTAGCGGTGCGGAGAAAACCCAACAGCTTTAGCACTGCTCCCTCACTCTGAATTTCCTAACGGACAAAAAGACAACTGTGTAGAATACAATCTTTTGTTAAAAAAAATTACTGTTTCAAAACAAATCTACCAGTTGTGCCCCCACAGGTCCAGAAGAACCAATTTGCAAAGCTGTCCACCCAAGTTCAAATATATCCTAACCCAGAAACTTAAGTGGATTCTTTTCTGCTGTGTTTTCCATTGTTTAGGTCCACAGTGCATCAAATGCACGAGAACAATTTTGCTTTTATTTCGTCAAAACCCCCAGAGTCTTCCTGTAAAAAACAGCTTAATTTCATTTTTAGTTTCTAAGAAAAGATATGAATAAAGAATCCTCCATACCTGTTTCCCAAGAGGGTGACAGCACAGAGCGTGCCCCGCTCTACTTGAGGAAAGCCAGAAGATGGCACTACAACTCCTGGCAGCATTAGATCTGAAGAAAAGAATAAAGCACATCCATTTCTCAATGGACTCAAAAGACTCAGCCACTACCTCCTCCACCCCCATCCCTCCTGTTACTCAGCAAAAACACAAGTCTGTTAATAGCTGAGCACACGCCAGATAAAACATGATTCTCTGTTTCTCCTAGTGAGGCAGCACGTCGTGCTACCACCCTGTGGAGTAAAGGATCCAATTCACAAGGGTGCTGGGCACGTCCCAAAAAATTGCAGAAGAGCTAAGCATGCTCAGCCGCTTGCCCTGTCAGGCCCGAAGGGAGTACTGTTTTTAACAGAAAGGTACGAGCTCCCAGCCTAGATTCATTAACGACACTGAAAGAGAAAGGATCAAGGAGATGTGTCTAGAACTACCCATTCACTCTTCCCTGTCCCAGAGGCAGGTTATCCCAGCAGCTCTCTCCCTGAAGAGAGAATTGCCTAAAATTTGCCACTGCTGACCCAGTCCTCCTGATCTGACACAATAGCTGCACTCAGCTGTAAACTCTCCTCAGCATGAGGAAGCAGCCTTAACCATCTCCTTGCTAATCTGGACAGAAACAGTACACCTTGTTGTGTGCTTCCTTCTGCTTTCCGTACCTGGGATACAGAATAGACTGGCATGTGAGTAAAGAACAGTTTTCCATGCCACACATATGCCATCACGTCATCACCAAATTATGTAAAGAGCATCTGCTCTCCCTCACAGCACCTGTAATTGTCTAGAGCTTGCAGTCTCATGGACTGACCTGTGTTCCACGGTTTGGTTTTGAAGGCATCTCCCTTTTTTCTCAGCATCATAGATTTAATGTGTATGCTGAAGAAGCCAACAATATTTTTACTCTGATTCACTGTCACAACTACTTTCAGCAAATCTAGAATGAACTCTGCAATTGCAATCAAGGCTCCACAACTCTGAGGACAGAAATCACATAAAGACCTTAACGTGACAAGGTAAGTAGCATGTGTTTATTATGTAAATAACCAGGGCAGACAGTAGATACTTGAATTCACGGAACAGGTATCACGAATAGCGCTACTTTGCTTCTCCTCTTTGTAACTGAACTCTCCCTAAATCTGCTCCCTCCCTCTGTGTCTGCAGTACTGGATAGTCTCATGCCTTTCCTCTTCTTTCTGAGACGTGGCTCTACCTCTCCTCTCTGCCTTTGTTGGGCCATTGTCCGGGTGGCCAGCTTCTTATCTTTGGATCGTACCCAGAGGTAGCCTCATTGCCATGGGAGATGAATGACCTGCAGCCCTCTTTCATCAGTGTCCTTCCCCCATTACCAAGACTTTTTTTTTCCCAGAAACTAGGTCGCTACAAGCCAGCAGCAAGGCTTGCTCAGATGTCTATCACACAGACACATTCAAGCACTTTATTTCCCCAGAAGCAAACAAAGTAAACAGAGTGACTTGAGTTCTACCTTAGATACTGTGTAATGGAAAAAAGACATCTCTTTCTACATGTACGCTTCCATTTCCAGACTAAGGCCGCAGTGGCTGCAATTTAATCTTTTTCTGGTTGAGCAGTTCCACAATTTAAAGTTTATAAAGACCTGATTCTCGTGAGTCTGAAGTGCATCCAAAGCAGGTTCCACAAAATAGACTCCTTTCTTGTTAGTCTTGATCCGTAATTAGGTGGTAGAGCTAGTAATCCAGGAATTCAAATCCAACCTCACCTGCACAATCCACAGTTTACTTGACAGTGATTACAACTGTAGGTCCCAATATAAACTCACTTCTTATCCATAGGATAAGCTAGTTCACCCCTGAATTGACAGGAAGCAGAGTGGCAGCAAAGGAACTCAGCTGCTCAGGAAAGTTATAAAAAAGACAGACCAATGACACAGGCAGTTCTGTGTCCCAATTCAGAGTTGCTGATCACCCTGAGAAGATACTTCCAAATCCCACATGGAACAGGTTACTGCATTTAAACAGCTTAACCTACTTTGTTTCGTTCACAAACTTTTTTACAGCTAATTTATTTTCCTTTTTAGGACATCACCACGAATGAATTTTGAGTATTTATTTATTCTTTATACTTTTTTGTTTCAGGTACATTTTTGCCACTGGGCAAGATAACATCAAAAAAGCCCTGAAGGCAACTGGTTTTTGCAGTGCAATGTGCAAAGTTCTAGTCCTCTTACCTGCTCCTCCTGCTAGTTTCTGTAGCACAGGGGGCCATGTTGAAAAAGCAGGGAGAAGTTCTGGGTAGACCCACAGAGTGTACACTGTGCCAAAACAGAACCAGATTTAAAGATGCATCATTAAAAACTTCTCTAGCTGTTGCTTCTTTCCATCTTTAAGACTAAGCAATACAATACTAACCACAACTAAGCACTCTCCTGTTACTCAGATAATAAAGAAATCTGAAGTCAAAACTATCCTACAATAACTAGTAGATGCGATGGAGAAAAAAACCCTGCTAGTTAATACAAGCTCCTGTGAATTATTATAAAAGATATAGATAAATGTTTGCATTATTTTCCTTAAATCAAGGACACTTGGAGCCAAAATGCTACTCCAACAGGGGACAATTGCTGGATATAGGAAAAATAAAAGCGTAGAATATCAAGAGCCAATTCATTGCCTAATTCCAGGGCTGCCTGGAAGTAGACATCATGCTTCTTGGAATTACACTTTGCCGTGGATAAAAGAGAGAAAAGGGGCTAATTCGTTAAACTATGACTTAAAAGACTTATTTCCTGGTTTCTAACCTCTGAGCATGTCAACTGCCTTTTTGCAGAAAGAATCCAGAAACGCCACCGATTTCACAAAGATGTTGGCAGAATAAATGCTCTAAAGATTATGAAGTGTACTGATACTATAGTCATAGGATAAGTACTTAAGACAGACACAAAGAAATCTCTTGGGGAAAGGTTGGTGCCCAGTAAATAATGAGGGAGGATTATTCTAGTCTACTACCCGTACCTGTTGGATAAAGAGCTTTCTCAATTTCAAACAGTATTGGGTTCCTGTTATTCATGTAAACAGTGATGGCCTCCCCTTTGTGAGAGTATATTTTGATGACATTAAGCTCTTCCTTGTTTGGAATAAACTCAGTCAATTGTTCAGCACTAAGGTTAGGAAAAGCTGCTGCAACATCGGTTCGTAGTTTTCTCCTGTAATGATAAAATCACAAATGTGTTACAAGGCTGTCTAGACCATGCCTCAAAACAATTCCTAGATCACTAGTTACTATTTTGTTGGCTGTCCACAAGATTCCCGCTTTTTCACAGAAGATAATTTGAAGCATTTGCATCCGGGTTTACCAATGAGAGAGCTGCATGCTGGAAGAATACAGGGAAAAGGCCAAATATGCTGGGCCTGCTCCATGTTCTTCCTCAAACATCTGCTTACAGCTCCTGTTGCTGTCTGTGCCTCTGCTTTGCACTGTGGTTTCACTCCTGCTCTCAGCTCCTGAGCGGGGACCTGGGAGTGTCAGACTTGCTCAGCCCAGCCAGTCGCCTGCAGACTCCCGCAGCTCCGGCACCGAGGAGCGGGAGTGCAGCCAGATTTCCCTCTCCCCCCAGTTTTAACTGACGTTTAAGACATGGTGACCGGCACAAGGCGGGTTTGCGTGGTCACTCACTGAAACGTCAAGTGAATCTAAAAGATCGGCAAGCCAGCCTAGCATCGCTACACGAGAACATAAAAGAAGGATCAGCTAGGCCTCGACATAACCATTCATTTAAGTCTAGTTTAATTATGGCAGCACCTTCAAGCGAAAAGCGCGTTTCCTATTCAGGCGGGTAGTTCGTGTTTATCCCACAGCTCCCTGCCTGCCCCTCGCCCCTGTCTCTGCGGCGGCAGAGCCGCTGCCCTCGCCTCCTCCTGCGCGGCACCGAGACCGACGCCGGACCGCGGCAACTGCCGGCCAGCACCGCCGGGCAGCGGGACAGGCGGGATTGAGCCGCTCCCCTCGGCGGAGCGCGGCCTCCTGCCTCCGGGCCTCCCCCACACCTCGGCGCGGCGGGGGTCTCCGGCCCAGCCCCGGCCAGGCCCGGCCCGGCACTCACCGGTCGGAACCCTTGATGGCGGTGTTGGATCTCACCCGGAACGCCCTGGAGAACATGGCGGGCCCGCGCCCCGGCCGGCGCCGCGCTCCCGTCAAGCCGCGGCGGCCGCCATGGCGCCGTCCCGCTGTACAAAAGCGTCCGGGTGGAAACTGCCTCCCCGCTGCCTCCCTCAGACCGCCCGGCCCGCTCCCCCGCCCCGCGCCCACCGGCCCTGGGCCCGCGGCCTCCTCCGCCGTCAGACCGCCGGAGGCGTGGGGCGCCCGAGCCCGCCGGCGTTGCGGGTTTTCTCCCAACGAAGCTTTTTCCTCTCCCCAAACGCTTTGTTCTGCGAGGGGTCCCCTGGGGCGGGGGACACCGGGAGACACGCGGGGGGGGGGACGGGACGGAGAGAGGGGCTAGAAGCGGGCAATGAAACCCAAAGGTTTCGGATACGGATTTAAAAATGTAACGACTTTCTGTGAGGAGAGCGCCCTGCCCGTTATCAGCCGTTTCCCAGCCCGGCGAGGCTCGGTTCCCCGGCCCCCGCCTCCC
>JAVKLA010000052.1:2401120-2422935 GCA_034782735.1 Sagittarius serpentarius | reverse complement strand
GTTGTCGTTTCCAGTTCTGTGACCGTGTTCGCCAACACGTACGGTGCAAACCGACACGAGCCTTTTCCCTCCCCCCCCCCTCCACCCCCCGCCCTTTGCAGCAAATCTGCTAACGGTAATTCCCACGTATCATTTTTAAAGGATAACCTACTTTAAAGGATAGTCCTATCAAGTATTTAAGTGCATGCTCCTTTTCTGTTGTCGTTCTCCATGAGGCTGGTTCGGGATTCTCCTCCTTAAGGGAAAATGGGGAGTCTGTTGGTTAACGTTTCTCAAGGACGTATTTGCAGGGCAAAAGTTGGTTAAAAAAAGGAGAATGACGAATTAAGACTTCCCAAGAGCTTTGCACTCTGTTGTGGTATTAAAATACAGTCGTAGTTAAAATCTACAGATCACTTAATAAATGAACGAGAACTGGTGATCTTACAGACTAAAACGTGCTAAGTGAGATACGTTGCAGCGTTTGTCTCTGTCTGAATCGACATGAATTGTTGTGACTAACTGGTTTGTGTATGGGACGTTTCCAGCCAGGTTTGGAGATGGATTGTATGACTCCTATATGAGGATAGATCAGATTAGGTACCAAGAGTCTGCAAATGAAGAACACAACCCCTCAGGACTTCCTTCCCTTGGAAGATCTAATGTGAGTATTTTAAAGTCGTCTGGGTCTTCACCTTGTGTTGTGTGGCAGTGAGAACTATCAAGGAGTTAGACATCTCCCTATAGAAAATAAACTTAAAAAGTAGGATGTTGCAGCTTTGTAGTAGCTTATTAACATTACTGCTTTTATTAAGCATAAAAATGATGCGGTATTCTGTTCAGCGTAGAACTTGCTAGGCAGCCTCAGAAATCTTATCTTACTATCCTCAGCTCATGTTTTAATCAAGAAAGTTATTTCACAAAAGGTTGAAGTGTTCTGTCATGTCACCTTGTATGTCGATAAGTATGTAAATCCACACATGCTTTGCTTTATCTCTTGCACATTTCCATTTTAGTTTCCCTCATGAAATTTCTGAGAGATAAGTACTTACGAACAGCAGAAGGAGCAGTGTGGGTTTGCGTGGCTGCCAAACATCTTATGAAAGTATCTTTCTGCTCTGAAAATGCAGGCATTATCTGCCACTTCCTTGCTAGCAAAATAGCTCTTTATGGACTGAAGGTGTTAACGTGCTTCTTCATAAGTGCTGTGTTTCCTCAGCAGATGTGGAGTTATGAGATCTTCCCTTAAATTGATCCACCTGAGCAGTAGTGGTCATGTTTAGCTGTGCAGTGGTCGGACCTTTATATGGTTTTTAAATGTACTTTGGCTCTTGTTGAATTCTGGCAGAAGTGAAGGAGCTTGAGCTTAAAAAAAAAACCCACTCTCTAAAAAGTAAAAATAGACATTTCACTGAGTAAGATGCATTTGAAAATCATCACCGTGTGGGAATTTATTCTAACAGATATTAGTAACTAATTTGTTCTGTGCCATTTATCGAGCAAACTCAGAAGCATGGGTCTGTGTTTTCCCTTTTTGGCAATATTGAGGGAGCGCAGAAGGTATTTAGAGATTTGTTGAGTAGTAGGGTTTGAAGAGTAGTGTGTTGGATTTTTTTTCAGGGACGTGGGAACTTTAAAACTGCAGTGTTTATGTTGTAGTGTAACTTCAGTTGTTCATGACTGCACAGAAATCAGTAGAATGGAACTATCCAGTTAAATACAAATATAACTACGTATATTTTGTTTCACTGGTATATCCTATTCTTTGTTTGTATTTTGTCCATCAAGCCTGTTAACTTATTAAGGCAAGATTAAGGATTATGAAATGCCTAGTTTTGCCATGGTGACACATCAAAAAAATACCTCAGTGGTATCTTGCGAGTGTGAACTGAGATGATGCATGCAAGGATGAAAATAATGATCCTAAGTTTTAATGGGAAAGTATCTGGAATTAAGTGATATTTGGTTTCCTTCTTGCAAGATTTTTCTATTACGATGTAATGTTGCATGATAATTGAAGAGTTCTGATGTCTGCAGCTGTCCATTCTTTTCTTGTGTTGTCAGTCTAATTTCTTGGCTGCTAATAGCACTTTATCAATAAAACAAGACCTGTGCAGCCTGTGATTTGTAAAAGCAAGCTGTTGAAAGCAAGCTGATGTTACCCAGAAGTCATCTGACTTAAGTGTAGCTTTTCTGAGTTCAAGTTAAGATTGATCTGTGTTTGTGTCTCATCATCATGTGGCAAATGATTTTGGTAGTCCTCTAAGAATGAAAATGTAGTACTTTACTACCGAATGGCTGTTGAGTCAGGTTTGAGATCCAAAGCCATAGTTTCTTCATTAAGAAATAGTTCCAGGGTAAATGAAATAATGAATTCCTTGTTTATTTGGGGATTCAAAGGTACTACATGTTGCTACAAACAGCGTGCTAGCAGAGTTGCTGTTGCTCCTGAGTAGAGAATATTTAGGTTTAGCACTGTTTACAAGGCTTTCGCACATCATCACATTGCTACAATTGATGACATTCAGACTGTTAACACCATTTTTTGGAAATCAAATACTTGAAAGAAATTTATGTAATAAGTAGCATTCCTGCAATACACTAGTGTGGTTTGAAGTCTTGGTCCTGTAATTCATTCATCCGGCTAGAGCAGGCTGTTCCGCAGAGCCCTGCTGATACAAACTGCCTTGGCAGTAATGTTCTGCGTCAGGGTGGCTGGCTGCAAAGGTGCAGTTGTGTCTGTTCTGAATCACAGTGATAAAAAGCTGCTTCTGTTGCGCATACAATTGTAGGAAGAATACCAAGTTTTGATTGCAAAGTGAAAATAAGACTTCTACTGTAGAAGGACAGGCTTGTTTTGGTTTGGTTTTCCTCCTCTCTCCTGTCCCCTCTCCTCCCCCGCCCCGAAAAACTTCAGAAAACAAACAAGTGTGAACCTTGTTCTGTGCTTAATGTTCTCTGTTTATTTGTAAACTTACTGTTTGACTCTGCTGGACTGAATAGTCTTTTAGCCAGTTCTGAAAATATGTCACTCTTATCTCAGAGGTTCAGCCAGACACTGAGAAAAAGGCATTTATTCTAAGTTACCAGGGTTGGGCTTTGTTTTTTTATTTAAGACTTTCTGGAAAGGCGTGTCTCTTACAGTACACTGTATTTTTGGCTTGATAGGATGCAGAGTAGTGGAACTGAGTAGGATATATCCGATGGCCCCTAGTCACCATTGATAAGGACTGACTTCTGCAGGAAACACCCATTTTTGGGGGCTTGTGAGCAAGAGCTAACATTTCAAGGCAGCACCAACAAACAGACTCTTAAGAGACGTGTGTAGTTGGTTTTGGCGAGAACGTTCGCGTCCCTTATTTACAGACTGTGCCAAGATGTGGGATTGTATGTAACTAAAAAGGAATTAGGTTTTATTGCTGTGGATCTGCAGGTTTATTTATATTTTTTGTTTGATTCCTGTATAGTTATTTTGGTTTTCAGGGATTCGGTTTGGCATGTGTCTCAAATCTTTATTTTTAGATTAAAGGACAAAATGGAAAACAGATGTTGTTACTCTCGTCATGGCTTCTTCAGTGTTGCACAGGATAAGACAACACCTCTCTGCTGTCTATCAGCATGGAGAGTCAGTGAGTAGAAAAGGGGAGTAACTGCTGTTCTTAGTAAGGAACTGAACTCCAGGGAGTTCAGCATTTACTAAATTGTAAAAATGACAAGCTTGAAAAATTTCACAGTGCTTTTTTCACCTTCTGTGCGTTCATTTCAGATGTGAATATTTTAACATATGGCAGTAAGAGGCCGTGGTTACAGACTACTGTCAGCTAAGAGTAAGAGATATTCTCGATTATTCAGAGCTTCCAAGTCTGTCTTAAGGTAGTTGTGCAGCTATCATGATTTCAGAGGGAGTTGTGGCTATGATGGTATTTTCTCCTTCAAAGAAAAAGCATAATTTCTTTTCAAGAAAAGTATGGTTTATCTTATCTTGCTCTGTCATCCTTTTGCTCCTCGTTCAGCGTGGTTACACCAGCCTTATGTCACCTGCTGTTGTTTCTTTGTCTTCCTTTGGCACACTTGCCTTTGCAATATTCCTGACGTTTCTCTGCACATTCATGTTATGTTGCCTGTTTCAGACAGGTGCAAGTTGCATCTGTCGTTGGTTGTGTTTGCTGCACCCACACTTAAAGCTAAACATAGCTGTTCCCCCGGCTGTTTGCTGACTATGTGCATACTAGTAGAGATAGGTATTGTGTCCTTGTTTGAGTGTTTAACTGTCTAGGGTTTACCCTTTATGGACTTAAAAGTACACTACGTTTGTGCAAGTGCTTGTTTCAGTAGGTTGCATTCTCTTTGTGTACCCTTGTATAACTACACTTGTAACTTGGGTTAGTTTAGGTCCAGCATTTTATATTTGTTCCTAAGAGAAATGCAAAACCTGTTGATGTTCTGTTTTTCTTTTATGTGGTGTTGATTTTATTCTCAGTCTGTGCTTTAAAAGATACAGTAAAGCAGCTTTTTTTTTTTTCTCTCCCCCCCGCCCCATCTGTAGGTTTCTAGCAACAAACTCACAATGAAGGATCACCCTCTGACTGGAAGTCAGGTCAAAGTGGAGCAATTATTTGAGGACTGTGGCAACAGAAGGAGTAGCACGCTTCAGTCTGCAGGAATTACTGGTTCAGAAAGATCTCTTCCTTCCCTGACAAAAGATAAAAGTATAGAGAGCATAAGCACTTCTAAAGGTGGTGGTAGTTCCTCAAAAGCACATAAAGCCATTTCCCAAGCTCCAGAGCAAGCTGTCAAACAGTACAAACATCAGTTATCTGCTTATGAGCAGCAAGAGATATTTAATTTTTCTGAAATTTACTTTGTGGGTCCAGCTGCAAAAAAGAGGCAAGGAGTAATTGGTGGTCCCAACAATGGAGGTTATGATGATGACCAAGGCAGCTACATTCACGTGCCCCACGACCATCTTGCTTACCGGTATGAAGTACTCAAAATCATTGGCAAGGGCAGTTTTGGACAAGTTGCTAAAGTCTACGATCACAAACTCCACCAACACTTAGCCTTAAAGATGGTTCGCAATGAAAAGAGGTTCCATCGCCAAGCAGCAGAAGAAATCCGGATTCTGGAGCATCTGAAGAAGCAGGATAAAACGGGCAGTATGAATGTTATCCACATGCTGGAGAGCTTCACCTTTCGGAACCACATCTGTATGACCTTTGAACTCTTGAGTATGAACCTGTATGAGCTGATTAAAAGAAATAAGTTTCAGGGCTTCAGTATCCAACTGGTACGCAAGTTTGCTCACTCTATTCTGCAGTGTTTGGATGCCCTTTACAGAAACAAAATCATACACTGTGACTTGAAGCCAGAAAATATCCTCCTAAAACAGCAAGGGAGGAGTGGAATCAAGGTTATAGATTTTGGGTCCAGCTGTTTTGAACACCAAAGAGTCTACACATATATTCAGTCTCGATTTTATCGGGCGCCAGAGGTAATTCTGGGAAGTCGCTATGGGATGCCCATAGACATGTGGAGTTTTGGCTGTATTTTGGTGGAGCTATTGACTGGATACCCGCTTTTTCCTGGAGAGGATGAGGGAGACCAACTGGCGTGTATGATGGAACTTCTTGGAATGCCACCTCAGAAGCTTTTGGATCAATCCAAGCGAGCCAAGAACTTCATCAACTCTAAGGGTCATCCTCGCTACTGCACTGTAACTACACATGCAGATGGAAGAGTGACCCTTAATGGGAGTCGATCGCGCCGGGGTAAAATACGAGGCGCTCCAGGGAACAAAGACTGGGTGACGGCCCTGAAAGGCTGTGACGATCCCTTGTTTATAGAGTTCCTAAAAGAATGTCTCAGCTGGGATCCTTCCGCACGCATGACTCCGAGTCAAGCTTTAAGGCACCCTTGGATTTGTAAACGAACGCCCAAACCACCCAGCACTGATAAAACCTCCAATAAACGGATTTCTAGCTATACAAGTTCTTTCACAGGAATAGGTTCCAAGTTGCCTCCTGTAGTTGGAGTAGCGAACAAGCTGAGGGCTAATTTAACATCCGACTCCAATGGCAGTATACCTCTATGTACTGTGCTACCCAAACTGGTCAGCTAATAGAGAATTATGTATTTCCAGAATACATACCTTGTATTTTAATTGTTTGTTAATAATGTGTAAGGAAGTTAAATGCAGAGGTTTTTAATGGATTTACTTTTTACTAGAGGCTAAATCTTGAATATAAAAAGTTCAGTCAAAATGTACACCTTTAAAGGGCTAACTTTTATCTAATTGTTTCACTCACAGTGTGGTGCATATTACATTACTGGGTAGGTCAGCTCAGCTGTCGAGCAAAACGACAGTTTGGCAGACGTGCTATTTAATAATGCTGTTTTAGAAATCAAACTTTTTTATCAGGATGGTTTAACAGATTCTTTTGCTTAAGACAGCAAGGGAAATGGATTGAAAATACATATTTTCAGTTAATCTCCAACTGAACTCTTTTTATTCTGGGGAGAATTTTTACATCTATTGTCGAAAGCACAAATATGTTAATGTAATGCATTAGGAACTTACTTGCAAATTGCTAACTTATGTTTGAAGAATTTTATTTCTCTGCACTGCTTTTCCCTTATCTATCCTGATGGATTTTTAAAAATACCGTGGGATGTAGCCACCACAGGAATTTGGTGTTGAAACTTTTATCATCTGAATATTTTATTTTTCCAAAGGAGCGTAGAAATGCCGTGAAACACAGGATATATCTAAATAAAACTACTAACTTCTGCACACTTGCGATTTCCCTTAAAAGTCTATGGAAATCTGGTAGGGGAATTCAGGATCACGACTGGTCCATCACAAGCGTGGACCAGTTTGTTCAGGGCTATTGAATCAATTATATGTTCCTTTGGAGCTCAAATTTAAAACATCACTTCTGCCAGGTGTGTGTGTGTGTATTCCTGTGTTGTTCCCAAAACAAAAATGTTGAACTTAAAGAGCTGGTTTATATACACATTTGAGATTCTGGTCATTTTAAATATATATAATTTTTTTTGTTTGCATAGAGTGAATTCCATTGACTTACATGGAGCTCTTTTAACAAAAAAAACCATGCCACCCCTATCAGACAAGTAAAAGTTTTTAAGGCCCAGGACTGTAACTAGAAAATGGGGGTGGGGTGGCACACTTAGTAATTGGAAGCGTGCTCTGAAATCTAAGCATAATCCGTGAAATACCAGGAAAGACGGATAAGGTGCAAATCAAAATGTGTTACAGGAAGAATTGTTTTATTTCTAATCTTATTCCTTCAGGTCTTTGAGAGGGAGATGCTTACGTTTTGTCATTCTTGAAATATATGAGCTTGTATTTCCTCTTCCTTTATCTTCCAAGAACATGAAAAGGTGGTGTGACCTGTAATGACAACAGCACAACTCGTTTGGGTTGTTACTTCTTGCAGCCACATGGCCCAAGTCCATTTACAAAAACATCTGATCTCTTGCCAGGTGCCTGAACACAGTTTTAAATAAAATTTAGAGCTTTTATGAACAGAAGGTTTGAAATAAGAGTTTCTCTGTAGCAGGTTTTTAATGTTAAAACAAGGAGATTCTCAGTATACAAAGGAATTATCAGGGTGATTTTTAAGGTAAAGTGACCATGTGTTCAATACAAGACCATGAGAAGATGGGGCTGCATTTTCTCCTCTGCTCTATTTAATTACAGCACTGGTGAAATGCTGGGTGGAGGCCTGTATAAAAAGTCAGAAAGACAGAGCCAAAGCTCCAGACTTTCCAGGACTGTTGTTTAAACTGAGGTTCTCGTGTACGTAGCTTTTCTGAGTTCTTTTGTTTTATAAGTGTGAATTCAATAAGCTTAGTAATAATATTAAAATAACAATCTAGGCTTTATCCATGCAGCTACAACTAATACCAGCATGTATGGAGTGTTCATAGTTCATAATAATGCATGACTGGTATTTTTTTTTTTTTATTGTGCTTGGCTGAGTGGAGTTTTATTTGAATGGAGAATCAGGGAAGTGGATTTTGGGGGGAAGTGGCAGAAGACACCATTGATTTTAGTAGAACCTCTAAGAGATGTGGCACGTTTTCAGAAGCCAGAAACATTCTTCCTCCTCTGCTCTTTACTCTATGCATTTTTTTACAAAATACACCTGGTGAGTGAGGAGAAAGGAACCTTTTGGGAGCAATAGCTTGTTAGGAAAGATGCATAGAAAAGCACTTTATATAGAGACCATAAAGTGATGGTAGTGTCTGGAGCCTGGCAGAAGACAGTAGAGTGTTGGTGTGCTAGGAGCAGTACAAACAGGTCTTCTCTTAGGAACAGAGAGCAGTATCTTGGTTCTTAAACCATTTTCATCCATAAAATGCCAAATTTAGAATAATCATACTCCTGTGACTTCTGGGAACTGATGACTACGAGGTAACTTCTAATGCAACAGCCTCTGGTGTTCACACAGTAATCTCACTTAAGGCTGGTGCTGTAAAACTGGAGATCAAGTAATTAGCTGGCAAGAACATTGCTTTTTATCTAGAAAATGGGTTCAGCCTGACCTGACTGCACAAGGTGCCTGTTATGAGTTGTGTATGTTTAAGACTGGATCTTACTTACTTGGGACTACTATATTTTAAAATCAAGTGCATAGTTAACCATCTTGCTAATTTGGGGCTCTTGTCCATATAGCCATAGTAGCTGAGAAGGAAAAGGAAGCAGCCTCAGCAGATTTTTGCTATATTAAAGAGGACTTCTTCATAACCCAGGGAATACAGCTGAGAATATTTTGGTCTTGTTTGCGATTACTAAGCCCTAGTTTCTTTATAAAATGTTTGCTTTCAGTGAATAGTGTGACACGGTACTCCCATAGTGGGAGAGCCCTCCAAGTGAGCTAATAAATCTCGTATGTGGGAGAGAGCTGAGGAATTGTCCCTGCAAGCACTTGAGTTGTTGAATTCCCTGTGAATTGGCATAGGAGTTGCCCAGAGCCACGGGTGGAGGGTTGGATCACGGGCTGTGTCGCTGGACGGTGTCGTTTATAAAGGGTGGTCACGGTCACAGTGGCTGTCGTCACTGAGATATAGTCAAATCCCAAATTCACACTTTGTTTTTTGGAAAGCTAAATACTAATGAGGTCTGAAATCATCCGAAGTCCATCATTTTCATTAGTTGTGATATTGGTTAGAATGTTAAAACGTAGTATAAAACTAAACTTGTCTATTTAGATTAACAGAACAGCTTTTATTTTTGTGGTAACTCTGCTTTGCAAGTTTGTTAATCTGCCAGCACTAGTGAGGTTCCACTGGAACTTCAGTCATGTTCTTCTAGGAAGGTAGCACAAAACAAATGCAAATTACTTGGGTTTACAGCAAAACAGATACAGCATTTATGGAAGTTACCCAAACTGGTTTTAAAATGTTTCTTATAACATTCCCTCTGTTTTACTGCACTGTTAGTCTCTGTATTGTAAATAACATGCTGTTTATTGTCTGCATTTTTTGCTGTTTGGTTTAGCGATATTTTTATATAAACGAATGACAAAGCATGAGCAGCGCATCTGACAGATACACATTGCTTTTACACTGGGGTCCAAATGTTATCTGCCTGTCCAAGTTGCGGGGAGAAACTTACTCTTACTTGAACTCAGTGGGACAGTGAAGTATTCTTCTCCCCTGCGGAACGTGGTACCACAGGCGGACGCCCACCCAGGCTGCGTTTGGTTCTTTGCAGGTTTCGTCTTACTAACACCAACTGCTGAATGTGAAGCTTGTTTCACAACAGTGACCTGATTCTAGAGATCTTCTGCGTACAACAGATACTCTTCACTAGGGATTTTATCCTTCCCATCCAGCTTGAATAGGAACTCAAGTTGTCCGGTGACCTAAGAATTCACAACAGACTAACTGGAAAGCTTTAAGGTGACTTTTGTGGAAAAGTGAGTGTGTTGCTGAATCTGGAATTGCTCACAATCTTTGTGACCTGTTAGGGCTTTCATGCAGTTGAAAACTTTTTAAGCAGCAGTTTATCAGTAGAGGTTCTTTGCAATGGTCATCCTCTTTAAAACTACCTCCGAAATAAACCTAGGGTCCTTTTTAAAGGGATATCCACTGCAGACTACAGCTCTTCTTTTTTTTTTTTTTCTTGTTTAACACTAATAGCTGTTTTGGCTGTGAAACACACACATGATGATCTCAGCAATGTCTTACTAATCCTAGCCATACAAGCAAAAGGCTGATTCTGCACCCAGAGATCTCTGCTGAAATGATTGATACAAATCCCCTGCCTGGCAAAGTTTAATACTGTTGTGGAAGTGGAGAGCCGAAATAACATGGAAAGATCTGTGGTTCTTCTCTGCAGTACCCAGTTGAGATTCAAAACAATCTGGGCTGAAAGACTTCTCTTTAATGAAGAAACCTGTAGCTTTTGCGTGTGTTGAGCACTCGGAGCTGTGGGTACCTGGCAGTTTTGAAAACTGGACATCATGTTTTTATACTTAGTGCTTATCAGAGATGCTACTTTTTTTTTTCTTTTTTTTTTAATTAAATTGGTAAGGGTTTGGGGAAATGTATACACTTTGTACTTCCCATAAAAGAGCCCTTATGTGTTCTAAAACTCCACGGATATCTTACAGTTTTTTAACTCCCACTGTAATACGTAAAATCCTTGGGTCATCAGAGCAGTCTTGGATAGGTGAACATTGTCCCTGTGCTGGGAGGGTGCAGTGACTTTAATCCAAATACCGTTCTTGCAGACGGGCTAACTAGGTCAGTAAGTCTGTGTTGCTAAGAGAATAACCCGCGTTCCCTATACATAGTACTGTGCCTTATTATTTTACCAGCCTACATCTGTCTCGGTGCAATCAAATTACTATTCAGGGTTTCTTACACATTGCAGATGTTCATACTAAATGTCGATGTCTAAAGAATTTACAGGTTAGCCTTTTTATTATAAATATTGTGATGAGGTGTAATATGGTGGAGAATGTAGAAAACATTTAAGGTGCATGTGACTATAACTCTCTGTGAAGGAACACTTTGGAAATAAGTCAGTCTCAAAGTATGTGTCTAAATGTAATGAACAGATATTGCCTAAAGTTGTATTTCGGTTCATTTTTAAAAGAAAATAAATACGTAATTTTCTTTAGCAACAGACTGTGCAAATTCCTAGAAGTCCTTGATTTTTTTTTAAAAAAAGTATTAATTATTTCCAGATGGTGTGACTTACCTTGTGTTGCCAGACACTACCTTCTGTGGCATCTAACTAGAGATGAGTAGAAAATTTTCAGACTCTATGTGCCTATGCTAAACGTGATGAATGCTCTGATCTGACAAATGTTCTTCTCATTAATGGTGCTGTAATTAGAACATATCGAAGTTTTGCCATGGCATTCTTCAGTTGTCATTTTCTTATTCAGCCCACTAGAGATCTTTTTAAAGCCCAGAATCCTGCTTATCCCTAGGCTGAAAGGAGAAATCCAGTAATAGCCACTTAAGGAAGATTTGCTTTTATTAGAAACCTATAAATGGGTAACCTACTGTACACAAGTGGATACTGGAATAGTTTGAAGATGAAATCATGCTGCAATAAAAAGGTCTGTAGCTATGACCTATATGATTAAACAATGCATGTTACATGCAGAAAGTTTGCAGGCAACACCGAGTGAATTTTTTCTTTACTTGTTTTAATGCGGGTGAACGGCAAATGTTTGATTAAAAAAAATTTACGCTCTGAAAACAGTAACAAGTATGTACCTGCAGACATTTAAGCATTCTTTGAATGTCTTTGTTTATAGTACATGTACATACGTCCGCGTAGCCATGTAGCCTGGAGGCACAGTGCCTGCTCAGTCCGCCATGGTTACTGATTTTCATGGGACAGTCTGTATGAGGATTTTGTACGACTGAGTGGCATTTTCTCAGGCACAGCGCCTCATTTAGAAAAAAATAATCTTATCTTGCCATGCTGTAACACTTGTTGATGTAATATGGTAAGGTGTTGTATCACAAACTGCTGGTTGGAGCTGCATGGTGTGCTGTAAAGAGAAGCGCTCTTTAATGCCAGCTGAGGAACTGGGGAATCCGATACTGAAGCTGCATTCACGTAATTCTGCTAGTATAAATTATGCTGAGGGATGTCAATATAAAATCTGCATCTCTGCACAAACAGTTGGACTGTGAGGCAGCAGCCTGGATCTCGTCCGTTGTTGCTCATCTGGTATATTCCATCCATTATTAATTATTGCCATTCATTAATTGATGTGGTTTCTTGAAGGAAAAATTAATCAGGAGATTCTTGAATCATTTTGACAGGCAGAAGAAGAAGAGATTTACTTGCATTTAGCAATATTCTTTTTGGTTTGCTGTGTTTAACTTTTCAACCTTTGCATAGTGAGAGGGCAATGCCGTTCCACACAGATTTATTTAGCACAAAGTGCTTTAAAAAGCAGCTGCATCAGTCTAGCAAGCGAGTTGTTGCTTAGTACAAATTTGTCCAGTGTAATTTTTGCCTACTGACACTTTAAAGACCCAGGCTGAGGGCTTTTTTAAGCTGCCTATCTAATTTATACTTGTAAGCCAAGACTTTTCAATGGTGGCTAGCTGTTTTGGAGCTTCAGATTTGGGTCTTCTGCTTGATACGTTTTAAAGGGACCTGATTTTTCTGAAAATAAGAGCCAGCAACTTCCTAGGGCCATTCCAAAGGGCCTCAGAATTACCAGACTGAAAACTTTGGACATACCTTCTAGTAACAGTAATGGTATAAATGACTAAGGACGCCTGGCCTCACCATGTGCAGGAGGTTGCTGTGCTCTCCCTTCCAGAGGAATGTCGCACTTGAACCTGCTGTGCTCCTTAGGGAGCCCTCGAGTAAATTGTTTGCTGGAACGGGTGGTATCAATGAAATGTCAGTCTGTACGGGGTGTCTTTCTGAGCTCTGTTTTCGATTCTTGCACACACGCACTGTTCATACGGGTGTGGGTCAGTGTGTGGCTCAAGGTTGTGTGGAATGAAGAGGTGAATTTTGCCCATAATTAGGTTTTCTTTAAGCATCAGCTAGCAAGCTAGTGCTAGTCTTCGTATGATTCATCTAATCCTTTTTATAAACTATGTTCTTTGCTGCACAGACGATACGAATGAATGGTAGGCAGCATTGGGTTTGTTTTCTTTCCTCTTGTCAAATTAGCCTAACGGGCATTACAAACACTTTTTAGGACAACCACATGCACAGATGCTCAGAAACATCTTTTCCTCTGAAGACTGGTTTCTTCTCTTCACATGGATGCAAGTTCTTTGAACAAAGCACGTATGACGTACACTATATGTTTTCCTCTGGTACCATCTCTCTCCCTCCCCAGCGTTTACACAGCCAGAATAAATGTGCAGGGATATACTTGATGCAGTTGCAGCCAGCAGCGGCAGACATCTGCGCCCCAAGGCATCTGTGAAGTCTGAACTTAGAAGGCGTTGAAGGAGGGTTTGGGATCTGGCGCTCTGCTTCAGCGCAGAATTGCAGGGAGCTGGGGTCGTCGGCGCGAGCCCTCCGCAGCCTTTCCCTCGCCTCTTGCGACAGAGGTTTAAATGAACGGTCCCTTACGTGTGCTTCGGCTTGTTCGCTTTGTCTGCGGGGATGAAATAGTTGCCTGAATTAAGTCTGCCCATTCTTAACTGCTGAGAGGAGCTTTCTAAAGGTGACCGAGAGTCAGCCCCAGCCTCTTGCTGAGGAGCGGAGCCATGTAAGGATTTGCATTCCTCCCGCGAGCTCGGAAACTCCGATATTTGGCTTTACAAGCGGAGGAGAGGTGTATTGGAGAGAACGGTTTTCCTGAGCAAGTGGGTTGTAGGTAGGAAGGCAGAGACCATGATTATAATAATTAAATGTAATTAAGCATAGCTGAGAAGGGATTGAAAGAAATAAAGCACGTGCCTGATTAGCCCACAGAATTTACTGTTGGAAGCTGTTGTAAAGACCAGTGACATTGTTTTTAAACCAGGTTGAATTTAATATGAAGTTCTTCGCAATTTTAATTGCATCGCGAGAATACCTCGGATGCGCTGCGTAAGAGAAGGGTGCTGTTGAGCAAGGGGATCTCCAGATGAGAAATAATACAGCCGGTTCTTGCCCCGGGCAGTTTTCTGGCTGCGGGGAGGCTGCTGTGGACATGCGTCCCTGGAAATGCAAGAAGTCATAACCAAGAAGGAGCGGGGAGAGCGGAGCGTTGCGCTTGGCTGGTGGCCTTCGAGGGCTGTGCAGTGGGTGGCCACGTGGAAGAAGATCTTGTAGGGCAGGAAAAAGAATTGGAAAAATAGGATTTCCACCCTGCTCCCCTCAGCAGGAGCCTCAGCAGCTCATGCTGCTTGTTCTGGTGTGGGCAAAGGATAAGGAGAGGACAAAAGAAGTATTTTACGCAATACTATCACAGGTCTGACCAATAATGCCCAAGGTCCTCATTCATGTCCTGCCCTGCCCAGGGCTGTGCAATGCAGTACCGCCTCCCGAGCCGGCGTACGTGCCCATCTCCTCTCCAGCCACTGCCACAACGCTGGGTGACAGTAGCACCGATAATGTTAACGACCGAAGCTGCCAGCCGCTCCAGCAGGTGCTGATGATGGATGGCATAAATGAAATTGTATGTGAGGTGTGGGCAGCCAGCTGTAAAGTCATCAAACAGGAAAGGTCATGCAAGTAATTTACACCAGAAGTTCTTTGCTCTCAAAGCCATAGGCACAGAATAAATATGTGCAAGCAAGCAGAGAGGGATATTTTTTTGTCTGAGGCTGAATCTCTGAGACATGAGCCATATATCCCCTGTATATCCCCTTCACAATTCCCTTCATTGCTGTTGCCCTGTGCGGAGCTCAGGGAAATAACAAGCCTTTGGCATAGTTTGGTCTTGATGACACGATGAAGCTCTTGTCTGAAACGGGATAGAAAGGGGCTGGAGACGGGCAGCCCCCAGGGCTCGTGCAGCTCCTCGGCTGCTGCCTCCGGGCTTGGGCTTCTGGAGGTGCCTGAAGAAATGTGCTGCCCACCTTTTGCTCTGTGCCGACAGGATTTAGGTGCTTAATTTCTTCTTTAGATGTAGATAAATATGGAAACAACTTGGGTGGTTTAAGACATTTTTACCTCTTTGCAGGAGATGCCCTGCAGCACCGCACAGCCTCCGCACAGGACCCCGGGCTCTGGGAGGGGGTAACTGCGTTTTCCAACACTTTCCAGTTACTTACACCCTGATGATCTTCAAAAATGCCTCTTTAATCCAGCCACTTCCAGGGGCACAGGGAGGAGGGGGCCGGGCACACTGGCTGTGCTGGCTGCAGCTCCTGCCGGTCACCGAACCGCTGGGGAAGGCAGGAGAGAGCGTGTGTTTGGGGGGTGAGTATGGGGAGCTGCTGGTTATTTTGGGAGGTGCAAGAGGGAAGCAAACAGCCTGGCTTTCATTTGCCAGCCAGCTGGTGCTGATTCAGGATGTTTTTGCAGCGACAATTGCATGGAGCTGAGCCACTGAGCGCTCGGTTACAGGTTCTGGCTGCAGTTACACGTGCAGCAGCATTTCACCTCCCTCATCGTCTTACTTCTCGCTGCGTGGGACACGGGTGGTGCTTTTAGGAGAAGCAATAAGATGGCAGGAGGGTAAGAGAAAGCCAAGACTTCCAAGTTGGATTTTCTTCTTTTCCCCAGTCTAGTGGGATCACGTGCTTTGCTGTAACTATTTCCAGACCCCTCTTCAGCACTTGCTGGACTAAGCAGGATCCTTTGACACATCCCCATGTGATGGGAAATGCACAAGAATGACACAAACCTTTATAAATATTCTTTGATGATTCTTTTTTTTTTTTCCTATTAAACTAAAGCCAGAGCTTCATGCATTGTTCACACTGTTAGGTCCAATTACACGCAGCGGATAAGAGGGCCTCTATGAAATTCTTTCTCAGGTTCTGGTCTTGCTCCACGGCCCTTTCTATGAACGGGCAACGTTACGGAAAGATGCTTTACTTTCCCGTGAGGGCCACCACCAATGCAGTTTTTGATGGACCCAACTTCAGGCGTGCTCTCCCCTTCCTTTCCCTGTCTCTAACCTCCTTGATGCCACGGTCAGAGCTCTTCCTGCGTGGCACTGCTGAGGGATTAAGCGCCGCCAGCAGCAGGGATGGCAGGCGTGGGAGGCGGGAGGTTTGTCCCTGCTCTGCCCGCAGCTGTGGGGTGACCTTGTGCGTCGCTTGCCCCTCTGCAGCTCACGCAGGCAACCGCAGCCCGGGGAGAGCTGCCCCGAGCAGCAGAGCAGAAGGGACCTATGCTTGCAGGACGGTTATCTCCTTATTTTTTGTATATGACTGGTTCGGACTCATTTATCAGACCATCTGCCTTATTTTCTGTCTGCTGGCCATGGCGCTTGCTCCTTCTGCCCGGATCCTGCCACCGCAGGGTTGCGTTGGCACAGCGCTCGGTCCTGAGCCTGAAGTCCATCTGAAGAAGCCCAAGTCAGTTCTCTGACTCCCTTTGCCTGTCCATAAGGTGGGGATAACAGCTGGAAAGGGACTAGCACACAGCACTGTAGGTGACGTCTTCCAAACATCAGGATACAGCCTGGTTCAAGCCTGTATCTGCATCCTGCCAGCTCTGTTTTGTGCTATATCCAGTGCCTCCCAGTGTACCCCAGCGTCCAAAAGCCTGCGGTACACGAAAGGGCAATGCAGATGTTGCTGGGCCCAGGGAGTCCAGACCTGCATGGAAACAGCCCCGTTGCCGCTTGCAGCGCGGGGAGGCTCTGGGGCACTGCTTGGGGAGCTCACATCCCAAGCAAAACCCTTTTAAAATGTAAACAAATCTCTTCCACCCAAATAAATATTTCTGGCCTCAAAAAAAAAAAAAAAAAAGGAGATACACCTCACCTAGCTCCTGTTGCTATTTTTTTCAGTTGCTACACAAACAGCTTTATTTCTGGCCTGCACCGCATGCCAGGTCCTAGCCTGCTGCAATGTAATCTGGCGTTATTGGTTTAAGCACGCCGGGGCGGATACGGCAGTTTCAGAGCAAAGCCCTTCCAGCACGGCCCCCGGCAGCTGCTCGGCCTGACCCTGGGCACTTTTAGCCTCTTGCTCGGTGGCCCAAGTGTTTTTCCACCAGACGCAGAAACCCAGATAAAGCCCTGTCAGCGCTCCGCTGCCACCCGCACCGTTGCAGGAAGGCGAGGAGGAGAGACCAGGGCTGAGCCAGTGGGGTGGGAGGCTCGAGGTGAGCCACCGCCAGCCCCTTGTATGGCCCCCCCCCCCCCGACCCCCAGCCCTGACCAGCGCGGGGGCTGCGGGGGTCCCTGCGCCCCGGCCGCGGCTCTTCGCGCCAGTGCCGACCCTCAGCCTAACCAGCTCTTTGGCTGCTCTGCGCCTTACGCTGAGGCACCGCTCGCAGCCTCTCGCAGCCACCTTTTCGTGGGGTTCAGGAGATCACACAGCTTTTATCTTCTCACGGGCTGCGCTCCCCTTTCCCCCCTCCCTGCAGGCAGGGCAGGCAGCGCTCGTCGCTCGCAGACCTGGCTGCCCGGGGTTCAGCGAGGCCCAGCTGCTGATTATTGGCAATTAATGCTGTTGATTGCCATGGGAGAAGCTTCCTTCCAGCAGTGCTGGTCCTCCCTCCTAGCAGGGAGAGCCTGTGCTGCTGCGGAGGGGTGAGGACGGAGCCCCTGCTTGCTGTGCAGCTGATCCCTGCGAGCCCTCCAGCATTTCGCTTTGGGCTCTGCTCGCAGGTAAGCTGGGCTCCCAAAAACAAGCTTTCTGCAGGTGGAAGTCAAGCAGTGGGGTGTAAAAAGCCGTTCCGTTCGGGATGCGTAACTGCCCAGGTTTGCGTGGAAACCTGCAGAGAGCAGCCGCTGTCGTGTCTGTGGGGCATTTTTAGGTTATGGCTAGGTAGCGCTGCTTTTTTTGCTGTACAAGGCACCTGGAGAAGCTGCGTCAAAAACCACAGAGGGCAAACTCTGCCCTGCGGACCCTGTGCTAGTGTTAGAGCAACCACTGGGCTGAGAGGCAGCCGCGGGAGCAGAAAGAGCCCTCCCAGTGTGGCCATCCCGTTAGCAGGGGCTGGGCCGAACTGGGAGCATCCGCAGGGTCCCCGCGGGCACACGGTTTCTGCCCTGACACAGAGACACTGGTGAAAATCGTCACCTCCATCTCGTGTGGGTCCTTCAGGACGGCCCAGGGAAGACGGCAAGTGGTGGCACACGGGCTGCATGTGTCCCTCTGGATTAGGGCCAGCCCAGGAGCTGTTTATGCTAATGGAGCTAATCTCTGTAATCTTGTCACACAAATGCCTCTTCTCTGCTGGCAGACCGGCAGGGATTTGGGTTATGTGTGGATGCCAGCAGATGTGAGCGCACTGGGAGGGGGCACGGAGAGGAGGCACATCTGCGGCTCTTGGGGACTCCGCCAGGTTGCATCCAGCTCACGTGAAGGCCCCTCTCCTGCGCCCTGCTCTGGGGTCTCGCCCCGTCGTCCCTCCGCAGCGGGGGGGGGGGGGAGCTGCCATCCAGGGACAATGCGCCTCAGGATGCTCGGTTTAAAAGCAAGTCCTTTTGCCCCAGCCCAGTGCCTGTAACCCCCGAGTGCTGCGTTCCTCTGGCCTTGCGCCCGTCCTGTGTCTTTTTTCCAGTTTGTGCCATGTTTTTCACTCTTCCTGCTGTACCTCCAAGGTGATCGCCAAGTCTCTGCGTGATCCTGCAGCGTGTCCTCCTGTGGCTCACTCGCCCTTGGCTGATGGGCTCAGGCTGGGGCAAGACTGGGAAGGCTGTCGGTCCATCTCTGGGTCCGGTTTAGTTTATTTTCTTGTGTTGGGCCTCTGGCAATCTCTTCAGATCGCAAATATTGCTGGCTGGGCCCCTGCGAGGGGTCTCTGTGCCGTGCAGGAGCACGTGGTCCCTTCTGACCTTAAAAGTCTGACCCACTCCAATGCCACCTCTTGCCGATGAGGAGCTGAGTCTGTTCATGTTCATCCGAGTTGTTTCACACTCAAAGGGAAGCCTCTGGGCTCCCTATCTCTGCTCCAGAGCTGCCCGTTAAATTGCACGTCGCGATGAGCAATGTGGAGGCATGAGGCAGGATCTGCCTTCCCGCCTGTCACCGAGGCAGCGGGCGGTGAAGCAGACAGCTCCGTCCTACAAAACGTGACGTGTTTGGCTGGAGACCCCCAGGGACCGCGGTGGCCGTGCACGGACCCAGGAGCTGCGGAGAACTGGGTGCCTCTCTGACGGGATCCCTGGTACACGAGGGACCCATTTTTGTTCAGATAATTGGAGGCTCTTGGTCTGATCACTGAGCTGAAATCCCGTCCCCTCTCCATAGTGGCGTTGCTGTGGATCTTCTTAGAAAACAAATGAAATAAATCTGCATTTAGAAAAAGTGATGTGAGGGCTAGGCATGAGATGCTGCTTGTTCCGAGGCCGTGGGGTTGCTCTGCTGCGCAGATGTGCCTTAGGCAAGAACTAATATTTGCTTGCAAGCTCCGTGTTCCCTTGTGTGGGACCTGTGGTTTTGCTTGTCAGTTGGACTACATCCCTTTCAAAGCAAATTGTTTTAGAAGATACATATTTCTGTATTTCTGAGTAGTGGTTTTTGTGACTGTAAGTTAAGGAAGTACATTTGGCATCATCTTGTGGGCAATGAATCAGGATACAGTTTCCAGGCGGAAAAATCACCCTGTGTTGAGAAAAGCGGCATTAACGGGTCACTGCTGGGGCTTTTGTATGTTTTTAATCTGCTCTTCCCTTGGGCTGAATGCTCCCTGAGGCAGAGGGGACACTGCCCAAGGTGGACATGTGTAAGATGCACCCATGGCACCATGGGCTGCCCCATGGGTCTCACCGGGTGCTGGTCCGGAGTCCAGTGACGGCGGGGTGTGCGTCCTCCCCTGCGCTGCGCGTAGGGGTGGCTGGCTGGCCAGGGAAGGGGGAGGAAAACCCTTGTACCCGTCCATCAGACAGATATAACCCTGACCGATATTTCCTGACATGTCTTGCAATTACGGGCTCCGTGTGTCAGCTAGAGTATGTCCAGCGGGAAGGGTTCGTGGAGCCGTCCCGCTCAGGTATGCCAGCAACGCCGGAGCCTGCCGGGTGCTAATCTGCCGAGGGGAAGCCCAGCCCTGGAGCTGCCGCCTCTTCCCACCATGTGCCAAGGGGCGTTTCTCCTTCTGCCACAGAAGGGTGGGTGCCAGTGTGGAATATCCCTGGCAAGGGACTGATACTGCCGGCCAGAAACGTCCCCTGCTCTGGCAGGATTAGGGGAGAGGGTCTGCACCTAAATGCTGTTGCTCAGGCTTGTCTCGAGACAAGCAAATGAAGGGTGAAGTGGAGAAGATTCATGGTTACTTTTTGGGTAATAAATCCAAGTTATAATAGCTCCTTTCATCCTAAAGGATCCCACAGTGCTTTATAAATAGGTACGCAAAGCATGCACAAGGATCACTTCCAAGCACTGAGGTGCAGCCACTTCCCGGGAGAGCGGAGCAGCTGGTCGGAGCAGAGCTGGAGCTCCTGGAGCGATGCAGCTCAGCGCAAAGCAACCCAGAGCGCTGGGCTGGCCGCTCGGAGCACAGCGGGGCGGCAGCTCCTCGCATCCCACCATGTCTGCACGGAGCTCGTCTCCCTTGCTGACACAGAGAACTACGCTGAGCTCCCTTTGCATGGAAAAAGACTTGCAGTTCTACGCTGCCAGTGCTACCTCCCGTCCTTCTTCCAGTCCTCCTGTTGCTTTATGAATGACATTAATAGCTGTAATGGGGATTAACAATATCTTTCCAATTTAATTACCCCTATCCTAAAAGCATGTGGGATTATTTAAAGGTATTATCATTTTTTAAGTGGGATGGGTTTTCACTGGCCTCGTGCTCACACAAATCTACCCAGAGAGAACAGGATGCATACAGCCTTAATGAATGCTACCCGAATCTTCATGGTCTATTTTTCCTGGTAACTCTGCTATAATCAAATAACAATCTAGTTTATTACTTGCCAGGGAAAGTGCATTAGCAGATCAGCCGCTTGTGTCACGTAGATGTAAAGGCTGAGCCTGCTGCTGGCCGTTGCTTTCTTTTCCCTAATGGAGTTGGGAGTGGAAGGAGGGGAAAATCACTTCCCCTTCACATCCAGATGAATTTTCTCATGGCCGAGGAGTGGAGGTCACTGCTGCTGGGTTTGGTGTTTGTAGGAGGTTTTTTTGGTATTTTTTTTGTTTGTTTGGTGTTTTGTGTTTTTTTTTTTTTTTAATAGCAAAGGCTGAAGCAGCCAGATCTGGTGGGCTGTGCAGAAGGGGTTGCTCCTGTGGTGGGCCCCGTATGGTGGTTCTTCCTCGGCTGCGCAAAGCCGCGTGATGTGCGGGGAGGGGAGTGGGCGGATGGCAAGGGATGTGGCTGTGCTCCACGCTCCTATCCCTCTGCCTCTGAAAGATCACAGGGGAGATGAGTATCTTGGTGCTTCTGGGCCAGATTTTAATCGGTTAATGGAGAGCCTGGAAACAGGTCCCCAGATCTGAGGACTAGCCTGTTTCTAGCCTGTCTGCAGGATTAGGAGAGGGTGTCTGGCTGTGAATATGTGTGCCAGCGGCTGGGTGCTGCTCACCTCGGCCAGCCCGGGCGGTCTGCAAAGCCTTTGGCAGGTCCTGCACAATAAATCACGGTGTTGGCCTCCTTCCTAGCAGTCCCAGGGAGCTGCCCCGGGAAGGGATGAACAGGGCGGGTTTACAGCACGTAGAGACCTTCTCTTGTCCTGGGATGCGGGGAGAGACGCTGGGGGAAGAGCAACCAGCCACGCAGCCCACCGGGACAGGTCCCCCTTTTTTTTTGGGGG
>JAVKLA010000052.1:2360996-2396538 GCA_034782735.1 Sagittarius serpentarius | reverse complement strand
CAATGGAGCCGGCTGCTGCCCCTCCGTCCCGCCATGCTTTAATTTATTTTTTGGTTTTTTTTTTTTTTTTTTCCCCCCTTAAGAGCACCGAAACGTGGCTTTCCAGCTTTCTAACGTGAAACGAAGCGAAATGACGTCTCGGTAGCCTGCCTGGGGGGGGGTCCGGAGCGGAGAGGAGCCCTCGGCCTGGCCGGCGTCACCCCGCGGGGTTCGCATCTCAGAACGCGGGGTTCCCCGCGCGGAGCCGCTCGTAGCGCTTTGCGTGAACGCCGGCAGCTGCCGGGGTGTCCCTGTTCGATGGCAGGTCTGTCCTGGCTCCGGCCGTTCGAAACGGCGTGTCGTCCCCCGGCTTCAGACAGGGAATGGGTCAGGGTTGTGATGTTTACCCCTTGTCCGTAACTTGCTTCCGCTTGAAAGAGGCGTAGATAAATAGCGGCTGCTGAGGTGTATTTGAGCACAGGCTAGGTGATGCGATGGTTTCCGTGTTTTCAAACGAGCTTTTTGAGGGAAGGTGGGGGGGAGCGCGTCTCCCTGCCGGAGGGACTTCGGGAAGTTTGAATGGATTCACGACACGCCAAGCGCGGCGCTGGGTGACGCGGGTACAGGCAGTCTGCTTGGCGGGAGCGCCGTGTTCTCTAGCATCGATGCAATTTGCGCCCACACATGAGCTGTTCAAACTCACGGCGTTACCCTCAGAACTGTGAAGGCTAAAAGAACCCCACCTAAATCCGTAACCCCCACCTCTTTTGTTTTTAGAGCTGCCCATCTGTTGGTATCTGGGATTCCTAACCTGAACGAATGAATGAACAAGGGGCTTTGGAGGCACAAGTCGCGCCGCGGGGGTGGTGGGGTCGGCGAGGGACAGTGCTGAACGCCTGTGGTTAAGGGGGGGGGGGATGTCAGTCGAGCAATAAAAGTTTGACTTTTCCTTCAGAAACGCAGGCATTTCTCATGAGCCACACTACGTCTTACTCCAAGACAACATGTATTGTCATCTCGTTTGGTTGGAAATTAGTGAAATCCTCTTCTGTTTCGACAGATGGGCTCCTCTTTGCTTCTGCAGTTGACTCACATATTTAAAGTGCAGATTCCAGCACTTCCCTTTTGCAGCCCTGAAAGGGGAAGGATGGCAGAGGAGACCCAGCGCCGGCAGTTCCTCTCTGCCCCGGCACGGGTGGGACGGTTGGGGCCTGGGGTTGGTGCCGTTACCCTGCCCGTACCAAAGCACGGTGCAGCAGATGGGGTCAGGATTTACTGCCGTGAGTGTTGGTTCCTCGGCCGTGTTGAAAAGCATCTTGGAGCGCAGGACTCAGTGTTGTAACGTAGGAGGGTGGTGCAGAGCGTCGGCGCGGCTCTCGGAGGGTGAGGTATATTCGACGGCGAGTCTCTGTTTTGGAAAAGCGTTGGTTGTCTTCCCCGTCCCCTGCCCCGGCCTCTTGACACATCCCTGCCGGGGAGAGAAGAGTTCAGCTGAGCGGTTGGACGCGTCTCTGGCTTTTCAAAGAGCAGCACAGCTGCTACTGTGGTTCCTTCCAGCACCTTAAAAACTGCTACGCTGTGAGTTTGGGCTCTTAGACAAGCCGGTGCGTACCCGGCTTGCCCTGGTGAGTGTGAGCTCCAGGCTTGGGTTATTTGCTTGTGATATTTGGACTGAACTGCTGAGCCCAAACGCGGCGGGGGTGATGCCCTAGACGCGATGCGTGCTGACTTCATCCCCTCCTCTGGTACGCGGCCGGGATAACGCCTCTGTTAGAGACCTGCAGAAAGGTATTTGGATCCGAATTACTCATGGCTGCATCAGTGTGGAAAGATGACCTAAAGCAGGATCCGCAGAAGTGATTGCATCGAGTTGTCATGTTTCAGATGATGCTTAAAAGAATCCTGGTGGCCCGTCGCCAGAAGCCACAGCTGAAATCTGTCTGTGCTGCCTGCTTTGGTTGTGCAGCAAACCTTTCCATTTGGAACATTGCTCTTTACGTTTACTATTCCAAAATCTTGTATAATAATGCAAACCTCCACTGGAGGGAAACAATTGTGTCTCTCCCTGACATTAATGGTGTCTTCTGGTTACGTTGTGCTTCCTCTTGGATTATGAGCAACTATTGTGTTGTTAAACCTTTTTCTTCCAAAATGAGAGGTGCATTTAGGTTAGGGTTTTGCTGAGAGTCGCTTTGCTTAAGAGAACTTTGGAGTGCTCCAGGAGGGTTTGAGCTTGGAGACGATGTTCCAGCAGCAGTGAAAATGATACAGCCAATTTTCTCCTTCCAGTGCAATAGTCCATGGCAGAGACGCATCATTAAATGAAATGGTGCTGTGTGCGAGTAATGGATGGTAGCTTTGTGTGCTGTGTAGTACCTAGGTGAAAACAGGAGATATTCCTTGACTTTTGTTATAGATCATTACTGTTTATTTTGCAGTTTCCCACTCCCAGTTTTTATTTTATTTTTTGGTACCGAGCAATACCTGAAGTGTGGCATGCCTGAACTATCTGGTGGGAAGCAGGCCACCGACGGTCCCAGTCGCCCGTGACCTGACTCCGTTTGATGCGTGGTGATTTACTGCAGGGTGGGAACACGAAGTCCGCAGAGAGCTGATGAATGGAACTGAAATGCGAGGTTTAGGTGGTTTCTTACCCCTTTCTTCCTTGTACCTTGGCGTGATTTATTATTAGGCAAAATTAGGCTTGTAATTTCTGTAAAGCCTGCTGTATGTAGGTCACCGCTGACCTGACTTGGCATTGTTCGTTGTGGTCAGGCTGTTGGCATTAGTGACGCAGGCTGCAACAGTGGGGCTGGGAGCGAGGTCTGTCTCGCCTACTGCAAATTCCACTTTTAAGACTAATCTTTAGGCAAGATACTGGGTAGACGGCTGGCTGGCTGCCTGAATTCGGCGAGGAGATCGCAGGTAAGCCAGACCGGAGAGTGTAATGGCAGGTAGCGAGTTTTTCTTTGTCGTACGCGTCACTCGATGGAGCTCTTTGTGGAGCAGGTTTCCTTTAAAACAAGTTAACCAACCTCACTTCTAACCCCAGCTTCAAAGTGGGAAATCCTCACCTGGATCGGTGAGCTTTGGAGGAGCTGGAAGAGCTTCGCAGGGCCGTGGAGGCTGCTTGCAAATTTGCCCCCTCTCTGGCCGCCCGGTTTCTGGAGCATCCTTGGTGCTTCGGGGTGTGTTTGCAAAACACTGTCAGTCTCACTCTCAGCCTCGTCAGATAATCTGTGAGCGATGATTCCTGTGATGGAGAAGGAGGAAGGAGGCCAGTACTTCTGCGGTTTGTTATTCTTGTAAGAAGCCTGTCGTGGAAATAGGGCAGGCATCTCGTAGCTGATAACTGAGCGGCTTTGTGGATGAGTGTGTTCGTGTAGCTGGTGGCCTCGTGCTCTCTCTGCCATCGTGGCTAGGGTGTTCTAGGGATGTTTAGAAGAGCAAAGCACCTGTTCCCTGTGGCTGTCTGCAGCTTCATTTGAAATTAAATGCTTTGTCCCCCAGAAAATCCAGCTGGAAAAATAACCCTTAAGTGATGGAGCAGATGAAGATCCTGGGGCCATGCTCATGGGAGACAACTCGCTGTGTGTCTGCTGTACTTCTGCTCCTCTCTCGGGGCGGGGTGGGGGGTGGGGATTTTTAACTTTACCATGTATTTTGTGTATTCAGAAATGTCTTCACTGTGGCCTTCTGTGCCAGCCATGGTTGAAAAGCTGTGGAAGTGTAGTGACATCACTGGGACTTTTCCAAGGCAGTGGTTTATTATCTCATTGACCAAAGGAGTCTACTGACTTGGGCTTTGAGTTTGTTTAAACAATTTAGGATTTGCCATAATCTCTTCTAAATACATGACACGTTCTGAGTGGTCGAACCTATGACTGAGATGGACTGATAACGGCCTGGGAGCAGGGGCTTGGTTTTTGCTCTGGCCCGTGCTCAGGAAGTGGCAGGGTTCTTCCTCTTGATAATAATCTAATGCCATCAGCCATAGGTCTTGCAAAAGAAGATCAGTATTTCCCACATTTTCAGAGGTGGGGAACTGAGATGCAGTGATTTACTGGAGGTCTTGCAGCCCGTCAGAAGTGGTGCTGGCCTTAGGAGCTGAGCTGCTTGCTCCGGGATGCATCCTTCATGGGCAGCCGTCCTGCAGGACAAAAATACAGCCCTTGTGCCTGTAATTTCATAGACAAATACAGCCAGGTAAAACGATTATTTTATTCACGCTGAGCTCCCGCTGGCCTTCGGCGAGGTTTACGCTATCTGCCAGCACACGCGTCGGGAAAGCCCCATGTATAGGACAGCGCTCGTCTGCCGGGCTGCGGAGCTGCTGGCTCTGCCTCTGGGTAGCGAGCGGTGCGGAGCCGGCGCTGAGCTTTGTCAGGCACGTGCTGCCTATTCCAAAACGTTCAAAGCAGAGTATAAATAATAATTTGAAACTGTGCAGACTGAGAGCCAGGTCTCCTAGCACGTTTGCTGGGCGATGGGTAGGCACCGGTGATGAAAACTCCCAGAAAGTTCCTGCCTAGGAAGCCTGAAAGAGCGAGTTTGTGACTCCTGTCTTCCCAGAAACCTCAGGATGTGCTCTGGGGTCCGATGGGGTGGATGCGCTCCCAGCGGGTGATGTGGGGCCCGCAGGGCGGTGCAGGTACATGGGAAGCATCTGGAGGAGTGGCTGGGTCGGAAGCGGCACGGGGAGCAGCGTGGCTTTGGGCTTGGCGTCTGGCATCTCCTGAGCCTTCGTGGTGGGCTCATGTGCCCCACACCGGGGTGGTCCGAGGGCTTTGCAGCAGAGGCAGTAGCTGATGCTATTTTAAACCCCATCCGTTTGCTGTCTGCTGAGAAACTGGGAGGAAAGAGCCCTCCTTCGCTAAGGAACCCTTTCCTCCTGCTAGCTTTGAACGTTAACCGGCTTCCCGACCTGCAGACGGCCCTTGCCGGGCCGCCCACTGCAGAAGTCAGGCTCCTCTCCAAGCACAACTGGCCCCGCGCGTCTGGCCTCAAGTTGCAGCATTCAGGCAGCATGACCTCACCTCCTGGTTTCCAAGAATAACGTGCTGCCTCCCCTCCGCCGCGCCGGGGCTGTCTGCAGCGGGGAGGGTGGCTGCCGCAGCCCGGCACGGGCTGGCTCTTGGGGTCCCGCTCTTGCCAGATGCCCCCAGGCAGCCCCATGTCTGCCCCACGCTGTTGAGCTCCCCTGCCCTTTGTGGGCAGGGGTGCAGGCGGCAGAGGTGAGGCGGGAACTGGGAGAGGGTCTTCAGGACCCGGCTGAGCTCGCTGGCTGGTTTTGGAGGAGGGAGGGTTTGGGGGGTGGATCCGCGAGGACCAGGGCAGTCCCTCTACCAGCTCCAGAGGCTGGCACGGGAACACAGCTTTACCTGACCGCTCCCCAAGAAACCTGTCTCGAGCCTGGGCAGTCATGTTGAGTCAGCGTTCCAGCATGGTCCAGAGCTGTTGAGCATCGTGGTCGTCTCTGGTGGTGACATTGGTGTTGGATTTTAAAAGCCCCTGAGACACGTATCCCATTGAAAGTGGGTCCTGTCCCCGCTGTGGATGCCCCTCGTCTTTCATGGCTGCAGGATGCTAAAATACGTTCTCCTTTCTGCTCTGGCTGGCACGAAGATTGTGTGCGTGAGCGATGCCTGGAGGCTTGTTTTGGAGAGGGCTCTCGTCTCTGCAGCTGGTTCCCCTACGGAGATGGATGGGGAGCAACGCGCGGGGGCTAGAGCAGGGCACGCAAGAGCAAGTCTGAATGCAGAGCGCTTTAACAGCCTTCTAAGCTGTTGTTTCTTTGTGCCTTGTGGCTGAGTCATTTCAAAGATTTCAGCCTTTTAAGATCTTACCAATTCGAGGTAGGGATTATAGCGACCAGCAGGTTTAATGGTTGCATTAACTCGCTGTTTCCTTCATGGCCTCGGGAAGGGACTAACGGAGTCTGTGAGTGGTGGTAGATCCCCCTGACCTGAGAGGACCTGAAATGCGGGTTTTGCTGGAGATGCTGTGAGCCACAAAAATGTCATTTGGAGAGTGGTGGGACGGTACCTGCTGTTGGGAGGGGGATATGGGATGGGGTGCCAGTACGGCTCCTCTCTGGGCACTGCTGGGAGCACGCGGAGCTCCGCTGTGGCTCCGTCTTTGGTCTGATGCAGCCAGGGAGGACGATGGCACCTTCCTGTGAATTAGGGCGTTACGTCAGTACGCTGCTTTGCTGTGACAAAGTATGCTGTCCCAGCGGAGAGGGCAGGTGAGCACGCTGGCTCAAGCGGTCTGCAGCTGGCACAGCGTTTGCCGTCATATGTAATGAGATTATTTAAGCCGTTGGCGTCAGGGCTGCATGTGATTAAGTGCCTGGCTGTCCAGCGAGCTGTAGCCTAAACTAGAGATAACGTTCAAAATGCAAACCCAGATCTGAATGTTCCTGGGGCGCCCAGCCAGGCTGGGACTTTACAGCTTTGCTCTTGCTAGATATCCTTGCCTGGTTTGGGCTATAGATTTGGGATCAGTGGAGGGATGGACTTGTTTCCTTTGTCATCATAATTAACTTTGCTGCCTCGCTTTGTGTGTCCCTGGCCTCAGCCAGCTCCCCTGGGTGCCCCTCTTCAGTTCAACCTCTCTGGCTCTGCTGGCCCCAGAAGAGGAGGGTAAATCAGGCTCAGGGTCGTCGCTGCCGTACTCCTCTCACACTGGAAGAGGCTAAATCTGTGTAACAGCAGGTCGGGACTCTGCGCTGTCGCTGTCCCTGTCCCAAGGGCTGCAGCACCTTTTGGGTTTCTATGGGGCAGACAAGGGTGGGAGCATCTTCTGCTGAGCGTTCAGAAACGGAGCAGCCGCTCTCCCTGTCTGCTGTCCTCCCGGTGTCCTCTGGCCCTGGTACGCGGCGCCGAGCTAGGGCAGCCTCTCGGAAGGCTCCTTGGACCTCCTGCCAAATGTGTGTTTTCAGGGAAATGCGCCTGGAACACAAGCTGGGGCTGCTGTGGAAATTTGGCAGCGTGTCCCGTCAGCCTGCAATTCCAGTAGCCGCAGCTCGTCGCTTCTCGCGCCCATAGGTGCGGGTGGGAGCCGGGTCCAAGCGGCGCTGCTTGGAAATGGGGATGGCATCCTGGGTATCTCGGCTGGGCTTGGGGGAAAGCAGATGCAATTGATCCAAACAAACCAGAAACCATGCATGTTATCCTCAGCCTAGTTTAAAAAAAAAATAAAAATAAAAAACCAAACCACACAAACCAAAACCCCCCAACATTCCCCCCCCCCCCCCCCAAAAAAACCCCAAAACAAAAAGCAAGGGGGAGGTGGTCTGGTAACGGGTATGTTTTTATTTTCAGTAGTAATGACAGCCTTATCTCATCTACCAGCTCAGTGTTTAAGAACAATTTAAACTTACTATATTTTCACTTGTTTTAGCAAAAAGTAGGGGCTGTGCTCGCTCTCAGGCGGTGCCGCTGCGGGTGTCAGCGACCTGTCACCTGCAGAGTGCTGGCTCCCCTGGCCCCGCCGCCCCCGTAGCCGCTGCTTTCGGGTACGGCCAGGCTGTGGGAGCCGTTGTCGCCTGTAACAGCCTCCTCCGGCCAGCCCGGTTCCCTCCAGGCTCTGGTGTGACTCTCTCTTCCTCTCCAGCCGTTTCGCAACCTTGCTGCCCATTGCGCTGGGCAGATTGCTAAGAAAACCTGGGCGGCTCTTGCGTAAGTGGCTCTGCGGCGGTGCTGGGAAGGGCGGGCTTGCCAGGAAGTTTAAACCCAGGTTATCTCCTGGAAGTCATCGGAGCTGCGAATCCGGCGTTTTTGGCTGGGTACCTCCCGTGCCGCGGGCGGAGCAGTGCCGATGCTGGGGCACGGCTGTTTTGGGGAGCCTGGGGGCATTGCAGCCCTTGGCTGGGCACCTGCCTGGGCTCCTGGAGAGGACATCTTCCTCCTTGCTGGCCCAGGAGCCGGGAAGGGGCTTGCGGAGGCCTTTGCTTTTGTCCTCAGTGCTTTTCCCTGCAAGCAATGACCGTGCTCCTGGTGTGAGGGGCTACGCGTTTGTGTTGGAGCGGGACTGCTGACATCTCCCTCTTCACCTCCTCTCCCACCCTGCTTGTTCCACTTCGGGGTTAAACTCCCGCTATCTTTTGTTGGAAGGAGGAGTTGCTGATAAAGAACGGCTCTCTGCTAGGATGTGAGATGCTCTGCGGGTGGTGGGATTCAGCAGGGAAGCGCTCCAAGTCCTCAGGGGTTTTTGGAAGTGTCCTGGTGCTTTTATTCCCCAGCTCCTCACTGCTGGAGGAGACGGCCAGCCCGGCCTCGGGTGCATGTTGTTAGAGATGCAAATACTGGACTGATGAAGCCTAGGTGAGTAAGATGCTGAGGAGTGTTTGAACGGAGTAAAACGTGGTCTTGGCATGCTGCTGAGCAGCAGCTCCGGTGCCTCCTGGGCAGCTGCGGGGCAGGAGGGCTGGGAGCTGGAGCTGCTCGCCGGGAGCTTTGGAGCAAGTGTATGGCTCGTGCCCTCCGCTGCAGCCTGGAAGAGTTCACGGAAGAAGATGTTCTCCATGTGCCTCAGCAGGCAGTGCTGTTGGCTGATGTTCCTATTTCTGGGCTTCACCTCGAGCAACTACAGGGCAGGGAGGGAGGGCTCTAGCCCTGCGGGGTCCACCTAACGAGAGCAAGGAGAGTTTTCTGGCTGTTCTTGGTGTAGCCGGTTAACTTAGTTTTGCTGGGCTCTGGCAGTACGGGCAGCCTGTGCTTGGCAGGTCAGGCACCTCTGGCTTTTACCGGAACGTCCCTTCCGTGTTTCTTTCTCCCCAAAGACTGCACTGAAACAACCAGGCCAACGTCACTGGAAGGAGGGTTCGGCTGGGACATGGTGGTGATGCCTTGAGGGTTTTAGTGACTTAACTCCTGACCAGCGATGAACATCTGGATCTTGTACCCACCCTGAGTCCAAACCCTCCCAGCAGCCTTGGAAAGAGGCTTAAACCTCACTGCAGAAGAGGTGGGGGTGCGGTTCATACAGGCCGTTAAAGACTTAATTTCTCTCTCTCGCTTAGGAAACGGAGGCTCTGCTGACTCGAGGTGTTGTTCCAGGCTTTGCGGGGCCGCAGGGGCAGTGGCAATGGCAGTGCCAGCGCTGCTGCTGACCAGTGTGCTCCAGTCTGCTGCAGGGGTTGCACGGGGAAACGTGGGGGCTGCTGGAGCCCTCGGGCAGGCGGGCGGCCGAGCCGCACAAAGGCTGGCCTGTCTGCTCTTTGGCTCTCCCCAGCCCTAAGCCCTTCTCGTGAATAAGTAGGATTGAAAAAGCTTAAATTCATACAAAACAGGACCCAGGAGCCCCTGGCCGTCCGCGGGGAGAGCAGCTTCCCCCTGCCACCCTGTGCCCTGGGGCTGCCTCTGCTCCCCGGGGGGGGCCCGGTTAATGCTGCCCTGGGGTGAGCTGGTGTCTGTAAGGCTGTCTGTCGGGTGAGGGTTCTTTTTAAAGGCTGGGTATGGTGGGAATGGCCAAGATGAACAGCCTGGCCTGCCAGGGGAGCCGCGGTAGCTGCAGGAGTAGGCTTTTTTCTTAGTTTGTTTGAATGTCTCTGCTTTTATCCTTTTATCCGCTTTCTGTTCTAACAGGCAAAATGTGTCCAAAGCGCTTGCTGTCTGTTGTATTTGGTAAGAAATCAAGGAGCCTGCTGGTAAACACTGTCTAGCAGTGGGGTACCGGGCGTCCATAGGAGGATCAGCGATTCTTTCCCAGATGAGAGATTATGAAAGCTCTGCTATCGACCCCTTGCTCTGTGCTGTTGTCTGTGGGGCAGGACCTCTTAATGGGAGATACTGGTGTTTCCCTCTTGGTAACACCAAGGGGGTGAAGCAAGGTTTCTCCTCTGATGGTGTTTTCAGAGGCACGTGCACCCAGGCGCTTCGTGATGAGTTTTGCACGCTTGTTGGCTGGGGTATTTTGAGGTTACGGTGCTGACTGGGACGCTGGCGGTCTGGGCTCCATCCGGGCTTCACCGAACCGCCGGGGCTCTGGGGCCGCGCGGCTGCTGCCAGCAGGTGCCGTGGAGGCTCTCGGGGCTGCCGAAAGCCTGGAGGGAGCTAATAATAGCCACCGTGTCCTGAGAGCTTTAGCGAGGTGCCAGCAGGATGCAAAGACGGGCTTTTTTTAAATAGAAACGCGACTGTGTTTTCCTCCTGGCTGAAGGAGTCTCAGGATGGCTGGTGCAGAGGGAAGAGGGGCTGGCGGAGGAAGAGCAGCCTGCTTGGCCCCTCAGGCTTGCGGGGTGGCAGGAGGCTCTCGGCCTTTCATTGCATTGCTTTAAGGCCCAGGATTTCCCCTAAAATACTGACTGCTGCGGTGGGTAAAGTGGGAGCGTGTGACCATAGGTCATGTTGGGTCTTGAGTCTGGAGCGTTGCTTGGCTCTTAACCCGGGTGGGTTCATTGCAAACGGGTGGTCACGCCAGCTCTTCTGCAGGTCCTGTCAGGCGCTGGGGACGCGCAACGGCCGTGCGGTGGGAGGAGGAGGAGGAGGAGGAGAGCAGCCTGCGGTGCCAGGGAAGGGCGGCTGCAGCGAGTGAGAGCCACGAGCAGCTCTCCCTGGGGGTGTTTCGGGGAGATGGTGGAAGAGAGGGTGGTGGGTGACGTGTACCACTGAACAGCTCTTAGTCACCCAGGGGGGTGCAATCTTCCCCTTTCCCTCTGCCCCTTCATTAGCAGCCCTCCTCGTTACAGGCCTTGCTGTGGGTCAGGTGCAGCAGCCCCTCTCCCTGCCCCACACGTGCCGGAGCACCGTCTGCCCCGTGCGTGCCCGGAGGTGGGCTCGTGCGCCCGGCTGCATCGGAGCCGCCCGCGCTGGAGGTTTTATATCTGTTGTGCGGTGTGAGAGGTGGAGGGAGCTGCACCGGGAGGAGGGCGGTTGGTGGCTGCGGGGCTCCTGCCTCGCCGAGCACCTGCGCAGGCGAAGGCGTGTTACAAAATCCCCGTGTCTCTCCTGTCCTGGCCTTCCCCGGCACGACACAAACCCCGCTGTCAACGAAAGCGGCGGCCAGCCGGGGCAGGAGCTGTTTACCTCGCACAGGGAGGAGCCGCGGTCCCCAGCCCCGAGGCCCTGGCAGCCTCCAAACCACTTCGGACATCGTGCCTGGTGCGGGTTCGCTGTGCAGGAGCGCGATGCCAGCCCCTCCGACTGGCACTGCTCGGGTGCCTCCCGTGGGTTGCGTGTCGTGGGTCCTGACCGCCGGCGGGATGCTCCTGCCTGCAGCCCCGCAGGGATCGCCCGCCGCCACGGCCGGGTCCTGCGTCCCCGGCCTCGTCTCGGGAAGGCGTTTGCTGTGCCCTGGTGTTGACAAAGCCCGTGTCGAGGGCGAAACTCTATGGAGTAAATGAGGAAAGGACAGAATGATGCAAAATGTGCTGTCGTCGCCAAGCTTTGAGGGCACATGAATGAAACCCTCCTCAGGCTTGGCACTGGGGGAGGAAATGCGTCCTGAGGCCGTACCGCTTCCAGCGCCGGGGGGGTGAATGGTGCTTCCAGAGTGGCTGGCCTCAATGCAGCTTTGTGTTTTGGTTTGTTTGTTGTTGGTTTTTTTTTTTTTTCCTTCTTTAAATGTATGTATATTTTAGTAGATATTTATTTACACTGCTCTAAGATCTGTGTTGAAAGGCAGCCGGCAGGATCGCTGGGCTGGGAGGGGGTGGCAGCCGCCCGCCTGTCCCACGGGGGGCCCTGCCCATGGGCCGAGCCCCGAGAAACTTCATTTTTGTGCAGAGCGTGAGCCTGGAGCTGCCGGGAAGCGGTGGCTGTTTGTGGGGCTTCTGGCAGGGCTTCATGGCTCCTTGGCTTGCAGGCGCGGGTCTGGGCAGTCTGAGCCTCTCCCCTAAATCACTTCCAGCTTAAACGTAAAGAACGGGTGGGCATGTCTAAAAATAAAAGCAGTTCTGGGATGTAGGTGTGGGGGATCCCCCCCGAGCTCTCACTGGGGGTCAGAGATAGTAGCGAGGTCGGGCAGGGTTCTCCCCAGGATTGCTGTGAGGCTGAGGAGCAAGGGATCCAAAAAGATGCTTCGAGTGCCTGGCGCTGTCCGTGGGCTGCGTGGCGGAGGCTGAGCTGGTCCGTCTGTCTGACGTGCGAGGGAAAGCCCTCGGCCGCGGTGCGGAGGGCTGGCGGAGGCAGCACCGCGCCGTGCCGGGGGGAGCGAGGGTGAGGGTGCTGGTGTGACGATAAGGGTGGTGTTTGGGTTTTTTTTTTTTTCCAAGCTGTGCCTGCGGGAGGGAGTTGCAAAGGACATAGGTCAGCGCTGAGTTAATGGTTTGCATTAGTGTTTACTTCTGTATTAATGGCGCCTGCGCGTATCAACCACTTCCTATCATAAAAAGCGCATATGTGTGCTTTTCCGTTCACAAGCTCAGCAGCTCTGGTAGGAAATCTGGCAAGGGACGGGGCTTGGGGAGGGGTTGGGAGGAGGAGCTGACCCCGGCCCCGAAGCTTTGCAAGGAGGCGGCAGTAAAGGGGTTGTGTGCGGAGCAGATCTGCTGGCCGCAGCCGTGTCTCACATGAAGATATCCACCCCTCCCGGGATTTCTTATTTTCCTTTTGCTTTGTATTGTGCAGATAAAAGGCCCCGGCGGCTGCAGCGTGTCCTTGGCGGGGGCCGCAGTGGAGGCGTGGGGGGACGCGGTGGTTCGGTTTGCAGAGAGGGGGCCCCGAGTGTCCCCCCCCCACCCCAGAGCAGCCGCCTCTTTTCTCCACTCAGACCTCCCAGCCCGCCGTCGCAGTGGCTCCTGGTGGGAAGTGACATCTCGTAGGAAGGGACAGGCTGCGTCGGGGCGTTTTGGCCATGACGGCCACCTTCCTCGCTGGATTCACGAGGAGGTCCTGGCCAGGATGATGGCTCCATTGCTGCAGCCGGGTCTGCTCCCTGGGACCAACCAGGGTGTCCCCGTGCGTGGCAGGAGATGGGGGCCTTGCTAACCCTCCCTCGTGCCTGGGCTGGGATCTGGGCTCCCAACGCCAGCCCTGGTGCCTCCTGGAGAGACGGGCATCGCGTGGGTCACCAAAACCCCGTGCTGCTTCTGATCTACGGGGAGACGAGGATGATCCCAAAACAAAAACGTGGGACTGAATGGGTCCCTAAGTTTGTTTTTCTTGGATAAGTGAGGCTGAAACTATTTATTTCTCTTTGTTAAATACCAGCTCCGGCCTGCTGCCGGTGCCTTGAGTCAGCGGGGATGCTTCGTGCTGCCGCCTTGCTGCCATTTACCTGCTTTGACTTTTCCCATGAGTTTCGCTGCCTCCCTGTCCCCTGCCTACGCCCTTGTCCCCGATGTCCCTGCCACGCTGGTGGCCCTTCCCTTGGCATCCAGGGCACTGCTCCTGGTACCCGCTTTAGAGCTTCATCTCCTTGAAATCCATGTGCCAAGAACAATTTTTGCTGCTGGGCAGTGGGCTCGGCAAAGCAGGGCTGGCTGGGGGGCAGCGCCCTGATTGCACGGAGGGGGGCACGGCCCCCTGGCAGGTGGCTCTTATTTAAGCCCAGGCCTCTCTCCTGCTCTTTGCCTTTGTGTGCCTGGAGAAGCTTTTGTTGCAGCCTGAAAAGGCTGAATAGCTGCCGCATCTGTCGCGGGGAAAAGCGGGGCGATGAAATGCTCAGCAGATGCCCTGGGGAAGCGGGGGGCTGCAGGGTGGGGGGTCCCGAGCATCCCCCGGTGGGCATGCTCCCCCGTGGGAGCTGCGGGCAGGGGAGCTGGCAGCATACGGGGCAGGGGGAGGGGGGGTTGTGCAACCGTTACGAGGCCCCAGTGCGGCGGGTCTCCTTGTGAAAGCGTGGTGCAATAGCCACCTCTTCCCTCGCCCCGTTTCCATCCTCCGCCCGTTGCAAAATCACCCGCAGGAGCAGGGACAAGGCCGCCCGCTCTGACATCTGCCTCCGTGAGCGTGCTGGCTCTCTTCTGGCAGGGTTTTTAGCTCGCCCCTCGCACACGCAGCCCCTTTGTGCCTGGCTTACTGCTTGTCTCGGGCCGCACGGTGGGAAAGCTTTCCCTGCGCTCGCCGCAACGGCTCCGGGTCTTCCTCCAAGCGCTCCGATAATTCAGACTCGGAGAATGCGGCCAAGCAGCTTGAGCGTGTGTGTCAGTTTGTGTTGGCTCGGCCTGAATTGCGTCTCCAGTCTTGCTCCGCATTTGCAGCTCTGTCTAATCTGAATAATTCTCTCTCGCTGGGATGCTTTTTCCAACCTCTCCATCTTCCCTGAGGCAAGTGAATGTGGAGGACGACCTTTTGTTCACAGCGATGGAGGATGAAGCCACTAATGCACAGAGCTGGCTGCGCTCGTCTCCTGCCCGAACGGTCAGAGCCTCGGCATCTGCCCGGGCGCTGATGGCACCAGCCGCCATCCCTCCGGAAGGCTGGTGCCTGGTACTGTCCTCCTGCCTTGCAAACCACGGGGCTCGGATGGAGCCACCTCCATCAGGGAGCAGCAGCCACCCTTCTAAATAGTCACCCCGGCACGGCAGGCTGGGGCAGACCGCGGGCAGGACGCTGCGGGACCCGTGCGCAGCTCCTCCTCCTCCGGACGCGTCACCTCTGCTCTCCGGCTTTCCCCGGGCAAAACAAATGTGAGGATGAGGCTTTTGCCTGCTCTGTCGTGGCTTAAAGCTCGTCAAGCAGGGGCTGTCTGTGGCTCCGTGTGCGTGGGCCGAGCAGAAACGATCCCCAGCTTCGGGAAGTCCCATCGCCTCTGTCAGCACTGCTGGTCGTAGTGGATGTAAGCAGTGAGGGTGGGGTTAATGTAAAGGTTTATATAAGAGCCACGATGATGTGCGGGAGGTTTCCTGAGCTGCACCTTTTGTCCTTACTGCATTGTGATTGAACCATGAATTTCCCTGCATTTGGTAACGTAATTCCTCTTACAGGCTTTGGGACTCATGATTTTATTTCTCTTCCGTACTTCGTAAACAGTAAAAGTGGAACGAAGCTTTGCTGCTTCCCTGCCCTTCCGCTGCTTGCTCCCTCCGAACTGTCTCCAGCAAAGGCTGGAGCAGCTTCGGGACTGTGGGGCGATTACCTGGGGGGTCCCCAGATGTGCTGGCATTCAAGGCAGAAAAAAGACACACGGGAGATGATCAGCTTAATCCAGGTCCCTCAGCTCTGTGCCTCGGTGGGTGGGTGCTGGGGACCAGCAGCGGGGGGCGAGGGGGCTTCGCCTTCCCAGTGCTGCGGGGTGGGAACAGCATGTGCAAAGCATCCCGTACCGGCTCTACAAACGTGTTAAGCAGCTGACGCCAGTTGGCAACCGGTTTGTATGGAAAGATTAGAAGAAGCAAATCCTTTGAAGAGAAACCCTTTTGCTTTATTAGGAAAAAATGCTCCTTGCCCTGTGCTAGCCCGGCCAGGGGAACCCGGAGCCCACGTGTGCAATACAGACAGGGGAACCTCTGGTTTGCTTCCCTGCTGATAACTTGGGAGGATGATAGCCGGCTTTTCTTCACTGTAGGTTTATTTTTATTGCAACTTAAGAAGAGTTTATTTTAACCCCCGTGGTGCAGACAGGTCCGGAGGGGAGCTCGTCGGGGTGGTGTGGGGCATGGGCCCGCTCCGGCGGGTCCTGTTGCAGGAGGTCATCGGAGGGGCGGTTGCTGCCCAGGCGAGGCATGCAGCGTGTGCTGCTCTGCTGGGAACCGAGTCTGATCAAAATACGCATGGAAATAAAAATACCCTGTCTGCAAGAGCAGCTGGAGTGCCTGGGGGGGAGCGTGCGTGGAGCCAGAGCAAAGAGGGGCAGCCCTGGAAAATGAACGGCTTGGCGTGCCGGTATGTGCCTGATCCTCAGTTTTCATGGAAATTGCCCATGGGAGGTGAGTTTTCCCTTGCAGGCTCTTGGACAGGGATATCTTGCCAGTCTGGGTGAGCGCAGTGTGTTCTCCTGGCTCTCCGAGGGGCAGCACCGTTTGGGGCTGCGGTGGCACCCACAGCAAGTAGCAGCGGGACGGTGTCATTTGGGACCTCCTGCCGTGCCAGCGGAGGAGGGAGCTTCCATTGCGAACCTGCCGTGATTCATGGCAGGTTCAGATTCATGGCACATCATCCCAGGAGGAGGCGGCGAGACTGAATCAGTGGTGCCTGAGGACACACGTGGGCGAGGGAACGTGAGCGCGGGTGGCTCCAGCCCCCTTGTTTTCTCCGATGTCTTCCTTCCTTCCTCGCACCCACCCACCTTTGCTGCGCTCGGCGTGAGATGATGGGGGGGGGGGGAAATTCAGCTCGACACCATGCCGAACAAACGGGATGGGGCTCCAGCCCTTTCATTTGAGCTGAAGGTCATTTTTTGATGACCGCGGGGAGTGGCAGAGCTGGCTGGAGCCCGCTCGGTTTGCAGCCCCGTTTCTTGCACCGCGAAGCCAGCTTGCCGGGGTTTGGATTTGGTGGGTGGGTGCTGTCCCCCTGCAGACGCCCCGATGAGCTGTTTTGTTTTCACTAGCCGCTTCCAGGGTTTGTCTTTCAAAGGTGGTGAAAAGCCTAGAGCTGCTGCGGGACCCCAGGAGGAGCCTTTGCTGCTGGGGGGATCTCAAGCACGTAGGGGCTGGGCTGCGCCGTCCGCTGACGGGGCCGGTTTCGGAGCCCTCGGCTTGAGAGTTTTAGCGAAGCTAATGAGTGTGTTTAACTTTGCACGTAACTAATTTCTCTCACGGTGTGTAATGGCTCCTGGGGGAGCTGGGCTGAGCCAAGGCGCAGGATGGCAGCAAATGCTGTCTGCCAAAATCTCGGAGGTGTCAAGCTGCCGCAAGGAGAGCTGAAATACGGCTGAAATGCAGTCAAAATCTGAATTTCCTCCCTAACTGCGATGAGGGTGGATGGCCCTTTCCCTGCTCTCCCTCCTTTCCTGCAGGTAGGTGCCCCAGTGGGAAGCAGAGACGGGACGGTGCAGGCCCCTGGGGCGGCACAGCAATCCGGGTTGTCCCCTGTCCCGCGTGGTGTCAAAGGGATACCTGGCCACGGAGATGTCCTCCGACGACGAGAGGAGGTTTGGAGACCTGCGCCGGCTGCAAAGCGAACACCTAAAGCACCTAACCGCCGTAAAGGGAAACACGCGCGACTCCTCCGCGCGTGAAACCTGGTTTTGCTCAGAGGTGGTGGCTGAGCCCCCTCCACAGCGCTGCCCTTGTCCCGGGGACGCTTGTGTAACTCGGGGATCCGGTTACTGCCCGCGGCGGTACCCGGGCTGCTGGGGTCAGCTGCTGCCCCGGTGCTGGAGCCCTCTGCTCCGGTGAGAGCTAGCAGGTAGTGCAACGCTTCCCGTCTGAAATAATGAAGAGTCTGATCTCTGAGGAGCCGTCCCTCAGAAGGGAAACAGGAGATAAGAGAGACGGAAAAGCTGAACTGAGAGCAGCTGTGGGCCGTCAGGGGTTTCCAGCAGGTTGTTCATCTGCTGCCATCTCCCCTCTGCGAAGGGTTAACTCTGGTTGCGCTCTGGATTACTGCGGTTGCAAGATCTGCAAAATCTCCTGCTTCTGAAGCCGGTGGGAGGGGACAGTGTCCCCAGGCTGGTACCCTCAGCCGTGGTGGGGTGGGGGCACTTCACCCTTGCTGAACCTCAGGGAAACCCGAGGTGCTTTTCCTCAGGTCCCTGCCTCCTCGTTGCAAGCCAAGAAATACAAATCCTGTTGCAGCCATAGACTGCCCTGGATACCGGAGCTATATTAGGGACCCGGGCGGTGTTACCGCACACCCCCAAATACGTTCGATGTGGAGTTCCCGTGACCGGAGCAATGCCCGTCACGCCAGGACGTGACCCACCAGTGGTTTCGCTGCTGACTGTGGCCGAGGAGCGGAGGTGGGAGCGGGAGGGAAAGTCGTCGGCTGCGGGAGCTGTCGGCTGCCGCCTGAAGAGGAGAAACTGGTGGAAGCGCTGCCCTCGCCCTGCCTGGACCAGGAGCAGAGGGTGCTTTCCCACCCCAGCGCCGCGCTCCGTACGTCCCCGGCTGCGCGGGGCGCAGGGAGCCGGTGCTTTGTGCCGAGGGCAGGACGGAGGTTGTGGGGTGCGGCGGGTGATGCAGGGCCTGTGGGTTGCTTCTGCCGTGGTTTGGGCTTTGCCGTGTCCCTCCTGCATCCCCCTGCAGCGGTAACGGCCTTCCCCACACAGCCTCGTCGCATCTGGCCTTCAGCTCCCCGTCACGCCGCTGTCACCGGCCACCGGGAACATTTCCTAAATAGACCAAATCATTCTCTTAACGAGGCTTAATCCGCTCTGCTCCCAGCCGGGTGAGCAGCCTCGCCATCCCCTCGCTGGCAGGGGAGCGGAGGGGGGCCGGCTGGCGGTGCAGCTGAATTGCAGCCGGGGCGTTCTGAGAGCGCTGGGGCAGCTGTTTGCTCGCCTGCGGGTGCCTCAGTACAAAAGCAAACGTCCGGGCTATGCTGGTACAGGTAATGGAGGCTGCTGCCTCCTAGTTCATTAGATACACAATTAAGCTCCTTTAAAAGCGCTCTGAGTGACCTCTAAAAATTGGATATATCTTTCTGTACATCTCCTGTTTGTCTTGTGCAGAATGATGTTAACTGTCTGCTTCCTGCTGTTCAATTTTCCCAGCGCGTAATTACAAATTGTTTTTTTTTTTTTTCTCTTCAGCTTCCTGGCTCCCCTCGCCAGGCTCTTCGGAGCAGAGCTGCAAATAACCAGGCTTTTCTCCAGGCCCCTTCCCTGCCTGCGCCGCTGCTGGGGGGGCTGGCACCGCGCTTGCTTACGGCTTCGGCTTCAGCAGGATCTGGTTTTTAGGGTAGTTAAGCAATAGAGGAGCAAGGAGGGGCTGTCCAACCTCCTGCCGTGTCTTCCTTTCACCCCGAGGCTGTCGGTGCAAATGACGTTGAACAGCTGTGCAAAGGGTGGCTTCGGCCACTTTGGTCTTCACCTCGAGCTTCCAGACGGTTTGGTGCCAGAAGCCACCCCGTACCCCATCCACCAGCACGGGCTTCCTCTGCCTCGGGAAGCGGGAGAGCCGAGGAGGTGGGAGAGGTGTGACCAAACCCCACGTAACGGGGTCACGGGGGGGTGGCTGAAGTGCGTGTCCTATTTGTCCCTTTCCCTGTAGCAAAGGGCAGGCACTGATGCAGGCAGGAACGCAAATTGCCTTTACTCTGCCAGGGCTCACGCGAGTGCCGTCAGCAAGCGTTTCGTTTATCAACGGGCAGTGCGTGTCTTCTAGGGCTGCAGCAAGCATTAACCCTTGTTCCTGTGAAATCCCCCCTGCAGCAGAGGGGTCCCTGCCAGGCACTGGGCACCCTTTCGGGTCCTGCCAGGCCAGCGAAGCACCCCAGGGGCTGGCGCTCTGCCGCTGGTCGGCTGGGTGCTCTCTTTCGCCGAGCAGCCCTGGGAGCTCGGCTGGGAGAGGGCAGAGGGGCAAAAGGTGCATTTCTGTCTCTGGCTTGGTAAAATGACCAAACCCGCTGTTTCCTGCTGATGCACGCGGGAGTGGGATGCGTTTCCACGTGCCCCTGCTCGCTGCCGCACCGAGGTGCAGACCTGCTCCAGGGTGTTTTGCTGAGCCCGGCCCCAAGAGCTGCCGGAGACAGGAAGGAAAATGAACTGCGCTCAAGATAGACAACGTTTGTTGCTCTATATTTAGGAGTATAATAATTAAGGCTGGTTGTTTATCCTGACAAACATGGTAATTAATAGTCTGTGGCAGACGAGCAACTCCTTCCTGCACCTGGGAGCTGTGAGTTGTCTCTGGGAAGGGCAGGGGCCTCATTAAAGAGCTGCTGCCGCTTGTGAGAAAAGCTGCTATTTAGGGAACATCTGGCTGTTTGCTTTGTCCCCTCCCTGGGCACACGTGGGTGGGTGCTGGTGGCCCCTGAAGCCGCGGTGAGGGTGCTTTTGTGCCCGGCCCGTGCGTAAGGGCGCAGAGCGGGAGGGTCCTGCCAGCCCCCCGGAGCGGAAGGCCGATGAGTGGGAGGTGGTGGGTGGGCAGCGCTGGCGGGGGGGGGGCTGCGAAGAGGAGAGCGAGTACGCTTGGTGGCACCAGGGGTGCAGCGGTGCAGGTACCGGCATGCAGAAGCGAGCTCGGAAATGCCGTGGGAAGTCTTGCTGGCTGGTGGCACGGGCTGGCTGGGCACCGGGAAGGCATCTCGGAGGGCAGGGAGGCGGCAGGCAGCCGGGATAAACTTTTACCAGCCTCGGAAGGGAGGGCAAGAAGCTTGTGAGGGCAGACGGCTTCGCGCTGTTCCCACTAGATGGGGGTGGAGGCATTGCACAGAGCGCGCCGGAGCTCGCCTCGATGCCACCCGCGGAGAGCACCCGCGCTCGGCCTTTGCCCCTGCGTCTTCTCTGGGTGGGCGCTGTGCCGGTGGGGGTGTCGTGGCTCGGCTCTCCTGGGGGGCTCAGGGCTGATGGGGTCTCCCTTCTCTTGCAGATGCTGCAGGACTGCCCGAAGGCCCGCAGGGAAGTGGAGCTGCACTGGAGGGCATCGCAGTGCGCGCACATTGTCCGAATCATGGACGTCTACGAGAACCTCTACCAGGGGAGGAAGTGTCTCCTCATCGTCATGGAGTGGTGAGTCCCCGGTGGCACCGCTGCGGGTGGGCTCTCCCCGCAGGAGCACCCGCAGCTCTGCGGGGTGGTCGAGTGATGCCGAAAGGGGGGCGAGCACCTTCCTGTACCCCTGCCGGGGTGCCGAGGACCCCAGGGAGATGCCGTGCTGGGGGATGCAGCCCGCGAGCCGCAGGGATGCTAAGCCCTGGAAGAGGTGCTGCACTGCTGGCGTTGGAGGGATGGCGGGAGTTGCGCTGGCTCTGAGTCATTCTGAAAACTCACTTGGCTGTTGAGAGGCTTCGGGCCTGTGGTTCTCACTGCAGATAGATCATAACCAAACTCGCTTTGGCCATTGAAAGTCGGGGTAGGCAGCGGGTTCCTGGCACCCCAGCAGCCTGCGGTGGGGTCTGCTGGGCAGTGCGCAGCCAAGCCGAGCTGATGCAGCCACTGCACCTCTTGCAGCAGCAGTTGAACGGCTCTGATTCGGGTAGATGTTTGATATAACCTGGGGAGGAGGAGGAATGAAGGGGAAAGTATTGAAACCACATCCCAACCGCAGCTGTGATTTGATGCAGCTTCCTTGCCAAAACCTCTCCTCGGGCAAGCCGGTAGGTTGCCTGGGGGGGCAGCGGGTGCAAGGAGTGCCGCGAGCAGCACCGGGGCAGGCGGCGTGGCAGCCGCCCAAGCGGCTCCTGTGTGGGTAGAGGCTTCTGAGAACCGCGCCGGGACACTGGGCAGCCGGGGATGGGAAAGGTCTGTGCGACGCATCTGCTTGTGTGGGGAGAAAGCAGCAGCTGAACGGTAGGAAACGAGTCCCCGGGGCAACGACAGCTCCCCGCGGCGTGCCTCTGCGACAGGTCCCCGCTGTCCGAGGGATGCTCTGGGTGTAACGCCCGTCACAAGGCAGCGTTTGACTTCCAGCGCGAGCACGGTGTGTCTCCTCGCGTGCTCCATGCAGCGGTTGGCCCCGGCAGCTGTGTGCTATCTGTATTGCAGATGTCCAGCGAATGTCAAGGCCGCTGGCAGGAGATGTTATCTGCGCTGGGAAAGCCAGAAGCTGTTTCTGCCGAGTTAGATAAGGCAGGGACAGGAAGCACCATTATCCCTGATCCCACCCCTGATCTCTCTGGGAGCCGAGTTTTTCCTTAGGGTACCTGAGGAGCCTTTGCCTGGGGAGGGAACCACGCCAAGGTTTCCACGGTCCTTCTCCAACACCTTACGTGAGAGCTTGCTCTGCTGCGGCGGGGTTCAGTCTCTGCTTCCCCCATCCCATCGGTGAGCCCATCTCGGCGCCGCTGACACCTCGCCCGTGCCGCGATCTTTACTCAGCACTTCTGCGTGGGGTTAGCATGCCGGCAAGGTGGTTGGCTTGTGAGCTAAACAAGGCCGGGCATGCTGGGAGCGCTCTCACCGCCTTCAAGCCACGTTTGCTGCCTTTACTGTAAATGTGTTTCTGTGGGCTGGTGGGGAGACCACGTCCGCTTGCACCCGGCGTCTCCGCCGCCAGCACAAAGCCTCTGCCCGGCTCATTTCTGGAAGGAGGAGGCTCTGAAACGCCCCGTGCCCAGAAGCGCCGACCCAAGGGCTTGGATGGAGAGGGGGTTCGTTTCTTGCTGAGCCTGTGCAGCTCCTGGCTGCGTATCAGAGGTTTTGGTACCACTTGCACCGGCGTGAGACGGATGCCGCAGCATCTGATGCTGTCTGCTTCTCTTCCAGCTTGGACGGTGGGGAGCTCTTCAGCCGAATTCAAGACAGGGGAGACCAGGCCTTCACAGAACGAGGTACGGAGCCTGTGGGGACCTGGGGTTTTGTCTTTGGACCATGTCTTGATGTTTATAGGAGTCTCTCTTGTCCAGCCTGTTCCCTCAATTGCTGTTTTGAGTCCTCAGCAGGGTTTTGCACTTGGGGAATGAAGAATGTGGGTGCGAGTAGCCCTGCTTTTCATGCTCGCTTGAGAGCAGGCTTAGGGGATGTTTTCTCAGCTCCCCCCACGCCCCGTCTGTCCTGCTCCAGCACAGGCAGGAGCTTCAGTGACCTTCAGAAACACCCAGCTCCCTCAAAAAATGAAGTCCAGGGGCTGTGGTTCTCGTAGATCTCATTAATCTCATCCCCTCTGCTCCTGTGGCCACGAAAAGTGTCCACACAACATAAACCCTGAGCCCGTCGCCCCCTTGGCTTCCCATCCTATGGGGAAAGCTTTCCCAGCTGCTTTCCCTGCAGATTTGGGGTCCCTAGAGGTGCTGGGGGCTGGGTCAGCGCCCCCCACCCCAGAGCTGAGCCCCGGCTTGGGGCTTGTGTGGTTGGGTATTGGGGTGAGAGGCTGGAGCCTGCCCCGTCCCTTCTCCTGGGAGTTTCTCTCCCATTTGCTACAGGCTCCTGACCCAGAGGTGGGTGCTGGGGGGGCCCTGCTTGGAAAGGGGTGTTTCAGGTAGAGGAAACCCCTTTGGCCTCAGCCAGGCTTTTTGGCCCCTGGTTTGAAGAGTAACCCAGGGAGTGGTGCTCATTGTAATTTGCTTATAAGGGTTTCTGATGAGTTGTTGTTTTTTTTTTTTGTTTTTTTTTTCTTTTTTTTTTTTCCTGCTGCTTCAGAGGCTTCAGAGATAATGAAGAGCATTGGGGAAGCCATCCAGTACCTGCACTCAATCAACATTGCACACCGGGACGTGAAGGTACGGTGCTGCGCGCTCGCCCAGCGGTGCCGAGCCCTGCTTGGCCTGTGGCAATGCCGAGGCTGCTCCGGCTCTTCTGCTCACTACTTCTTCCCTGTGTTTTCGCAGCCAGAAAACCTCTTGTACACCTCCAAAAGGCCCAATGCTGTGCTAAAACTCACGGACTTCGGCTTTGCTAAAGAAACCACCACGCACAACTCCTTGGCCACTCCGTGCTACACGCCGTACTACGTGGGTAAGTGGCTGGGGGGGTCTGAGCTTGCGGTTTGCAGGGCTGGAGGGCAGAGCCGGGGAGGTTTGGGCCGTGCCGTGCGCAGCCCATCACCTCCGCATCCAGCCCAGAGCCTCCATCGCAGCGTGGGGTGCTTGGGACCGGGGGCTGCTTTGGGTGCGGGTGGGTGCTGTGTGTGCTGCTCGGTGGTGCATGCGGGACGGGCCGCTCTGAGCGCGGTGTCGATGTGTGCAGCCAATACGTTGCATACCCGTGCTGCAGCCTCCCTTGTCCTGTGCTGCGGGCTGCGAGGCAGCACCGCCCCGCGCCGCTCCTGCCTCTGCTGCCTGCGTGGCCGTGCTGAAGCCTGTGCAGCCGCGCTCGCGCCGCTCTAGCACGGCGGCCGAGAGCGCACGGAGCTGCGGGCAGCTCTTTGGCCGCTCCGTGGCATGGTCAGGTCCCTCTTGCCTGCCGCTGCCGCTTTGACTCAGGACTTTGTTTCTCTCTTTACCAGCCCCGGAGGTGCTGGGCCCAGAGAAGTACGACAAGTCCTGCGACATGTGGTCCCTCGGCGTCATCATGTACATTCTGTAAGTCTGACGGGGTCCCTCTCCGTCCCGCTGGGGTCAGAAGCGGGGGGCATGCAGCTTTTGAGCTCGTCTGCGGGCTAGCGGGGCTGAGTCTTTCCCAGCTGCACTGCTGCTGCTCCTGGCCCTGCCCCGTGCCCGCGGGCGCGTCTGCGGCGACGCGTTGACTCTCTGCTCCCTCTCCCGGCACAGGCTGTGCGGGTACCCCCCCTTCTACTCCAACCACGGCCTGGCCATCTCTCCCGGCATGAAAAAGCGAATCCGAATGGGCCAGTATGAGTTTCCCAATCCCGAATGGTCCGAAGTGTCGGAGGAAGGTAAACGCGGTCCCCGCGACAGCTTCTCCCTGGGCTGAGGTCTTCCTTTGGGGTCAGCCCTGCGTCCAGCAGCGCTGCGACGGCTGGGGGAAGCCTGGGCACGTCACGGGTCACCTCTCAGTCACGCAGCAGCTTCACCTCTTTGCTCGAGAGGCTTTTGCTGAAAGGTTTGACCAGGGTGAGATCTGTGGCGCGGAGGGTACGGGAGGTGCGTGCGGGACATTTTGGGGCTGCTGGCTCAGGTTGGAGTGTGGGGAGAGCCCCCCCGCGACCTGCTAAAGCCCGGCCCTCCACAAACCCTTGCAGTGAAGCAGCTGATCCGCAACCTGCTGAAGACAGACCCCACCCAGCGCATGACGATAACGGAGTTCATGAACCACCCCTGGATCATGGTGAGTGCGGGGCTGATGAGGCAGCGGGATGGGGAAGGGGATGGGGATGGGGAAGGGGATGGGGAAGGGGAAGGGGATGGGGAAGGGGATGGGGAAGGGGATGGGGATGGGATGGGGATGGGATGCCTGCAGCTCCCTGCTCACTCTCCTCTGTTCTCTCGGCAGCAATCCATGCAGGTGCCCCAGACCCCGCTGCACACCAGCCGTGTGCTGAAAGAGGAGAAGGATCTGTGGGAGGATGTGAAGGTAAAACGTCCCTCCGTTGCTGTGCGAAGCGCTCTGTGCCCCGGGTGCCGTCTGGGGACCGTCCGCTTCTGCCTTTTCATTGCAAACCGGGCTAATTCGGGCTCACTGCGGGCGTGCTGGCTGCCGGGGGGGGAGATCTGTGCTCTGGAGGGGACCAGAAAAATTGGTGGTGGGACACTCGGCCCTTGCTGCAGTTTGTTCCCACGGGGGCTTGGGGGGGGGGGGCAGCTGCCCTGGGGGTCCCGGGGAGCTGCGGGCTGTGCCTGCGCTGGGCTTTGCTGACGGCGCTGCCTGTGCCTCCTGCCCGCAGGAGGAGATGACGAGCGCGCTGGCCACCATGCGAGTGGACTACGAACAAATCAAGATCAAGAAAATCGAAGATTCCTCGAACCCTTTGCTGATGAAGAGGCGGAAGAAAGCAAACCCCACCGAGCCTGCCGCGCTCCCCCACTGAGGGTGCCCCGTGCCCACCGGCCCTTGAGAAAGCAATAACTATATATATATATTTTTTAAGAAAAAAGACAAAAAGAGACAGACTGTTATATCAAGCGCATGGAATTCAGACATTTATACCAGACTAGTTATTTTTAGCTACTCACCTGTGTTTCTGGCCTTTCCGGAGCAGGCGGTAAAATTCCCCCGTCAGATCCACACACTGTGGCCGGGGGTTTTGTCCTGTAGGTGAACGCCGCTGATAATTGGATTTTTTTTTTCTTTTGTGAAAGTTTTGATTATTTTTTTTTTTTTTTTCCCTTCCTTCCAAAGACATGGAAATTCCTGTGGTGACCTTTTTAGGGTATATAACGTATAAATATTTTTTAAAAACTACTGTAGAGCTGAGACCCAGACAGCGTGTTCCCTGCGTAGATGCTGGCTAGAGATGGGCTTCGGGCTTGGGAGCGGGTCGGGGGGGGGGACACGGGGAAGGAGAGCTGCCTTCTCCCCCGTCCCGCTGTGCGTGGCAGGGCTGGCGTGGGGGGTCCCTGTGGCCACCCTGCTTCTTCGCTGGCTGGGAAAACTGCTGCTTTTAAAGCACGGTAGCCAAAAAATACGTCGTGTGTCGTTCCCCCCCCCCCGACACCCTTCCTTGACCTGGAAGCCTCGACTTTACCCGGCGGCGCGCAGGGCTCCCCGCGAGCGCCGTCGGTGTCGCTGTCTGTCTGTGCGTGGGGTGTGCGTCGTGTCTGTGGGTGCGGAGCTGCTCGTGGCTCCCCCCCCTCTCCCGCCGTGGCCGCCGCGGTCTGTACCTGTGCCTGGAATCCAGTTCTGACCTCAGGGGTGGGCAAGGGGGGCCGGGGGGGTGAGCAGGAGGCCAGTGCCCCCCTCCCGCATCCCCCTTGCTCTGCAGGGATGTGGGGAAAAGATGCTTCTCTGCCGCCTGCCTCCGCCTGCTCCCGCAGCCCCCAGCTCCGGGGGGAGATGTTGTCCTGGGGGGGTCCCTGGGGAAAAGCGGGTGGCATGGGGAAGGGGTGGAGATGGCGTGGGGCCATAGCTTGAGCCCGGACAGCAGCACTGCCCCCTCCCTGGCCGGGGCTGGGGGTCGTGCTGCCCCCCACCCCCCACCCCACCCCCCGGCATGGATCCTGCTGAGGGGGCTGGGAGCGATCCTCCGCTCCTGGGAGCAGGACGGCTGCTCTGAAGTCTTTAGTCCATGAATTTTATTATTATTATTATTTGTCACAATGTTTCACTGCGTTAAATGTGTTTGAATGGGGAAAAAAATTTTTTTAAGGCAATGTTTAGTTTTTAGGTGATCTTTTAGACACTGTAAGGAATTTTAATTTGTTTTAAAAACCGGTTTTTATCTCTTTTTTTGTTTTGTTTTGTTTTTTTTTTTTTAAATTTTTGTCTGTTAGCTTATACTAATCTTCCCGGTCTGCTCTTCAGTCCTTTGGATTAAAGACACTTAGTGCGTCACCCCAGTCTCTCCTTCTTGCTTGCGTGGCTGTGAAGAAACACCCCGGTGCTCCAGGCTGGGCGGCCGCTCTCCTGACGTCTTTGAATTGTTCTTTTTTCCACGGAACAGGCTCAGCTCCCCCAGGTTGTTCTGTGGGGCCGCAGCGTTTCAGTCCTTGCAAAATCCCTTTGCTTGGGGACAGCCACTCGAGATCTTGTGGCCACGTCTGTCCCAGCTGCTGCAAATAGTTGCCTCCCCAGTGTGTGTGCTCCATCCTGGGCTGGGGCTCTGGGGACGTGGGATGCGGGACGTGGGACGCGGGGCCGTGGCCGTGGGTGCTGCGCCCGGGTGCCGGCAGGGGGAACTGCGCATCCGGCATCGTGGCCCGGCTGCGGGTGCTGGGACACGCGTGGCCCTGGGGACCGGGGCTGCCACCGGCCGTACCCGGTCCCCGCTGTCACCTCTGCGCTGGCAGCCCCGGGGTGCGCAGCAGGTGCTGCACTGGGGTTCACGGCTGCGGGGCTGCTGGGAGCTGCTGGTGCTGCTTGTACCAGTGCCAGCTGCAGTGTCTGCAGGAGAGGAGGAAGTGGTGAGATCCCCAGATGCCTTCCTCACCCTCATCACCCTCCTCCTCCTCCTCCTCCTCCTCCTCCTCCTCCTCCTCCTGGTGAAGAAGCAGTGGAGGGGCTGCCGGGGTGGGCAGCATGGGGTGGGGGTGCAGGCGCAGCAGCGGGGGCCGCAGAGGGACTCGGACGGGTCCTGTTGGGTTGTCCGACTCCAAACTGTCACTTCTCTGCTTCCCGCATGTGGGGCTTTTGCCTGGGGGACCCGGGGCTGGGCTCTGAGCCCCGGGGCTGGGGACCCCCCAGCATCCCCCTGGGCGAGTTTGCAGCCCCTGAGCCGAGCGCTGGGCAGGTGGGAGTACGGGAGCGCTGCCCACGAGCTTTGCCAAACCACAGAGCAGGAAAGCTCCGAGCGTGTGATACGAAGGGCTTTATCTGATTATTTGTTTCATTATTTCACACTTGGAGCCGGGTTGCTTTTCTTTTCCCTCCGACCGATGGAGCTGTGTTTTCTGACAGCGCTGGCTGAACGAGCCTTGCGCTGCGGCCGCCAGAGCTGCTGAAACCTCTGCGCTGAGCCGGCTGCAGGTTTTTGCTTCGCCTGCAGCACCCCGGGTACCTCAGAGCTACACGAGATCCCTGGGGCGAAGCGGCTGGCGGTTCTGCCCTGGTACATCCCGGGATGGGGCAGTAAGTGCTGGGAATGGGGGTGTGGGGAGGGTAGTGGGGGGGTCTCCCAGCCTTTCCTCCCCCGTTGGAAAGGGTCCCGGTGCCCCAGGTGCCTCTGGGCCTTTTGGGGATATAGAAATGTGGGGTGGCATGTGCACCCCACAATGCAGGTTGGCTGCAGCCAGGCTGTGGTGCAGATGATGCAGGTTTTGCAGCAGCCATGGTGAGCTGGAGGGGGTGCCCCGATGTTCCCCCCAGTTACTGAGGGCTCCTTTGCTCGAACCACATCTTCCGCCCTGGCTCTTCCGCTGCCCTTTGCTGGGCTTAATGGGATTGATGGGATGCAATAGGTTTACCTCTCCCCCCCCGCAGGAGTGCCCACAGGTATTTTCAATGTACATTTGGGTGAAATTCAGTCTGAATCTGCTCCAACGCTCACTGCCGTGCCATCGGGTTTGGAGTGCTGCACCAGACCCCAGGGCTGTGTCTGGCTGCTCGTGCGGGACCCCCAGTGCTGACGGCAGAGCGAGGCTGGTCCCGGGGGCTTCCCCAGCATCTCCCCAGTTCTGAGCAGCTCATCAAAGCCATCACTTCGAGCGTTCCTTGGCCCGGGAGGATCTTGCGTTGGCCCAGGTAAGACCTGCTCACCCTGCCAGGCTGAGCCACAGGTCCGCGCAGCCCCTGCCCGTGGTGCGGGATAGCTGCTTCGGACGGACAGACCTGTTCTGTAGGTCCCGCTACTTTTTCCTTCATGCCTTCGCTTTACGCGTCTCTCTGCTGAAGTCAGCCTTGTGACCTCTTGCTGCTGCTGTTAACGTGTTTCCCTCCAGCTTACGCAGGGCAAATTTTGAGGCGCAGGGACAGGGACCCATGTGCAGGTGGTGGCGGGGAGGGGACAGCATCAGCCCCCAAAGGACCTGGAGCTTTGGCCTCATCCAGCAGCTGTGGGTCCCGGGGAGGTACACGGTTCTGCTCCCTTCTTGCAAGTCTTCTGGCCCCCGGGAGTCCCAAGTTTCTCCCCACGCCTCAGCTCCTGGTGACCTTGAAACGTTAGGTTTGCCAAGGGGCTTGCTCTGTTCCTTGCTCAGCCAAGTTGGTGGGTTTTTTTCCTATTCCCCCCACCGCCGTCACCTGTGGGGTTTAGCGGAGCCCAGCGCAGGGTGCTGCCAGGAGGGACACGTGCAGGAGCAGCAGCTCGGAGGGAGAGTTTCCCCGCGGCAGCTCTGCACATCCCACGTGGCAGCTTCCAGCCACGGCCGTGCGCCGGCAGCACAGTAAAACTGCCGGCACACATTGTGGTTTGGAGATGCGCTGTCTGAAAAGCTTTCATCTTTTCAACAAGTTAGCAAAACGCTACCACCGTGCAGCGGCATTTGCAGAAAGTGTAACGTGAGAGGCTGAAAGTGGAACTCGGAGCTGCCGGGGTCCCGAGCTGAGCTGCCTCCGCCTGACACAAACCCACCCCTTTGCACGTAAAAATGCTTAAACAAGCGCTTTTTACACTCTGGTCTGTGGCGAACGGCTTGCTGTTGTATCTGACGGGAGGAAACATTCGAGTTGTCTTAGAAAAGCCTGGTAGGCTGCATCCTTTTACGGTGCTTTCAACGCATTTGCAAAACCTGACGTTGTGCTGTCCCTGTGCAGGTTTAGAAGAGCTTGGGTTAGTGCAAGTTTGCCCATGTAATCGGTGGGACACGGGGCGCTCCGGTGGCCCCAGCCCTGCCTCGTGGGATCCCCCCCAACCCCAGCATCCCATATCGCCTCTGGTGCTCTGTCCCCGAGATTTTTCTGCTGTGACCGCCGCGATGGCCCCCGGGTGCCGGCAGGCAGGACAGGGCAGAACAAGCCCCGCGGTGGGCTTTCTGGCAGAGCAGCCTGGTCCCCTTTAGGCAGTGCCGTGTCCGGCTCTGCGGCGGATGGGGCCCGGACCCGAGTGCCTGCGGATGCTCCCTCGCTGTCCAACGGGTGGGGGAAGAAATCAGGCTGGAATTACGTGTGTCGTGTTTTTCAAGGTGTAAGTGATACCGGGTTGCGGTTACAGGTTGGGGGCTGTAAACCGGGCTGGGCTGTCGAGGTGTCACCTCCCCTCACCCCTGCGGGTGTAGCGGAGGCGGGAGAGGCTGGAGCTGTGGGGTCTGTCTGCTGTGCTGAGCGGCTGGCACAGCATCCCGAAAACCAAAGTCCCAGCTCTGCCTTACCTGCAAGGCCATGCCTCTGGGATGGAAGGTGCAGGGCGGCACGTTGCTGCTTCTGCTTAAGAGGGTGTTTTAACGAAGGGTGTGAGCAGTGGTGGCACCGACCACGTGGCAGTCAAGCGGGGAAGGCTCAGGAGCATTCGTCCTGTTTCTGGCGGGTACGTGAGCCGCTCCCAGAAAAGCGCGGCTGCGGGATGCTGCTGTGCAACTGGGCAGGAAGGAACGATGTCAGATCCCACAACGGTGCTGCGAGATGGGAGCTGGAGACAGACGAGAAGAGGAGCTTCGGTGACCTCCTCTGCTCCCCCTTGCAAAAGCCAAGCAGGGAGGAGTCATCTCTTTAGCTGCCAGGTTCCAAAACAGTGAGCTAATACCTAAAACCCTAACGTTAAATCGTGTCTGTTCGCACAATGCCGTTGACTCTACCGAGGTGGAAACGTGGACTGTACCAATGTGCACAGCGCTGCGAGGTGTGAAGCACGGGCAGATTTTTCCAGGGGCTCAGCCCACAGCTGCCGTCAGGTCTGATGGGCTTGCGCAGGTTCAATGTTTTGGGGAAAAAAAAAAAAAAAAAAAGATTTTCTAAACAAACACAATCCTAGTAATAAAACCCTGAGGTTGTCTCAGGGGCCGGAGGGCTGAGGTTCAGGTTTCCTTTATTACCGAGAGCCCGTTCTGGAAATTACAGTGCTCACTGACACAAATCTCAACTCCGGTGGGAAGGTCTGTGGCTTGAAATGTTTTCTGTCTGTGTTTGGGGAGGGAAGAGCAGAGCGGAGCGGGCACCGATGGCCACCCGCCCACCCGCACCTCCCGCCCGGGGCAGGGGATTGCTCCCAGGGCTCTACCCACCCCACCCCACCCCCCCCCATTTTGGCATTGGCATTGAAGCCGGCAGCGGAGAGCGGGTCTCCCGGGGATGGCTCTGGGGCAGCTCCCTGGGCTCTCCTGCGTGTCCCTGCTCCCGGCATGGTGTCACCCCCTCCGCTCACTGCTTCTCCCTCCTGCCCCAGCAGAAATCTCTCTTCGGAGGGGCCGTGCACTCGCTGCAGCGTGCCAGACTCTTTCTTTCTGTCAGTGCTTTCATAGTGTCTGTCTAGGTGAATAAAAACAGAGGTCTGTTTTCTGTAAAGCTGTTGATACTAAAAGGAATAGCTGGGTCAGTGTGGGCGTTGGGTGAGAACAGACTTACTCATGCAGGGTGATATTTTGTTGCTTCAGGTTTGAAAGCAAAATTTTTAGACAGATTTGTTACAAAGCAGGGTAAATAGATAGGCTGAAGAACAGAGGAGAGGGCAACTGCGAGCTGGGGGAATGCTCGGTGCCATTTGCTCAGCGGTATCAGGTAAGGATGAAAAAAGCTGCACGAAGGAATCCAGTGCTGTTGGGGGGAGATGAGACCGATGCTACACATGCTCGGGAAAAGTACTCAAAGGGGAGCCAGGATATAAAATGTTTGAGTAAGGCACCGACCTGGGACATGTGAGAGATGGTGGCCGCAACTCTTTGCCAGCCCTGCCAGCTGCGGTGGGAGCGGAGTACGGAAACCAGGGGACGTGGGGCAGGGGCAGCATGGGGGTGCTCTGGGCAGGGCTGGGGCCAGTGAAGCAGGTTTGGATTTATGAGCACCCAATGCACCCCCGCAGGAACGTATGTGCCCCCCCCACCTCCCCATACCCACGATAATAGGTATCCCAGGCTCTCCAGCGCTTTGGTGCAGGGTTAGGTTCTCGCACGGGATGTATCTGAGCCTTCTGATACGCGTGGATCCCGTGTTACCTTGTGACCCAGCCAAGCACTCCCGCCGTTGTCGTTTCACCGCGGTATTTCCCATTCCCTCGGCCCCGTTTAGCAGATGGGGTTTTGCAGCCCCCGCGCTGCTCGTGCCAGCCCCGGCTCGGAGCCTCCCGCGCTGCGAGCAGCAGTCGCTGCTGGCAAAGAGAGTGCATCCTCACGGGGGAAAAGCAGGTAAGCTGCTCCGCTTCCCCTGGGCTTTATTGCATGAGAGCTTCCTCCCCTTGGGGATCTGCGGTTTGTCTCTGCAGCCAAGAGAGCTCCCTCGGGGAGGGAGGATGCTGCAACGATGGGGCGGCTGGTGGGAGGCCCAGGGCACCGGCTGTTGTGAACCCGAGCAGCTCTGCCAGCCTTGCGGGCTGGGGAGAGGCTGGAGCTTTGGGTAAGGCTTTTTGTCTTTTCCCACTTTTTGCAGTGGAGGAGCTCTGAAACTACAAGTTATTTGGAAAGAGGAGGAAGTTGGCCAGAACTGAATTCGTGAAGGTCTTAATCTCCTCCTCAGTAGCTCTGGCTGGTAAATAACAACACTGCAATCTCTGCACACCTGTACTGATGTCACCTGGTTCCTCCTGACCTTTGCTTGACTTAAAAGACGACGTGCATGGCTGGTTTCAACTGGAAGCTGGAGATGAGCCACCAAGATAAAGGGCAATGAGATAAGCATGTGAGAGTCTCTCTTGCTAAGTCTTTTTGAAAATACTTCAAGCCTAACTGGAAACCAGGAGAGGTGATGCAGACAACGAAATCCCACACCCCCCATCCAGAGCCTGGTGACAACTGTCAGTGCTTTTGGGTGACAATGGCGGCTCTGGTGTGCGAGTCCCTTGGCAGCATGGCCATGCATACTTCCCCCCAGCCCGACACGAGGGACCAGCCGGCTCAGCTTCCACCGAAGTGTGCCTCAGCGCCCCTTCTTTCTGCACCAGCAAGCTCCTTGACCATCGCTCTTACTCATTCCCAGAACCAGGAGCCACAGCTGGACACCCTCCCCGGTGTCTGCTCATACAGTCCTCCTCCAAAGTGCTCTCCCATCGCCCTGGGTTTGTCTTCAGCTTTGGAGAAATGTCACAGAGAGACTGCAAAGGGCATCCCTGGGCTTCGAAGGCTGTATTTTGTGGCTCTAGACACAGCAGACGCCTTGGGTCCAAGCAAAATGACAAAAGCAGCACGCATCGTCCTTCCTGAGGCTTCCCACCATCCAGGACTTGCCTCTGAACTTCATTTAAGGTCTTCTGGGAGTGCTGAGGACCGTTGTCCTCTTACACACGTGGGTTATGACCTTGATCCCTCTTTCCTTGCTATGCCCTGCGCTGCTGTGGGACTCTGACTTTGCCCTCACTCCGGTGGCGCTGGCACTGGGCTGGCTTCGTTTTAGCCACGTCCTAGGAGCCTCCTGCCATGGCTTGGACTCAAGCTTGGAGAGCCTTTGGGCAGGTTCATCTCCACACCTCGTATCTAGAGCAGGCTGAGATGGAGCTGGTCAGGAGGGCCGGCCTTCGCCTCCGGGGAGCCCCAGCTGAGCCGATGCTCACTCGCACAGCCCTCCCTTTCCCCTGCGCTGCCAGGCCGGGTGCCCTGAAGGAAACACGGCCCTCCCAGCCGAGCAGCATACTTTCACAATTGCAAATGAAAGCTCTCGGGTATCCAGCTGCATCCCATGCTGCTGTAGATGCTGAAGGGATGTGGTTTGCGCCAACAGTTGCGTCTCATCTTGGAGCTGAAACTGCAGAATTCAACTTGAATTTAGATGCAATGTAACCTTTTAGCATCCTCGTCTACCACGTAATCCATGTACGTATGTGCTATGACGTAGCTGCCTGATGCTTCACACAAAATCAAGGGACTGTACGTGTGACCTGCTGACTCTGAAGGAATATGTGAAAGATTCACCGCAACATTTTTAATTTTTAGTAGTTAGTAGGAAAATAAACCCTCTCTCCTCACCCCACCTTCTTATTTTTAGTAGCAAACTTCCTGCTAAGGAAAAAAAAAATATATTTCTCACTATCGAGGGGATTGGGTTTGATCAAAAGCCTGGCTCTGCTCCAGGTAGATCATCAGTGTCTGCTACCACCTGAGAGATGAATCACAAAGATCTCTGTTTCCTAGTCTGTCAACGCGAGAAGTGGCTGCTGCTCTTGCAAGGACGGAGGCGAGGCCCGGACAGCTGACAGGACTGCATCTCCCCCTCCTCGAGACGCGGCTGCAGCGGCGGTTTGCTGCGCTCCCACAGTGTTGGTCAACCCTGGACAACCCCAGAAGGACAAACTGTCCTCAGGGCCCTTGGGGATGTGTGGGACAGGAAGGCACGTTGTGCAATTGAGACTAGAGGAGCACTAAGCAGTTGTGCAGGGCGGCTGTTTTGCTGGTGCCCTTAGTTTTCTAATGACAAGGATCACGATTGAGAGAGAGTAGATGTTTTTCCATACATGGGCTATCAGTACTTGCAAGCCTGCTCTAAACCTAATGGAAGCTAACTGTAGTCTTCCGTTGCCCAAGCAGGCTTTGACTTAGGTTGCATTTCTGTCCTAGGTTGGTTTGTACCCCAGGTACAGATGATGGTAAGCTGTACAATTTAAAAAAGCAAAGCTTTCCCTGAAAAACCAGATGATGGTTGTATTTTTCTGAGAATTGGGATCAGGCACATCAGGAGGGTGTCAGGATTTCCTGCTGCGGAGCTGGGGATGAGCTGTGCTGGCACAGCTAAATCGCTTGATGCTCAGAAACGCCAGATTCGTAAAGGACCCGTTAGCATCAGGCTTGCTTGAACCTGGGGTTAGAGGGATTCTGCTGAGGGCTTGCTGGAGCTGACTGTAAAATGACAGGCAGAGATGGCTGGTGATTTAAACCCAGCTGTAAAAGTAAGGAGCCCGGGAACAAAATGTGCTTTCCACTAACAGCAAGGTGCTCTCCAGAAATTGTCCCATTAGGTTAGAACAGGCCCACGGGGATCCTGCTGTAGACTTTCGCAGCACCTTTTTCAACCAGGAAAGGCAAAGCTGTTCCTCGCTGCTCTGAAAACCAGAGCAACTCTGGCTGACCGAGCAGCGGGAAGCTGTGGGCAGGTTATGGAGAGGCTGTGCAAGATGTGCCGATCACAGCAGCTGGGGTCAGCATTGCAAAAGATTCAGGAAATGAAGTTTCAGCCCAGGGAAAAAGAAATTTGGCACTACTGCCAGGAAGGGAACCTTGTAGTCCAGCTTTGTTGTCTGGAGCAAAGACTATTTTGTTGCTTCAGGGTGTGATGAAATGGTGGAGAGACCCTGCCAAGAGGCAAAGGGCAACAGGTCACAGAAGGCAGAGGTGGAAAATGAGAACTGGCGGGGTTAAACCGCTGAATTGCCGTCCCCATCCAACTGAGTTTTTCTCCCTGTCTTGTGGGCTGGAATCTCTGTCTCCTCTTCCATCAGAAAGCCCAGGGAAGGCCTCTGATTTAAGCATCCGAAGAGCTGGCGTGGTGGGAACGAGTTCAACAAAATCCCTCCCTTTCTCAGCATCATCTAACAGCCCCAGGAGTGAGTCAGTGCACCTGTACCGTGCTC
>JAVKLA010000052.1:2300979-2360896 GCA_034782735.1 Sagittarius serpentarius | reverse complement strand
ATTAATAGACCGCCAGTTGGGATAGGAACCAAATATGTCATGGGGTTTGTGCATCTCTGTGGCATCACATTGTCACTCTGCTGCTTTGCACTCTGACAGGCGTTTTGTGAACCACCCTGGGGCTGAGTTTCAATATCAAGAGCTGAATCCTCCCCAAAGCCTCAGGACGTATCAAGATAAAGCCGTTTAGCGCAAAGGAGAAAGCAAGCGGCTGCTGTTCCTGTTAGGTGGCTGCTTCTCCAGCCTGCCACGGGTCTCTATTGCTGAGGGTAACCAGTCCTTAGCCATTGCGAAACCGCCTGCGTGCGGAGGAGATGCAGGCAGAAGGTGCTCCGCTCCTTGGCGGGCGGTGGGGCACGCCGGGGGCTCGGCTGGCGGCAAAGCCCAGCACGCCATATGGGAAAAGAGCTTCACTGAAAGCAGGCACCCCCCTGACAACCAGCCTGCTCGCTCCCAAATGTCGCCGCAGCTCCACACAACCCCCATTCACCAGCTGCAGGTGCAACCAGGGGAACTGCTTGGCTTTGCTTACCCTGTAGCCCCTTTTATCAGCTTTGTTTGTAATTCACTTTCTGTTCTAAACAATGTCTGCGGCAGCAGCAGAAATGGTGCAGTGCTTCCCCCGGGCTTGTGTGTTGGGGCTGAATCCCTTCTGCCCGCCCTGGACGCATCCTGCTGGGATGCCCATCTCTGCCGGCCGCCCGTGGAACCCGGAGGATTTGGCGATGGGGAGCGTGGGGTGCAGCCCTGGGGCTGCTTGGCTCCGACTTCCCATCGCTGTCCTGGTGCTGCACCGGGAGAGGGAGGTGGGTGACCCCTGCAGCTCTGCACTGGAATGCTAGACCCTTACTGGTGAAGCAGGGTGGAAATGGCCAGGTACAGAGCCTGACCAACCATCAGTATGCTTGGTTGTTATGGACTTTTTTTTGGGGGGGGGTGTGGTAACATGCATTTCTTTTTTACTATTTGCCTTGCATCTTCCCATGCTGTTTAGAGCAGATGAGTTTGTGACAGGAACCTGCGGAGCTCAGAAAAGGGCTGGGACAAACTCTGCTGTGCAGTGTTAGAGGAGAGAAGAAATGTTCATGTTGGGGCAGCTGGTGAAATCTTTCCTCGTGAATAATCTGCCCTCAAACTTTAAAGCCTGCAGAAAACTGATGGTTGGGCTTTTGCAGGGGACAAAGTGACAGCTGAACAGTTGTTTGACTTCCTAGAGGAGCAAGACCTGTTCCTATATAACCTGGAGCTTTGCAGGGTTCCCACCCTGCAGCGTTCGGTGCTCTGGGCTCCGTCCCCAGAGAGGGGCACAGGGGCACTTACTGAGCAACTGTTGTCGCTCCTTGAAAGCAAGAGCACTCCCTCACAGCCTCGCCTGTGATCCCTGGGGGAGCCCCGCTTGCCGCCCCCACCGATGCCGAGACCAAAAAGGCTCCTGGCAATGCCAAGAGTGGGGCAGGGCAGCCCCCGGCCGCCCTACGTGGGCCAGACCTCATGCCGCAGGGCGAAACGCGCATGCCCCTGCACGCCTCTCGCTATGAGACAGCCGGAGCTGCTGCTCCTCCACCTTACGGGTAAAGCCAGAGCACAGATGAATAGGTGTCGGGCTTAGATTTCACTTGCTGAAATACTGAAAGTGGAGCCCCACGGGGAGGGGTGGGACGAGCTGGTGCCCCTGGCTCAAAGGGATGCTCGGGGCCGATGTCCTGCCCTCCGGCCATGCCCCAGTGGGTCCACGGGATGCTGGCCACAGGAGATGGAGACGAGCCTTTCCCAGAAACTGGGCCCCCAAGCACCGAAAATGTGGCTGTGGCGAGTGGGGTGCCGGCGGCATCACACTCCCGGCTTTAGTAATCCCGCGCCCACCCGCACCCGGTATTAGTCAGGCTCTCACCACCCAGGCGCAGCTGAGACAAGAAGGTGGCAGCCTGCAAAGCCAGGGCCGTGCCCGCTTCCCCCTGCTCCCCTTGGGTAACGCGTGTGCCCAGCTGGGGCATGCCACCCTGTTTTCGCTGCTCTGCCTGACCTCTTTCATGACAAAAGCCCCAATTTCAGTCACATGCTGCTAGAATCTAGGACACAGAGAGGCATGAGCCGCATGGGGCTGAGTGGTACAGCCAGTTAAAATTAAATAACAAGCATTAACTACAACCACAACCAAAATCAGGAAAGTTCTGAAAGCTTTTGCAATTTTGAAAGAGTTAAAACAGTTTACTTCTTTTGATTTTGCCCCATTAGTGCTTAAGGTCCCTCGTGGCACTAAAAGCCAGGTCCCTGGTCCTTGTGGCACCCTGTGAGGCTGAAGGGTCCCGGCGAAGGTGCTCGTCTTCCTCATGCCGAGACACATTTTTTTCCTGTTACAAGAGAGAGGCCAGTGGGGTTTTGTTCCTCACGCCCAGCCCACGAGAGGAGACATCTGCGTCTGCCCTGCTGCGTTCAGGAGAAACTTCCACCAATTCAGCTGGAGTCGGCTCATCTGCCCTCCCTGCGTTGGCCAACAGGAGACGACTAAGAAGTTTAATTGCTTTCTTGACAGCAAGTACGTACTGTCCAGCACCAGGGTACTTACGGCTTTCAGGAAAGTTTCTAAAGAGAAAAAAGAAAAAGCAGAAGAGATGGCTTCTTCAGGCAGCAGATGCTCTCGTGTGTTGCCACTCTTGGCATGTTCCTTATTTGAAGTGAAACTCGCTTATGTACCCGGGAGCAGCTGATGCTGGAGTCCTCAGGAGTTTTCTCCATGTGCGCGTGTGCTCGTGCACAAGTTGCAGCAATTAACCTAAAGCATTTGTGAAACCACTAACGTTTTCCCTGTGCAAACCCAGCGTCCACACTCTCTTTTCTCTGGCTGGGTGTTGCACCTTCCTGCAGGCCGGGATTCTCTCCGATGGCAGGGGCTGGGGGGAAGTGGAAGACATGAGTGACTGCCTGCTCTGCAGCACCTTGCAAACGCCGTGCCGCTGGCAGCGGGGACGATTGCCAATGCGCCTGCTCCGGCACTCGCTGGCAGTGATTCATCTGCTGCGGCTCAGCCGGTTTCACCATGAAAACCCCTGCCTGCGTGGTGGCACGGTTAGGCAAGCCTGGACTTTGCCGGCCGCAGTGGGTTGTCCCTGTCCATCGGTCCTGTGCTGCGGAGCCCACTCAGGGCTCGCTGCTCCGCACCGGGCTGTCGGAAACGTGCGGCTCCAACCACAGACGGATCTTCTGTGGAGTGAGCACCGACTGGACTTTCTAAAGAGGAAAATAAACATCAGGCGGTGGTTCTTGGTGTTACAGTCTGAAGGCAGCAGGACCAGTGCCACCAACTGATGGGGCGTGCTGGGAGGCAGAAGTGGGATTTTTATGTAGTGCTGGCTGCATTATAGTGGAACGGATTGGCCACGCCATTCCCGGAGGGTTTCTTCCTGGCCTGATGGCGATGCTCTGCTCTTCAAGAGCGGTGCGACCGCTCCTCGGGAACTGAAGGTCTGACAATCCTCCTTCTCTGTATTTAGACCAAATCTCCAATTCTTTTCCTCTAGGGTTTAATATTTAAACATTTATATTTTTTTTTTTAACCCAAAAAGTGGCTTAACCACATGCAGCCCACACCGGATGGAAATCTTTGCGGCACTAGCAGCGCTCGGTCGAGGCGCAGCGTTTGGCCCGGTGAGAAGCCCGGCCTTGCTTGGGCAGCAGGAGCGGCCGAGGCTGGGGAGCGACTCAGGCTCCCAGGTGCCGGGGCTGCTGATCAGGCAGCGGGCTGAGCTCTCAGGAAGAAGATACCCAGCAAGGAAACCATTTGCTTCTGTAGGATAAAAAACCAGAAAAACCACCTCCTCTGATCTATGTGACAGTCTTGTGCTCTTACTGTAACACCCGGACTGACACTGAGATTGGCAGGAACTACATCAGCACTAAGCGATGGGGGACAATGCACCACCCCGGGGCATGCAACCTCCCCGTTGCAGCAGCTTTCAGGGTTGCAGGAGAAGCAGAAGGTTGCACACAGAAGTGGTGTGCAGGGGAGCACTGTCCCGTTTTGTTTTGCAGAGGGGACGCCGTGCCTGGGGTCTCATCCGGCAGCTCGCCCGGCCCCGGCGGGATCTGGCACAGCAGAGGCAGGGCTGAGCCCCAGCCCAGCGCGCCGGCTCTCGGCTCAGCTCATCTCACCTGCCGCTGCTTCAGCCAGCTTCGACGGCGTGCACAGAGCTCACGCTGCGGCAGCATCGCGCCGCCGTAGTGAAAGACGTTTTGTTGTTGTTGTTTTCCCCCAAAGACTGATGTCCTTGGCATCTGTTAGTTGACATTGGGACCCAAGGGGGCCTGCAGAGCTGCTGCCCCCACCCGACACGTGCAGCGGGCGTCAGGGCGCAGCCTGGGAAGATGCCGTCAGCAGGGAGCTGGGTGATGCTGGTGCTGTGATTCCGGTTCGAGGTAGGCGTCATGAGTCGCACAGCTGACTTCTAACAGTGCCTTGGGTGCCTCAGCTCTGCAGGCTGCCCTTTGGGGCAGGTTTTTTTTTTTTCTTTTTTTGAAGCGGTGTGTCCTGGCAGGGAGGGACTGCTGTGGGCAGGGCTGGGCTAGCACTGGGAAAAGGCTGCTTGAGGAAATGGCCAGAAATGAATCATGGCGATTGCTCCTCCACTGGAAATGTCATTTCTCCATGGTAGATGCTGCCTTCGGTGGCCCAGATGGCTTCTGCTGGAATTTCCAGAACACCCTTCCTAAAACTTCTTAGAAATGATACATGTGTTTAGTCAGAGGTGTGTTTGCGTGCTTTTGCCCACCAGATCTGCATCATGATGCAAACATCCCTGTGTTTTAGTGACAAATGGCACCGACATGTGCATGTGGCTTGCATGGTGATCGAGCACTCAATGCCGCCTGGCTCTTGTTCCTCTCTCCCTCGAGCGAACCCCTGCCCGGGGCTGGGAGCCCTGCAGCACCTTTCTGCAGTCCCTCCAGCTTCCCAGCCCAGTTTTGGGGGAGCGGACCTGCATCTCCCCATCGTGCCAGCTCCTCTCCCGCGCTGATGCCCCCGAGAGCAGGCAGCCTTCCCATCCAGATTGCTGACTTGCTCTGCCTCCATTTTCTTCTGAATCAAACGACTCCTGTAGCATCAGGTAACTGGAAACCTTCGTTCGCCGTACAGCAAGAGGCATCCCATCTGCTTCCTTCCTGTGGTTACTTTAACCAGAGTGACTGAGCTTTACTGAAAAATTCACCACAGCTGAGCTGATGCTGCCCTTTTCTCCACGCAGGCCAGAGCCCAGGCGCCGGTTTCGCTCACGAGGGCCCTTGGGCTCCTGCCTCGAGCTGGCAACGTGGGCTCTGAGAGCTGTTTCCTGCCTCCCTATGGAAGAAAAGTTATATAAAAGGGATGCAAATAGGTGCAGGGGGGTCAGGGGAGCATGTGGACCGGATCTGCCCGGGGCCAAGCTTCGAGCAGTGCTCAGAAGTGCAGGTTTTACTGAGAGCACAAATAATCTCCTGGGACAAATTCAGCAATTCCGCTGACCAACACCAGACTGAAGTCTGGACAGAAACAGACTTAGAAATTGCCATATTAACTGAAAAAAGATTTTCTTTCTGGTGTAGTGAGGAAAGAAACCTGGAGTCTGCTGGACTTGAAACTAAAGGGCTAAGAGCAGTGAAAATGAAAGAGGCTCGAAAGTGAAAGAGGAACGTGGCCAGGCAGGTACCTGCCAGCAGCCGCCCCGGGCTGTCGGTGCGAGCTGGAGTTTGGGAACGGTTACGCTGGTTGAACTCTGGGTTTATTAGTAACAGAGTTGTAAATTCCTGCGTGCATTCCTGCTCGGGTTTGTTCAGGATTCGGCTGCCGTGCATGTGGATCCGTGTGCGTAGATACATAATCCCCAGCCTGAGGAAAAGCAAGCAGTTCTGTTGTTAATTTATATCAGCCTAGTTTTTAGCTAGTATCTACTATCTGATCTAGGATCAAGGCCTCATCCTGACTGAGAACAAATGTGAAGTTAAAAACTTCTCAGCAGATAAACAGAGGCAGCAGTGCTATCTCCTGTAAACCAGGGGAAGGGAGGCGCAGGGATGTTAAAGCCCTGGTGATTACCGATGACATTCGGGCACACAACCAGTTATTTAACTGTAGATGCTGCTCTGAAAAGGGCAAAGGCTGAAACAGTTGCTAGAGTTAGAGGCTGAAGAGGCTGGAGTGACCCATGGAGTACCTTGGGGCCAGTGTTCTTCTACTGTAAGAAATCACTGGCAGGTATATTTTCCAGGAAATCTTGTCGGAAATTTGCATTTAAATGTGAGGACCTCAGGTCTGCTCACTTCCCTGGTCAGTAATGCATGCAACGCATCCTCGGTGGTCCTCCTCGCCTGGATGCGTGCCCACGGGGCTCTTCCCCAGCACGGTGACACTGGGCACAGCATCTATGCACTGGTGCTGATTTACAGCCCTGTTAACAACTTGGAAGAACAGAACAGAGGCTTTATTCATTAGGAGGTCTTTATTAGCAAAAATAAAAGGTTTCTTTTCATACAGATAAACATGCAAAAGTTCACACAGTGACAGAAGCCGTGGCCAAGGCACGGTGCCCCCCGCTAGCGCGACCCCCCGGGAATGGAGCCGCTGATGCTCTTGGCTCTCGCCGTGGCTCCGGGGCAGTCCTTGTTTCTCCTACAACACTGAAGTCAAGGCGTTTGGTGGAAAAACGAGTACAGAGTTGGCTCAGCAGGAGCTTAACGTGTCCTGGTAAGAAGCTTAATTTAAGTTTTACAGAGTCTGGCTCCCATGCTGCCCTTGAGCTGATGCCACCTGATTGCTTTCAGTGGAAGGAGCGGCCCGTGGAGCAGCATTCCCGCTTTGGGGCTGCCCTTGCTCTGGGATAACCCGTTCCCGTGCGGGCAGGCTGCTAGCAGGAATGCCCTTCTGTCACCATAAACTTAAAAATAGAATAAATCAAGTATAAATAGCCTCTCTTCAGTGGTAACTTACAAAGCAAACAACAAACTGACAGTGTTTCATCACGCTGGCGCCCTAGTACTTCTAAATATTAGAAGCAAATGCCTCTGGGTTATGGCATTTTCCTCTGGCTCCGCGTCCTGTAGCGCTCATGGGGGCACGCAGGAGGCCGGGGCAAGGAGGAAGGGGAGCCCGAAAATCAGCAGCTCTCGGGGGCACCGAAGCTGCTCTCGCTGCAGCCTCCCCCCGCCCCAGCGCTCGGCCTCTGCGGCTCCTCGTGCGCAGGATTAGAAATAACACAAACCCCAATATTGTCAGTGCTGCGTGCAGCTTTATGAATTTGAATGCAAATTACCCAAGCCACCTTAAAATGGTGGTTAATTAAATATCCTCTGACTTCTAAAAGAGAAAAAAACCCAACCAACAAAACAGCAAGTAAAACCCAATCAAAGACTGGAAAATAGTAAGATTAACTTTTGAAAGTGCAGAGTGGCCAACCCAGCAGCTCTGGAAGTCCGTCGTTAGCAACATTTAAGTCAAGTTCTATTAGAACCAAACATTTCATTCCTACTACTATTTTTTTCTTTCATCTGGACTAGTATGTAGACTGAAGTCTAGCGATGGGGTTAACTGATCTATTGCTGTGGCGTGATCGCACGTTGTTCACAGGAGTGCAGGTCCTCCTCCACATTGCTTTGCATGCACAGGAGAAAAAAATGCCCTTGGTTACATTTCTGGTTATTTTGCCTAGTGCAAGGCCATGGCATAATTTTGAATATTTCAGTGCCTAATTCCAGCTGCAGAAACAGAGACAGTGGCATTGTTGTGGATAAAAACATGTGATTGCATGAATAAAGAGAGGGATAGAACATGAGGAGAGTGCTCATTTGCTTAAAATTAAACTTTGCTGAACTCAGAGCTGGAATTGCTCTGGATCAGGCGACCGTGTTCAGTGAAATTGCACTCAGGGTAAGCTCTGCTCATTATCTGCTCCCCAGAAGAATGCTGCTTTGGGTGTTTTGAAGCTATGAATAAAATAGCACTATCATAAACAGTATTAAAATAAGGACCAATAAATAGTATTTTATAAGCTCATCTCCCTTTTCTTCAAAACATACTGTAAACATAAAAACTGAGGTATTGGAAGTAATAAATATTAAATTCCATTGTTAAAAAAATAAGTTTTAAATACAATACTAAACTGGAAGTTATTGACCTGTAATTCTTGACTTGAACCCTAAGATAATCTCTCGTGAGCTCTTGCAGCCTAAAGTGATTTCTGAAAAAACAGAAGGATTTTGTGCGAAAGATGCAGACCCATGGGGGTTTTCACTTCCTTCTCTTCATCAGCAAGTACTCTTCGATGTAGTTGATGAAAATGTCAAACTCTCCCATGGCCTTGTAGATTCCATTCTCGTTCATCTGCAGGTGGAAGCCAAGTCCGTTTAAGTCTGACTGTGACTATACACAATCGCTAGGCATACTCCTCTCCCACCGGCACCTCCAGCTTCTCTGCCCAGCCCCTCAGGGGAACCCGCTGGCTGCTCCTTCGAGCATCGCTCTCCGGGTTTCTCTGCCTTAGGTCTTTATATAATTAAAGACTTTTTTGGCTTCTGTTCTCTGTCCGAAGTTGAAGCCGGCAGTAAAATCTACTGCTTTGCCTGAGGCGGCGAGTTCCTCCCAACCTCAGCGCAGCCGCGTGAGCGGGGACCTTACCTTATCAAACGTCTCCTTAATCTGCTTTATGGTTTTGCTCCTCTTCTCGCACGTGAAGAATCTGTGCTGCAAAGGGACAAGAGCAACAGCTTCAACCACACGAGTTTCCTTCCCGGGGCGCACGGCAGCGGCTCTCCCCTCCTCCTGCCCCTCGTCACTGCCGCTCCGCAGGTCTCCACCTTCCCCTTCCCCGCGTGTGGCCATGGGGCTCTCTGGGGCAGCGACCGCAGCTGCTTCGCACCGTGCACCGACGAAAGGAACCCGGCGCGACGCAAGCACGGACCCCGAGCCCTTTCCCAGCCCTGTGGCCCTTGCTGCCGGCCTTGGGTGAGGGCAGCCCCGCGGTGCTGACTCAGCCTGCGGCAGGTGATGGGGTCACGGCCGCGCCAGGCGCGGTTTCGGGAGGCATCGTCTCAGAGCCACGCTGCTCCGGCGCCCAAGGTAAGGGACGGACCCTCCACCCTCCCTCCCCTTATCTCTTCAGCCAGACTCTGTTGGGTGGGACTGGCTGCAAATAAGAGGTGCTCCTGAACAGAGCCTCTGAATCACCGTGATTTAACGGACGAAAGCCTGGAGAACAGGGGCTGGGAGAAACCCCGTCCTTACGGGGTCTGCCAGCCCCTGCCTGCCCGAAGCCCTGCTCCTCCGCACCATCCCGACCCCCGTGCTCCTGCGGAGCCCCAGCACCCGCTCCCCACCCTGCTGCTGGGCTGGGACTGGCCCTGCCTCACCGGAGCATTGATTTCTCCCCCCGCTCGTGATGCTGAGCCCCACTCACACAGCGCCTCATCATTGCCTTCAGGCTCAGCAGCAGGTTGCCCAGGTCGCCCATGCTCTGCTGGTGGTGCGTGCTGGTCCTCATGGCGCTGGGCAGGACCTCCTCCATGTAGAACTGCATCATCTCCGACACTGACTGGCAGCCGAAGCTCCCCTGGGGCGAAAGGAGGTAACTGCGTTGGGGCCAGCCACCAGCACCGACGTGCGTGGGTGTTTTTAAAAATCAAAATTGTGGCGGTGGTGGTCAGAGCGCTCGCGGCGTGTTAGCACCGCGGGCTGCAGCTGCAGTGTCGGGGGAACCATGCGTCAGCCCTGCCGCAGACACACGGGTTACTGCTTGGCTGGAGAACTGTCCTTGTGTGACATTAGGAAATGCCCCAATTTCCAGTCTGCTTCCTTTCTTACAAAACACTGGCCGAAGGATGAAGAAGGATAAGGGACTTAATTAGATGGGAATTAGAATTCTTACCTTAAATTCATCCAGCAGTTCGGAGCCAAGCAACTGGATGCTAAGTTCATCATCTTTTGATTGCTGTAGAAGGATGCAATGGAAACATGAGCTTTACTTAGACAGGCAGGTAACACTGTTTTTCACTTTGCCTTACCAAACGATCTCTTTGCTTGTTTGCATTTATGGTCTCACTGAAGTGAAGGCAAAGAGCGCCAAGCACGCTTGTGCGCGTAGCACAGTAACGCCAGATACAGGAGTCACCAATCCTTTGGTCCATGATCTCACAGTGCAACTACCATCAGGTCAAGACAGCAAGAAAATGAAATCTCAAACCTCAGTGCCGTCAGTTTCGTTAAGGTGACACTCCTCCCGCCGGCTGCCAGCGCTGCACGCTCGCTTCAGCCGCAGAGGCTGTTTATGTAAGAGTGCTGATGCAAACCCCAGCGCTCTCCAGATAAGTGTCAAAGTTATGGCAGCCCCTGGAAGGGAGGCATCCACCCCAGCCTCTCTGCTCGCGGGCTCGCCAGGGCAGGAGGGTTTAGTCCCCCTGGTTTTGCTGCCTCTGTAAGTCTCCAGTCAATGGGGGAAAAGGGATCTGCAGAGGGTGTTTGTTCTTGTGGCACCTCTGTTGCACCATTGGCTCTGGAAGACCAGAGAGCTGGAGTGGGGTGGGCTGGCACCACCCAAAGCATCACGCTGTGCCACCACGGTACTTGAAAACTAAGTACCCTTAACTAACTGAGAGGTTAAAAATATTCCTTCCCAACACTAAATGGGAGATTTATAGCAAGTTTTAAATGGCCACAACCTAGCTTGAGATTTAATCTGGAGAATTATCTTGTTTTATTGCTAAAACACACTGACATTAACTAAAATAGTAGCAAAGATGTGCCCAGACGTCTCTACCATCTCTATCAGTACTGATGCAATGACAAATGCTCTGAGTATATCTTGTGTTGCTTTCTCAGCAACTTTGAGCCTCCTGTCAGCTGCAATGCAAAGCAGTGACCCTCGACAGGCACCAAAGCAAGTGCTAGTTATTGTAGCGTTTCGCCAGTCATAAAATACCGTGTTCAGGCTTTTGTGGTTCTTTCAGAGAAAAAGTCTGTAGTAAAAGATTTCCCTTTTCACCTAGCATTGACTTGAGCGAGGCTGGACCTTGTTGCCCTGAAGAAAGGACTATTTCCTTCCGATTAATTCAGTGAACAATTTGGTCTGCAGCGTTTAGGGGGAAGTCTGGCTAGTAAGGTTCACAAAGACTCATTATGAAATCTCTTGAGTTCATTGTAACTAAAACTAGGAAGAAAACCCTTGCATGTTGTCTCTCAGCGAGCAACGAAACTGAACTTCTCTTGCTCACCCCCATCAGCCCGTAACACAATACACGACCAAATCTTTTCTGCCAGGAGGAAGCTGTCTTCTCCCTCATCCAAATCACTGAACTTTGCAAAAAAAGCGAAACGAGAAGGAGAAGAGACTAGCAGGGTTATACTTACAAAATAATCCTTAATTTCCTCAAACTTGATCCTCAGCTCTTTGAGCTTTGCAGGCAGGAGCTCCGAGAAGTGGAGGCAGCTGGGCTCGGCGGGCGAGCACCTGGCAGGCAGGGTGCTGGCAGCCAGGAGCAGCAAGACCAGGGCTGAGCAGGTTTGCATGCTGTGAAAGTGAGCTGCTTGCCTCTTGGTCCAGCTCTCGGCTGAATTTCACAGGAGGGTAAAAAGCAGATCTGCAGCCTTCACCTTGATGGAGCCCCTAATTTATACTCTCAAAACATCGCTCAATTTCCTCTCCCCATTTCCTGGCGAGCAATATTGGGGTTTTAAGTCATTCATTAAAACCAAATGTCACTTGGGTTTCCCGTCAACTTGGGTTTCCTGTTCTCTTGACCCCCCTCCTCTCCTCACACCCCATCAAATCTTTTGTGCTTAGACTCTGCATTTTTTTTGTCATTGCTTGCTTCTTGTAAATTTAAATGTGGCTAAAGAGGAAAGCTTCAGATATAATGCGAAGAAGAAAAGGTGCTGTGTGAGGTTACTTCTGCATTCTCACAGTTACTTTTTATTTTTAGATGAATGCCCTATTGTTAGGGGAAAACAAGGGTTTCTATTTTTAAACCTCCATATCAAACCTGCACTTAGGATCCCAAGCACCGTGCAAAATCCAGCAGTGTTGCTTTTAATGAACCTGCACAAATACACTGTCACCTTGTTTGGCATTCTATTGCTCTACTGCAAATACACATCATAATCTTAAATCTTAATTTTTAAATTTTTTTTTTTCAGTTAATGCACATATGTCTGCTAAAGTCAATGCGACTTTTCACTGCCTTCAGCAAGCTCAAAGACCGTGCTCCCCAACTTCAGCCGGTGTTGTGCCCGGCTGCTAAGGGGATGAGTTCTGTGATGGGCCGGGCTGCGGTGGAGGAGCCCAGCCCGGCTGGGACGCGTTGCCGCTCGGGTCCCTCAGGGCTCGTGCGCGGCTGCCTGGCCGCTCACCCGCAGCAGCTGGGTGGGAGCAGGGTCTGTGCCATGGGGGCCACTCTTCTAACATCGGTGTGCGGTGTTAAAGTGTGTAAGCAGGTCGTGAATTCACGTTTCTGGTTTTTTAATCCTATTTCGTTTCCTAGAAATGGACACGAGCCCCATCCAAGCAACCCAGTGCTGGCTCCACGAACTGGGTGTACTGTGTTAACTGAAACTTATTGTCCCAGCTCTGATAAAATTACAGTTTCAGAGCTGAAGATAATTCCTCTGACGTCTCTCGGTTTCCGCTTTCCTCTCTTTCGTGCTCTCTTAGTATATATTAGTACACACACCCTTGCTTCCTTGTGATAAAGATTACACTGATGAACTTGGGAATCTGTTGTCCAAGAAAGAGAAAGTGGAGATGAATTTGACCTTTCTGAAATCAGAAGATTTTCTTTGAAAGCTCCTGTGTTATTTTGAAATAGTGCGTTCTTCCCAGCCTGCCTCCAATACATTGCTTTGGACAAATCGCTTCAATTCTCCTTTGCTTCACCGCACTGAACTTCTTTTAAGTTGAGTTTGCAAACCTCTGTGAAGGAACTTGTTGCAAAAAAAAAAGCTGGAAATATGCAAAGTATTGTTTGTTAGGGTGTATTTAGAATTTTTCAAATTTTATTTCTAGGAGCAAGATAGGAATGTTTGGTGTACGTATGTATGAATAAGGGTAAAGGGGATGAAATGTTAGTAATTGAAGGGTTTGAGGTGGAGACAACGTGGGATTTTGTGTTCTGGTTTGTTTTTCTTTTGTTGTTGATGTTGCCTCTTCCAGAGGAGATGAGGAAGCCTGCTCCCGGTGAATCACTGCAGGCACACGCTTTACCTGAATCACAGCATGTCGTGTATTTGGTGACCCATTTTTCTTCCCCTGCTCTAACGCAGCCGCCAGCAGAAGCTATGAGAAAGGAGAAGAGCGAGCAGCAGCAGATGGCTCAGATAAAACCAAGTAGTTTTAAACTCAACCCATATCCACCGTAACATCCCACCTTTCTCTGCTTCCCCCTTGGCTCCCACCCTGGGAGATTTTTTTGCTTATTTTGGATTAACTCCATTCTGCCATGGCTCAACAAATCTTCACTGCCAAGACCCGGATGACAGCTTAAGTGTCATCAGGGCATCAAAACTGATGTGGTAAGGTGAGTGGGTGCGATGCTGTCAGGAGGTAATGCCCCGGAGCGGGTCCGCGGGCAGCCTGGCCCTGGACCAAAGCCCGGAGATAAACCTGCTCCCTTCAGCGAAGGATGCAGCCCCAAGCACTCCTCTGCAAATCAGGTCCCCTGCGGCTGAGGGGGTCACCCTCAGCCTCAGCCGTAGGTTTAGGTGCTGGTATTTTTGTGGGATGCAAAGCAAAGGCTCTTTGGGCACATGGGAACCTCCTCCGCCATCAGCGGGTGCCGGTGGAGCGGCGGCACGGCGCTGGGAGCCCTCCTTCTTTCCTGTCGAGGAGCTGAGCGCTCGTTTCCAAACTTCTCTTATTTTGAGCAACCTGTGGGTCTCCATGAAGTCATTTCAGTTTGACACCCGGACCGTTCAGAGCGGTTCTCAGTCTTGTGCAATTCCCTCCTCTCTGTTTTGGAACCTGGTTTGTATCTTTTTTTGATACGAGCGTAAGCCAGATGTGTCCATTCCACAAAGGAAACTCTGGCCTGCGCACGGATGATAGTCTGCTCTGTTTACCTGTATTTCCTTTGCCGTGTCAGAGATCTTGACGGTGCAGTTTCGCTCTGACTCACTCTTGCTTACTGCTGTGGAAACGCATTGACTCTGCAGTACTACGAAGTGGTTGCATGAATGAATAAAGCACCTTTTCCTAAAGAGTGTCCGGGGGACGTGGGTGTATTTCTAAACCTTTAGGAAGCAGCTTTCATGTTTGCCAAGAAGATTGTTTCAGGAAGGAAAGAGTGTTACTCAAAAGCCATTCATACACTTTTACCCCACCTCCCACAAACTTCTAAGAGCTGCACGTTTGCAAGAAATACTCGGCAGGACAGCAGAACTGCGTTTCTGCAGTAAAACAGAGGCATGTAGGCAAATGCTTCTCCCCCACAGCGTGGCACGTGGAGAGGTTTGTCCTGGACATGATTTTGGGCAGCCTGCGCTGCCTGACCCTGCACAGGCAGGGCTTGGGCTCGGTGGTCTTCAGGGGTCCCGTCCTCTGGAGCAGGGCAGCATCTCACACTTCTTATTAAAGGGGCTGCCTACGTGTGTAGCTCTTCTTATGTTGGCATGCTTTTATGTGGGTGGGTTTTACTTTTTTTTGTCTTCTTGGTCTCTGTCATTGCTTTCAGACAAAGGAACATTGTGTATTTTATGCACTACCTATTCTAGATACAGCTTGGAGGATCCCCTAGATTTCCAGGCTATCATAATGGTGTGTTTTCTTTCTTTCCTTCTCAAAAATTCCCTATTTCTCATCCCCTCAGGGTTGGGAGATCTGCTATCAGTGACGCTCTGGGGGAAGCAGCGGCTTGGTGGCCTTTTATTCACCTTATCTGAAGAACAGTTTTGAAGCAATGGTATTTGCTCTCTCAGCAGCCTCATCGCCGATGACTAACAGTTCCTGATGGTGAAGCATAAAGTGGACTGCTATATTTTTTTCAAGAATTTTTCTTGCTGGCAAGGCATGACGTCAGATTTTTCACTTCTGGAAACCTGCTTCCTAGCACCCTTGTAGCACCCTCGTCGGAATTTGCAATGTGACTCATATCGACCTCAACAGGTAAATCCCAAATTACTCTTTGGAAATTTAACCAATGTCAATGTTTTGTCTCGTAACATCTAAGTGTCCAGAAATAGGTTACTAATCATGAATAGAAGACGTTACTGTGACCTCTAATGTAACTTCTAATATGACACAGAGGGAGCCTTACATAAGAGGTTCTTAGCAGGTCCAGAACTTCCATTCAATCTAAATCAAGCTGGAATCGTCACCTAAAAGCATCAAGTAATGGAGACTTCCTCTCATCTGTAGATTCAGTGTTTCAGTGATCAACTGAACTGAGAAATATTTGCACTTTTTTAATCGCATACATAAACCTTCCAATATTTGGAAGTCTGCCGCAGCCTATACGGCAGCTAGAGGATAACATCCCTATTTGCTATCCTGCCCTGGGATTTCAGGGTGCCCTCTGCCAAGCTAGAAGAGCGAGCTGTGCTTTTTTTCCCCCAGGTTGCATGTACGTTGCCATTCTAAGCCACTCTGCGGGGGGTGTGCGGAGCCGTGGGTGAGGTCGGTGCTGCTGCAATGCCCTCGTGTCGCTGGGTCTTCTGTCGAGCCCATCGATGCCGCGTCAGGCCGCCGGCCAGGAGAACGGTGCTGCCCTCGTCCGTGCGAGGCTGTTCCCCGCCCCGCAAGGGAGCAGTTACAAACGGAGGTGTTATCACCTTTCATCTCTTTTCTCCTGAAGTAAGTTGTTGGCAGGGATTTTCTGACGCTCACAGCCCTGTCCTCTGTCTGTCCTTGTAGAAACCGATGAGATCTCGGCGCTGGCGTTTCAGAGAGTGGGGAGCGTGTGCTCCGAGCGAGCAGGGAGGATGAACGAGGCTTTCTCAGAGCAGTTTGTTTGCAGGTAAGTTAAGAATGTAAAAGTATGCAAAAAACCCTGAATATATGGTCTGGTTTGACTTACCCAAATATCTCTTGCACTGCTTTTTTTTTTTTTTTTTTTTTTGAGCATCCTACAGAGGCAATTTTGAGTAACTCCTGTCTTGAACAGGTCATTTCACAAGTGCTGTTTTGATGAGTTTCTTTTTTCTAGTTTTGGTATTATTGGGGTGTGGATCTTCTGGAGAATATTGTCTCTGCCATGATTTAGCATCAACGCGCTGACCGATACAGCAAATACAAACTGTTTATAGCTACAAATGGACTTAGGACAGAAACTAGTTATCATGCTTTGAGAAATCAGATAATGCAAACCAGCCGCTCGGAAGCGTAACGCAACCGTCGGGGTGACCTACGGAGGCGACCTCCCTCACTTTCCACAGCAGCATCAGGCCCTGGGCCCGAAGCCAAACATCAGGCTGGGTCACTCACCCAGCGGAGTTTTGAGGTGCATTTTCACCCGGTGCCAAGCAGCTCACGCCGCGGCTTGAGAAATCCCGGGCTTTCTTTTCCACCCCCCAGCTCACAGAAGAGCATGTGCCACGGCCGGCGGTGCCGCACGTGACGGCACGTGATGGCGGCTCAGCCCCGCTGCCACGAGGGTGCTGCAGCATCCCCGGTGCTGCCAGGGGATTTCCCGCACGCACCCCCGCCGCGGCTTTCCGCTCCGAAATCATTAGCGTGCTAATGCCACGGGCCCTGGGAGTCCCCTGCGAGCTGTGCTGTACAGGCTGAAGCCCGGGCTCTAAGCCGGAGCGTTACTCAACCAGAAAAGACATAGTGATGGCCGGGCAAGGCTGTATTCAAATCTGACATTTCAGAGGCCCCTCTGAGAAGCCAGGGCAAAAGGAACAAGTTTCACGATGCAGATTCCCAGAATAATCAGCCCGGAGGCTGCTGCTGATACTGCTGCCCTTTCAGAGAAAAATGCAATAAAACAGAATTGCTAGAAGGTTGGGGTTTTTTTTTCCCTGTTGAATTTGTTTATTTTAAGTTGAGGAATTTCTAATTAACAGCCTCAGCACAGGATGAGTGTCCAGCTGGGCCATGGGTAGGGGGAGGAAGAATAATCTTAGTTTGACCTCACCTGTGTAAGCAGAGATTTTTTGATTAAGAAATGATCCATCAGATGTGCTTTTCAGAGGTTTCAAATATTTTGTTTGTCATTTTCTACCTCCATGTGTCCAGATCCCCCTTCTGTTTCTCTTTTTTTTTTTTTTTTTTTAGAGAGGGGGTGGGTGATGTAACCCGGCTGTGTCTCCTGCGAAGTATCTTAATTACAGAGACCCAAAGAAAACGTGACCTTGAGTTACAAAAGCAGTAGAGTTCAGCATTTGAAAAGCTGTTACTGAAATCGCATTGCTCCCAGGGGTACGACCTGCTTCCCTCCACGGGAGCTGAGGTGTCTGCTCCGCTTCTGCTCACTCCTGGTCTCATTGCGCTTCTTCGGCAATTTGCCCAGGATTTATCTTTTCATGGAAGTCTGAGGAAGGTTTACTTCAATAACAGGATCAGGCACTTATGTCCCTTTTTGGTTATTGCTTTCCATGTAGATTTGAGGGCTGTAACAAAAAAGTGGAAGATGAATCTGAATGGTGGAAAACCCCTTTCACTGAAGATGGTGCTTAAAAAAAAGAAGAAAAGAAGAAGAAGAAGAAGAAGAAAAACGATCTGAAGCGAACTTCCTCTGCTAGCTGTCTCCTGCCTGTCGGGAATGGAGAGATCGGCAGATCATCGCCCGTTCCTCGGAAGAGGCTGGCAGCGTGCTTGCTGAAAATATGAAGTCAAATGCAAGAGCTGCAATCCTTGCAGTGCCCTGATTTATATTTATGGCTAAAAGGGGTTTTGCCAGCCGCTTTGTGCGGCGGGGAAACTTGTGCTGCAAGCAACCGAGTCTTCGGTTTTCCACCGAGACCGGAGGACGCTTTGGTTAGCAGCGGGCTGTGGGCCTGCCTGCGTGGGTCTGCCGGGGCTGCGGGGGGAAGGCCGGCGTCCCGCCCGTGTGTGCCGGGATCGGGGCAGAGCCGTACGGGGTGGGGGTTGGTAACAGGATAAACCTCTGGAAAAATTAACCTTGCCTCGTAGCATAATTTTCCAAAAATTGATACCTAGACGGAAACGGTGGCTGCGATGGATGGGAAAAGAGGTGGGTCTCCCAGCACCGAGGACGGCGCAAAGCCGCCATCGGCTCGGGGTGGGACAAGCCCTTTGGTGCTTTTGGGATGCGCGGGTCTCGGTATGGACCTTCTGAATGGGGGTTGTGTCCTGGAGGGGCTGGCGGAGCCCGGGGGCAGCCGGTGTGGCGGCTCCTGCTCATCCCGGGGCCGAAACCGTGTCCGTGGGAAATCCAGGGCTGGGCACGGCCGAGTGGCGGGCTGTGTTTGCGGCTGCGGTGGCTCTGCCCTCACACCTTCTGGAGAGCACCCTGAATTTAAGAGGAGGCAGCACTCTTCCCTTCCATCTCCTCAAGCCACCCTGCAGAGCTCAAAGGAGAAATCATCCTCATCATCAGTCCAGGGAAGATCGTGCTCTTACCCCACAGGCACAGCTCACGGGGGCAGCTTTCACCTCCTAAACCCTCCTCTGGTGCCCCGATGGTTTTGCTCCCCGGGACGTTTGCTTGGGGCACGGTTTGCCGTGCCCGAGCTCTGCGTTGCTCCTCGTTAGGCGAGCTGTAGCTTTGTTCGTTAGCCCACCCTTCTGCGCGGGCCGGGGGGGACGGCTGCGCGGCTCCGGTGCGGGCAGGGACGCGCCTCCGCGGGCCAGCCTGGGTTAGAGGAGATACGCAAACAGGAGGTGGGAAAAGAGCACGGGAGGCTTTCCAATGTGGGCTTGCCCTCATGCCTGCTCCAGGGGATTGGGTGCCAATTTGCCTGGTTTTTGCTCATTTCCGCAGGCCGTGTATTATCGAATAAGGTAGGAAGTAGGGAAGCCAAGTGGCTGTGACTTGCCAGCAAGAGCCCTTTCTGCTGTCCTTGCCCTCCCGTCTCTCCCTGCCCTCGAGCTGGGGCTGGCGCCGGCAGAGCCCTCGGTCGGGGTGCCTCCGTGCGGGGTCGCAGGCATCCAGCAGCAACGAAACCAGCTTTGGCCCCTCACGGTTGTGAAATTGAGACTGATTCAAGTCCTGAGTTAGTATGTGCTCAAGGCAATATTAACCCAGCCAAAACCGAAACCTGTGTTTAAGAGCTGGGTTATGTACAGAATCCACAGCTAATTTACTGAAACATAAGTTTCAGTTTTGGTGAAAGCTAAATCTACGAGAGCTCTGACTGGCTATTGGAGTGATTCATTTTCTCCCCAGATAATTAAAAAATTGAGCTGATAGCAGTGAGCACTCAGTTTCTCCTCTATTAGGCATCATTTATTGCCTGCACCATCAGCACATTTTACCCTCCCGGGCAAACCCAGGTGCTGTGTGGGCCAGCCGGCTCGATCGCTTGCTCAAATCCCGGGCCAAGCCCAGTTTGCTAAAAAATGCCCTGCGTGACTTTTGCTATCGCGTCAGTTTTCTCTTGCAAAAATAAGGATGGGAGGATGTTCTGCTGTTGCTTACCTGGGAGCGCAGACGGTTAGCCCTGATAACTCCGCACATGTGCTGTTGTTCTATTCTGTGTGATTATTTTTCCCTTCAAATCTCTCCGTGCTGCAGACAGCACCCGATAGCTGATGCCGTTTTCTGTGACTGTTCATTTGAATTTTCAAAGTAAAGAACTTCAGCTTTGGTTTTCTAAACATTAACGAGCCTTTTCCGAAGAAGATCCTGTTGGTGGGGAACAGCACCCCCGAACAGCCTGCACAAGCTCTTCTGTGAGTCATGGGAGCATCCATGGGCTTCGGCTGGGGATCCCCAGGCTCACTGTGGAAAATCCCTATCCTTGGAATGAGCTAGTTTCTTCGATTTTGGCTAATTTTATTTTTGACTCCTCTTTGGTTCTCTGTCTCATGTCTCTTTTAGATTGCCCACTTTCCAAGGCACAAACTTGCTCTATCAACAGCATAACCCGATGTCCATGGGAGCCCCCCAGGACTGCAGGAACAAGTGAAGCATCACGGTGGCTGGTAATGCGAATTATGATTGTAGTGCTACTTGCAAGAGAGAAAAAGTTTAAAACAAAAAGCAAGCATAGTAAACAAATCTAAATTCTTCAGGGAAGATGTGCATGGGGGCTTCTTGTGGGTTTTTAAAGTGGAAGTTCGACTTGCTTAGATCATTTTTCATATTCACTGATCACAGCTCTCTCCCTTAGAAAGACCTTTCAAGAAAGTTTCATTTCTCTGTGTAATATTGATCCTCCCAGCAGCGTGCAGCGGGGCAGGCCAGCAAGTGTGCTTCTCAGGCAGCTCAAAACCTTGACTGTACCTTCAGCGTTTTCTGTATATTGGCATTACATTTGCTTAGAGAAGCCCAATTGCTAATATGTCAGATGCCCACATCAAAAAGCTTCTGAAACCTCCTGGAAACTGAAAAAGCCTTATTCATTAAGCCTGTGTTGAATCTCACTGGCAGATCTGAGTCTTTGAAATTATATGCACATTTGGAGACCTGTGCAAATCTCGGCGTGGGCGTTAGGCTTTGCATCATTCTCTCGTGGACGCTTCTGTTCACCTTCAATGGCAGGGCAGTGCTTTTCAGGGAACTATACCTCAGTTTGTACTGAAATAGCCAATTTCCTTAACGTGGTGAGGAAAAAAAGAAAAAAACCCACATCACAATTCACTCTCTGATTGGGTAATCTTGCTGAAATGATCACAAAAGAGCGACATACCCAAGCAGTGGGCTGCTGAACCTTTTGGATAACTCCTGAGCTGTTGCAGTTTTGGGGTGAAAATTTCCCAAAAGCAATTTGATTCTCCAGCCAGTTGCTGAATTTAGCAGGAATGTGTTGAACTCCCGTGGGCTGGTCCCTGGTGTCACAGACAGCTCCGTGCACTTGCCTGATTTTGAGCACAGCGGCACTTTGGCTTGACTCACCACTTTCTGAACGTGCACTTTGCAGAGGAAGCCCCGGGCGCAGAGGTGGCTGCTGAAACCCAAGTGCTGGACAGTTGAAGGAAAGCTAGCAGGAGCTGCTCTTTAGCTGTATTATTAAACTGTAAAGACCTGAAATATGCATTTCCCTTTGGGGAAGATGCCATTTATGATAACCAAAATATGAGTTCACATTTTATCAAAACAGGGGAAGCAAGTATCTAACCTTCAACACTCCCCAACCTGGTGACTAAATTAACGGTTTTCTGCAGAACAGATATGTCAGTGTATGAGATCCTCCACCACACTTTTCCCCTTCCACAAAGGTGAATCTTAGGGGGGGGGGGATGAAGAGCACTCTTTTTTGCATATTTCTTTACCCTCTTTGGTGAAATCCTGGCTTGGTAGCGGCACTGCCATTGGTGAGTCACGCAGCTGAGTGTCACATCTGCTCCGTGAAGGCGGTGGCTGAGGCAGTGTCATTTTCTGTGACGTGCAGCCCTGCGCAGCTGGGAGCTGACCATGACCCCGCTGAGGACATTCAGCGAGGACAGGATGAGCCCAGAGCCACCCACAGCAAGGGGGTGATGGTCCCAGGGGGAGGGGGCTCTGTCCCCTTTCTGATGAGGCACGCACGTGGGGACATCCTGGGCTGGGCTGTAGGTAGCAGGAAAGAGCAGAAACAGCCCCGGAGGGACAGTCATGGGCAATGCCCTCAACCGGGACGATTCAGATATCGTCTTGGGGTGGGGGACACTCTGCCAGGCTCTCCCGAAGTCCCTCAGGCCCTCAGCCCCTCAGCCCCGGGAAAGGAGCTGCTCTGCCCACGAGGAGAGGTCCTCAAGCTGCTGAGAGCCCCATGCACCGTGAGCGGCTTGGGAAGAAATCCTGGAAAACGGCCTGAAGTTTTGCTCCCTTGGCTTTGGACATCTTTTGAGCTTGACTGAATAAAAGTTGCATTTCGTTAAGCTGAGCCATGCTTAGGCTGTTGCTCCCTAAAAGGCAGTAGCCAGTGTTTGATTTTCAGAATTGTTCAAGTGGTTATGGTTAGAAACGTGACCAAGAAGAGAGCACACAACGTACCACACCTATGAGCCGATAACTCCTTGCAGTTTTTTCTGAGTCATTTGTCGAGTTTACCGAGAAAAACAATTTTTTACTTTTGTCAGCAGCACTGCAGAGCTGGGGCTGGGCGAGTGGCAGGGCTGGCAAGCCTGCTCGGTAACTGGCCCCTGGTTTCTGTTGATAATGAACTGTACTAATTAAGAGGGAGAAGAGCAGCCAGATTTTCGGGGGCTGGGACAGGGGGCTGGCAGCCGTGGAGCACGTTTCTACCACAACGAGCAAAGCGCATCGGTGCAGAACCTAATGGGAAGAGTGACGGCAGGGTGGGTGATGCCCACCTGGGTGCTGCTGTGAACCCCTGGGTTTCAAGAGGACCACGCCAGATTAGCGCTTGTTCAAATGAGATTTGAAATGGGATCTGGATTGGAGGGCCAGGTGATTGCTTGACAATTAAACCTCTGACTTTTAAGGTGCTGAGAACTACTCAGAGCTGCAGCGTAGCACCAGTGCTGCCGTCAATCTTCCCATTAGCGCCCAGCTATGATTAGGCTAGGGCTGTCTGACGATTTACACCACTGCAAGTATGTAAGAAATTACACTAGTGCATAAAAACCAAGTGAAAACGTTTTCTTCTGCCTGTGGAAACAGAATTATGCTCCTTTGGCAGGGGTTTTGGTGAGCTACAGTATTACCAGGAGAGATGTAAAATCCTACAAGCATTTTTGTTTCAGGTGGCCAAGTTGGTTTTCGCAGATCTTTTTCTGAAAGATGTCAGGAAGAGTTCCTGAGTTCAGATACTGTTGCTGGACTTTGTTATTTAGTCTTGATTTTTCTTTTATTAAAATTACTGGCGGCGTTTCTGTCATTCATGTTGTCTAGTTCTGTGAGTCTGTGTACAAAGCATTATCAATCTCGTGTCTGAAACGCTGGTGTACCTAAAGCTGCTGTGAAACACGAGTAATGACAAAGAATGGCAAACCAAGATTGGTCTGTAAAGCATTACCAGACCGTCTTATGGCATGAAACTACATTGAAATGCACTATTGAAACTGGTACCTTATCACTCTGAGACGCTTTACTGGAAACCTAGTGTTAACACGTGCCTGCGGTCAGTTCTTGACAGCTTGGCTCCTTCAGGTCTGAACAGCTTGATTTTTTTTTCTTTTAAGGATTTTTTTTAGGATAAAACAAAAGCTTTTGGATATTTGAAGTGAATAAATGTGGAGCTGGGTCAGCAGTGGATCACACTGAGCAGGACCGCAGTAACTCACGGCAAGTGGCGTGCACAGGGCATGGCTCTCCAGCCCCAACGCTGGAGCAGGGCCGGGAACTGCTGCTGAGTTTCCCCGCCGTAACCTGCTGACGGTGAGTAGGTGTCTTGTCTCTTGTCATGCTCCCGGGCTCTCCAGGAATGTCTGCTTCGTTAGTCATTTCGACAAGCCGTTTGCCTGCAGCAGCCTGGTGCTTTCTGCTGTTACGGAGATGTTTCCATTACCATAGCAGCGATGCCAGCTCTGCACGGCGGCGGTGATGCGAACGCTGCCGCCTGCTTGGCAGGGTGAGGCCAAGCATCGGTCCTGGCAGCGAGGCTGCTCCGAGGGTTGTTTTCCAGGCTGCAGCGGGGACGTTCCCTTCGGCCCCGGCGGGCTGCTGGCCCCTTCTGTGCCTTTTCGAGCTGCATCGCTGCAGATGTGAGACGTGCGGGAGCCGTGCCGCTCACCACGGACTTTGTGTAAATGATTTCTTAGACAAGCTAATGATACACGGGGCTTAGTTTTTAATTCCCTAGCATGGTGGCAGCTGGTTAACAACCCTCTATGCTGCCTTTGCTTGTTATTTGGGTCATAACTACTTTTAATGTGCCCTGTCACAATATGCCTACCATAAAATCCCAAGGGAGGAGCCCTCTCCCGTTAGCTGGGAGTTGCCTGGAAGGGTTCCCGGGAAGAGGACCACTTCCCCGCTCCCAGCACGCTCCCCAGCGCTGATGTACGCGAAAGGCTTAATTATTCTGAGAGCGCCTGGGGGGGTCAGTTCCCATTTTAATATCTGAGATCATCTGCATCGTCACGCTGCTGTGTTTCAGAAATCCCTATTTCTCCTTTTCCTCTTCCTTCCCAGAGCAAATGAGAAATGGTTTGCTGTTTTATTGAGGATATTTTCATGTTGCCTAGCTGGTGGGCAGATGAAAGCATCCCTTAGGCAGGCTGCCAGGGGAAAGCCAAGCCTGGGTGATTTGCTTCCATCAGGATTTGCTTCCATCAGGACTTGGTCCAACACACGCCAAGATCCCTGCTGATGCCATCCCATCTGCTCCAAAAAGCCAGGGTTTCAGAGCTCCCCCAGGTCCAGCACTGGGGGTAATCAATTGCCATCATTGCACACGTACTTAAAAACCAAAAATGAAAAACCATCTGGATTGTCTGACCTCTCTGATGTGGTTATTCTCCTCCTTGCCCTGGCGGTGAGGGTCATGCTATTGCCTCTGCTTTGCAAATGCTCAGTCACGGGACAGAGAGGCCAAGGGACGCCTGCCCAGGACCCTGCAGAGGTCCGTCATGGAGCAAGGCCCTGGACCCCGATAGTACAACATCTCACCCCGTTCCCGTATCACCCCAGCATCTTTCCTCCGCCAGCCTGGCTGGTAATTTTTAACACATGACTGTTTCTTGCCTGCTGGCATTTGGCTGACCTGTCTTAAGCGTCAGTTTAGTTACCAAAAGGAAAAAAAAAAAGAAATCCCTTCTTCTCATCTGCAATTTACATAATTAAGTAAGAACTCATTTGCCCTCGTTTCCTCACCAAAGCTGGGTGTGCGCCGGGCTGCCTGGGAACGCTGCCGGTGCCGCTTCCTCTGCTCCAGGCGAAACTTTTGCTGCAATTACAGGCAGCAGCTGGGAATTGGGGGAGGAAAGCAGAGATTAACAGCCTTGTGGTGCCGAGGATCCCTCCAACACCTCAGCAAGGGCAAATGCAACCTGCTGCGGATTTGGACCTGCCTTTTGGCTGTTTTACAGTGTGGAGGCACAGGGATGAGGGAGGCATGTTTGGTGCATTTGGAGTAGTTTCAGCAATACTGTATGCAATACTATGACTAGCCTGGGCATAAAATCTATTTGCTTAGTCTTCCCCTGATGATGGACATATGCTCAAGATTGAGCTTGGTTATCAATAAATTACTCACCCAGCAAAACCTTACAGAACAGCCCTGGCCCACAGGCAGTGGCACACAAGATATACCCGCACAGCAACAGGCACACGCTGAGACTGCTGCTCTCACCCAGAGCATCGTGCCTGCTCCGGAGGCTGGCTGTGGGATTAGAGGGGCATCTTTGCCACCTCCATGCCCTCCAATTCCATCTGACCTTCCCTCCTGGATACGCGTAGTCCAAGAAGGTTTTTTAACTGCTCATTTTTGTTTGTAGACTGAACGTAGCTATCTCCAGAGGGGTTACAGAAACAACCAAACTGGTCTCAGAGCCAACAACACGGTGAACCAGCCTGGGTTTTGCACCAGTACTGCCACATTGGTGTGGTACAGCATGCCCCAGCTGCTAAACCCTGGTTCCCCGGGGACAGTCTGGATCTGAAATGTTTGTATGAGAAGGTGCCTGGTCTGCCCGAGGACCTTGGCTGCATCAGTTTTGCTCAGCAACTGATGCTTGCATCAGGGTAATCATAGACTTCGCAGTCAAAGCCTTTGCTGGTGGGTAAAGCTTCCCTGCTGCCGCTGGGCTGGTGGACTTTTAAAGGTTTGAGGGAAATTTCTGTCCTTCTGCAGGGTGATAGCTTTGGACTGTGCATAACGATCACCTAAGTCACCCGTGCTCCTGAAAACCAAGTGACTTCTTCTGGCACCGAGGTGGGAGCTGTGTCATCCCAAAGCCTTACCCTCTCGTACCTGCACATCTCCTCTCTCCAAATGCCAGGGGTGTGTCGATGGAGATGAGTGTCCACCCAGCCGAGGAGCAAGCCTAAGAGCAGGGTCCCGCGCACCCGGCGGCGAGTGAAGACCCTGTGCGCCAGGACAGTGATGGAGAAAGGTCTTGCCAACTATCTGAGTCACGCTACTTTTACTAGCGCGCCATGTTCTGTTGCCAGAAACCCTCCCACCTTGGGGTGTTTGGACCACTGGCATCCCGGAGGGGGTGATGCCGCTCGGCTTCCCACATCCCACTGCCTCCACGAAGAGCCGGGAGCAGCCCCTCTCCAGGAGGGGCTTGGCAGCGCAGCTCTGTGCCGGGGGGAACCCTTGAACTTGGCATTTTGGGGATGTAACCCCCATGATGGTGCCTCCTTTTGGTCACGTCCTTCTTCCCGAATGAAAAATGATACAGCAATGCCAAGATTTCCCGCCTCCGTAGGTTAGGGAAACACCTGTGGGTGAGAGAGTTGGTCCCTTTCACTAGCTCATTAATTCAGTAAATTACAAAGGGAAATACACGCTGGGAAAAGCAAGAAAAATCCCAAAAGTTAATCCAAGAGTTATTTCCTCCCGATACCTGATAAAAACGTGTTCCTTGGAGCTCTTCAGGTCAGACGTCAGCGACACAGGTGAACCCACATCAAAGAACAAGGTAAAATACTGATTTTATCCTTTTGTTCTATGTGCTCATGCATTTTTCCTTGTATTCCTATAATGTGTCTCTGAAAGGTTTTTTTTCATTAATAACCATGAATTTCAGTGCTAACAGAAGTTGCATTTGAAGTATGCTGTTTCTGAGGGAAAGCATTTTCTTTTGTGCTCAGACTTTGGAATCTGCTGCTTTCAGCTGCAGTTACTCCCTGCTGCTTCTGAGCCAGTAGACTTTTAAAAATTTAATTTAGCTGTATTTATTTTTCTGATCAAAATTTTTCAGGAGAACTTTGTCTATTTACATGCAATCTTTTACTGGTATTTTATTTTTTTCTTTTTTTCCCCCTTCTTTTGGGATCTTCTCTTAAATATTTGATTTCATTTGCTTTTTTTCTCTTGCACATGGGGAGTAAAAAAGAAATGGGTAAGAGATACTAGTCTGTGTGGGTTTCTTTAATACATGTACAAGTGTTATATAAATACATATATTTTCATAAGCATCATAGCTGTGTTATTTAGGAAAGATAGTGAGGCAATATTGTCTTCCTTGAACAGGTCTCCCAGGCAGCTGGCCGTGCTTGCATCCTGCAGCAGCATGAAGGGATCCCACTTATTCCTCTGCCTCTTCTCCATGTCGTGCTGGTTGAATTTGATGCCAACAGCTGGGAACAAAATCTTCCACTTTGGACCCTGCAGGGTTTCAATGAGCATGACTGAGATTAGGTCTGGTTTCACTGCAATTAAAGCCAACATCGTAAGTATTGCTCCGGGCTGTTGTGGAGCTGGGGAAGCTCTTTAGTTGGTGGCTCCCGGAGCCCCTCTGGGGCCAGCACATACATCCCCATCTCTGTCTTCTCCCATGCAGCAAGCCAGAGACCCCATCAGGACCCTCAGCATCTTGTCTTATCCTCATTCTCTGCACAAGGTTAAGGTAGGTGTCCTTACCGTGTCTCCAGTTTTTCCCTGAATAATTTTGACCAGCTAGCATCCTAACACCAGTCATGAGGTGTACCAGCTCAGGGCATTTGGGGAAGTTGTTCAATACCATGACTTCTTCTAAGTTCCTGCGAAACACAGACGCCGAGCAGGTCAGGGAGGATAAAGTGATGCGGATCACGTATGCGAGAAGAGGTGGGTGTCCGACTGCCGGTTCCTGCCCCTGCGGCAGACGGCAGCGCACAGGGCTTTCACCCTGACTGTCTTTCCAGAAATGGTGGGCAGAGATTACTTTTTTTTCTTGCATGTGGTGCTCCAGTTACAGGAGCTTTAGCTGCGGGTCCCCACCACCTCGGTCAGTGGAGACATAGCGAGGTGAATCAGGATTTGGGTGGAAAGCTATTAAAGAAACCAAAAGCAGATGAATGTGATCTTAGGAGGTAAAATACATTATAAATAAGTATTTTGCAGCTCTCTTCTTACACTCTAAAGCACTAGACGTGGGCCACTGCTTCAGGTCTCAGCCTCTAATACCCAGCTACAAAATCAGCTATTTGTTGTGTTGACTCAATGAGACTTGCTAAGGATGGATCTCTTAGAAAATCAGTCTAAAATAATTTCCTATATATGTTAACAGTTTATATTAAGCATCACTGAAAAAACTTCATACAAGTCAAAACATCCCGCTGTGCTCAGCTACCATGCTTGGGGTTAGAGACGGTTTATTCTAGAGGGAGATAGAAAGGTTGGTGACTACGGGTTTATAGCACTTTTGAAGACCTTTTAAAAATGAAGTTCATTCCTTAAGTCTTCAGATAGATGCTGCATCACCCACCACCTCTTCGACTTCTACGTGGACAAAGTTTTCAAACACTGCAAGACCGAGGATTCGTATGTCAACCGAAAAATCAGCAGCATAGCCAACTCCTTCCTCAGTGTGAAGAGGAAACTCGGGCAGTGTGTAAGTCTTGGGTATTGCTACAGTTTAGTTTAATCTGTTAGTATTTGGTATATAAATAAACCTAAGGGTTTTATAAAGTTACAAAATCTTTATTTATAAAAACGGTTTTAACAAGAATACAAAGAAGCATGATGTGGAGAGTGTGTATGTCCGCTGAGAAATTTTTATACTTGCCCACTCATCAGCAAACTCCCATGTTAGTTCTCAAGAACAATATTTATCCTGTCCCTCTGTCTCTTGAAGTAAACTCTGTTCTTACCTGAAGTCTGATTTAAGGACCTTAAGGTTAACAAGGTCTCAGTCTATACAGTAATTTTCAGCATAATTAGAAACAGATCTCTCATTTTTAAAAATGAACTCCCCAATCTAATGAATTCTATCTCATTTTTCTAGCATGAGCAAAATAAGTGCATGTGTGGACAGGAATCCACTGAGAAATTTAAGCAAATTCTTGCGAACTATGAAGGGGTAAGTTGATGACTAAGTCTAGCAATTAACACAGATATTCAGATTCTCTTTACCTTGGGTTGTACTCGCTATCTCTGCTTACAACATGTTCCTTTATATCATTTCAGCTGAATGTCACATCTGCAGCAATTAAATCCCTGGGTGAGCTGGACATCCTACTAGACTGGATGGAGAAATCTCGTTAGAGAGCAGAAGGCATTAACGACCCACCAATGGCTGGTGCTAATGAAGCTGCTGGGACATTGCACATACCTGCGGTGAACGGGAAAATAATGTACTGTATCAGTGCAGTTTCTCGCTGATTGCAGCTGTGTTCAGTCAAACACTGAGGGTTTTGTTAGCCAGGTACATAGGCGAATGCATCCGCAGAGTCTTGCATTGAGATGGAAACGTCAAGTTTGATCAAATCAGCATAGCACTCGCTTGGCTGACTGCTATCAAAGGATGCTCTCCAAGGGAAAATCTAAAAGGGTTTCTCTTGCTAGCAGACATAAGCTGTGATCATTTAATAAAAGTATTGTTTAAATTATAAGATTTTTGTATAGCAAATGTATATTCATGGGTGCTGGAAGGACTGGTGTAGTTAATGCTGCAGAGCAGCGCTCATAAATCTGGGCTCAGTCTTATTTGACTGCTGCTGCTGATTGACCTGGCTAAAATGAGGTGCACAGTGTGAGTACTGCTTCCAAGAATAGGTCCTAGCAGGTATGTCAGGCCTTAGAAATCTGTGTTTCCTTTTGAGATTACATTTTGTGCCTTGTCAGTAAAAGAAAACTTTCTATGCAAGATATGTGGTTGCTGAATAGAAAAAGGTTCTTGTACGTTTTGTGTAATTTACTGACACTCAGTAATAAGTTTTGTGGAAATCTGTTGCAATTACTGTAAATAAACCCTACTTGAAACTATGCTGAGTCTGTCAAAATTCTGAGGAATTACATGTTGTTGGCGAAAGGTTCTGAATTCACCGTGGTGCCCTTTCACAGCAGGTACTGTCACTCCTGGTAACGCTAGCATCCCAGAGGTGATGCATCGTGCCTGGCGTGCCGGAGAGAGCAAAGTTTAGACCTGGGTGGTACCAAATCACCCCAGCTTGTCCCTGAGACCATTTTTATTGTGCATTATGTATAGCTCTGGTCTGTTTTCACCCATTTTGGGCTCTTTTAGCCACCTGTGACTGCACACATATTGCTGGTACCCACTGGTTCTGCACGCTCTAAATCCCTTTTCTGCTGTGTTTTCCCACAAGGTGTTAATACATATATCGCTGTAGTATCTGACAATGGCAGAGGCCTAATGTGGTAGTAAATGAACCAAGACCACCCAAGTCATCCCGCCATGCAGCCAGGAGGTGTTATGCACTCCTGGTGTCAGGGCCCAGGTAAATGCTGCTTATTAGCACAAGCCAGACCAGTTGGATGTTTATGTCCCTGGTAGCACTCTAGTCCTAATATTTCAAGTGATAAGGTCTTACTCTTGCATTCATTAGACATAAGACGCTAGGGCAGATCTCTGACTTGGCGCATTTTGCTCTAGGAATCAGCTAAGCGGAGCAGGGTGTACCAGCACTCCTGCCAGCTGGGGGGGCATGAGCACAACCAAGGCGCTGCGTGCTCTCCCCTGGCTCTGAGCAGCTCTCGTTGCTGTGAGGGCTGTCATTGCTTCTAGGTCTGAATCGTTCAGGCTTGCACAAACCTCTTCTCAGCACCTCTCTTCCCGTGGGACTGCCCAACGCTCTCCAGCTCTCCCTTTCCTGCCCGTGGGCACGGCCAGGCTTCAGCAGCTGGGATGGGTGGAACCGGCTGTTCCCAACTTGGGCAATTTCTAGGGATGCTACAGAGGTGACACAGGGAAGGCATTAGCTGCAGAAGAGGTTCTTTCACAGGATTTTGTTGTTACGGAATAAAGTCCTCGTGTCCTCAAGGAGAACATAGTTACTGCCTTGGTTTCACCCCCATCACAGGAGGACCCTGGTCAAGACCTCCGGCAGCACACTGGCGTCACCAGAGCCTTGCATCAGTCCGGTGGGGGCTGAAGAGCTGCAGAGGAGGAGGAGACTCCTTGTCTCTTCCCAAAAAGGCCCGGCTGGTGACCTGGCTGGGTGAGCTTACCAGCATTTGCATATGGTGCATATGCATGTGCTTCACGCTGGGCAGGATTTGGTGATTCACGTTTAAAGGAAAGATCTCCTTCATTGCTGACTATCCTTCCTCAAATATTTGCTTATGCCAAAGGAAAGCCTGTCAGGGCTTTGACTCTTAATTTGCTCTCTCATGGATTTTTGCAGCGTGACTTTCATCTGTCCTGGTGCCAGGGCATGAACGAGTGAACACATCCCTCCGCGCTCTGTCAGCATTCACGAAAGCCGATCTTTCAACACCAGCACCCTTGAAATCAGTCATTTAAGAATGAGGTATCTTGTTCATACCATGATTTTCTGTTAAAGAAAAACCATTAGGAACGAAGCGGTGATGCAATGAGATACCACAGCTCGTCACTGACCAAACGTTTGGCAAACAGTCTGGCGAAGGAGATGGGGCTGTTTGGTGAGGTCCCTGTGGACCTTGCCGTTGATCGTGGTGGGCTCTGGATCACAGCTTGAGTGAGAAGTGTGGGTTTTATTCCACATCCTCAGCTTATGCTGTCACAATTATTATTATTTATCAGATTTCATTGATTTTCTTTCCTGTGCAGAGGGTTGCATGCCTCAATCCATGCATGTTTTATTGCTTTCACGTCAAACTCAGTTTACACTTAGCACTGCAGCAGCCCAGGGACGTGCCTCTTTGGAAATCAGGTGCCAGATGGAAGGTGTCAGTGGTGGGATGGAGCAGGAGCCATGGGCAGGCAGCTGCCGGGGTGAGGGGTGCAGGCAGAGCTGGCTGGCAGGATGCTCAGCCCACCCATGTTTCTTGGCCCCTGCACCTTTCCCGGGAGTTTAGCTCATTCTCGGTGCTCCCAGTGTGGTTTGGGAGGAGCGGAGCTGAGAAAAGGACGCCGGCGGGCAGGCTGAAGAGGAAGCGGATTTGCAAAGGGAGAGCGAAAGGGGTTTTCTCCTCTCAGAAGTTTCCAAACCTTAGCGTTCTCCTGCAGCTTTATGACTGCTCACCCCTGGGGACACTTTCCAAGCACACGCCTTTCCTATTGCACCAGAACAATTCATTCACTTACAGCAACTTCGGGCAGGCACAGACCTGTCCTGGCCTCTCCGCACCTTTTCCGATATCCAAGCCCCTTCCCCCTGTGTTGCCGAGGGGATGCAGCCCGGGAGATGAGGCAGGCGAGCTATAACCTAAGGTTTGAGGTCTTAGCCTTGCTATGAGTAAGGTGATGACTGTTGCAATGTGGATGTGAGAGCAGCCCTGAAAACACACAGGCAGGGCTGGGTTGGGAAACGCAAACACCACCGGAGCTGCTGCCCTCCTACTCACAGTGAGCCAAGCTCATCTCAGCGCTTATTGTGGGGAGGTCCATGGTTCGGGAATAATTTGGGTTTTATCCCTGATGGAAACTCTGTGTTTGTAGGCTAATGCAAACAGCCATTGCCTGACACCTTGCTAAGCTACCACACTGTTTTCATTTTAAAGTGTAGCTAATAATTGACTAAACCAGAAATATGCTTGCGGTGTTACTGTAACACCGCCAGGTCAGACCCTAGCCAGGGTGGTGCTCCTCATTCTTTATATTTTATAGCTTGCTATTAGAGCTGCGTGTAACCAACACAGGCTCAGGAGTTTGCATTTCTGCAGTTTCTGCCCCTTCTCTCCTGAACAGCCCTGGCCCTGTCAGACACCGCTGCAGCCCGTCTCTTTGCCAGGCAGGCACCATCCCATCCCATTCCTGGTGTTCAGGGAAAATTGTTTCTCTGCTTTGTCACGACTTCATCGTTGCTGCTTCCTACATTGCTTTATCTGCGGTGTACTCAGCTTTCTGCACCCACGTCTCACTGGCAGACAGCAGTGTCACGCTGCTGTTTGGAAAGCCATGCATCAATAAATTGCTTTTCTTTGTTTAGTCATCCACTCTCGAAAATAAGACCAAGAGACAACACTTAATTACAGTTTCCACCTGGACAAACATGAAGTCAACCAGGGAAAATGTGTGAGTGATGTGTGGCTCAGGTTTATTAAGGAAAGGGTGGGTTTTCAAGGCCACCCTTGGTGGGGTGGCTCCGTGGCAGAGGAGCACGGATTGGGCTCAGTGGTTCTGACTCCAAGTCAGAAAGGAGAGATCGTTGGTTCAGCTGCTCTGGGGAATTTGGTCTGTACTATGCAAATGGATACAGTGCCAGTGAACACGGCTGCCTATCGCTAACTAGCTATATAGGCTGCTAATAGGTTGTCGTACATAATTAATGTCACGCTGTGGTCAGTTGCTGCTGTTGATGAAAATGCATATGCGAAACTTTAATCAAAATATTTCCTGTTTTTCTCCATTGATTGTGGGTTTCTTCTACCATCCTGTGCCATTTGCAATACCAGATGCGATGCTGTAATGCTGCAGTAAAAGGAGGAGAAAGCCTCCCCCAAATGCACCCTCACTGTGCCTCTTTAGGTGCGCTCTCCCGGGCCCTCCCGCGGACTGCAAGCCCTCCTGGTCTGCTGAAAGCCAGTCGCATTCTTTATTGCTTGTGCATAAAAACACTTCAGACCGTGTCTGGTCTGCAGGTACTGCGCTCTGGATGAGAAAGCTTAGAGGAATCAAAAGTGCAAGGTGTTGTTCTCAAGGGTTTTCCAGCTGCCTTTAAAAGAAAATTGGATTTTTTAAAACACACCTTCTGGCCTTTGAGAGCCTGCTGTGTTGGAAGGGCACTGGTGGGGTTGGGGCTGTCGGTGGGCTAAGCCACTCGAGCTCCTGCTGTTTCCCAGTCTGACCTGCTTGCTCAGACCTGCGCCTCCAGCCCAGCCACCCCATTTGGCATCAAATGATTCCTCCTAAATCAACGCTTAAAGCTGAATTTAAGCAAAAAAAGGTCAAGCCATAGCAAATTTGCGGTAGCAATAAACAGCGCTGCTTGCTGATGTCTTGCTCTGATCCTCAAGGTCCCGGTTGCTGCTGCCTCTCAGTCCCTTGCCTTCAGATCTGGCCTTCTCAGTTTGGGGGGGACATGTCTGGGGCAGCACCGTCCCCCCTGGAGCCGCCCTGCGCGATGCTGCTGGAGGTGAGGAGGAAGGCGGAGTAGGCGAGGTCAGCATCCTCCTTGGAGCTCTGGGGAAGGACAGGAGGACACCGTTACATGACTGGGGACAGACAGCAGCATGTGGCCGGGGAAAGGGCAGCGTTTTGTGGGCTGTGAGCTTCTCAGGATGATACAGGCAGACTGGATGAGTGGGACAATCCAGTGGGTCACACCGGTGCTGATGCGAGAGCATCACGCCTTTGCTCAGCCCTAGGAAGACCCCAAACGTTTGCGGGTTTGGGACTCCGTGGCATGCCTGTCCCTGTGTGTTGGCACCCAGCTCACGTGTCCCAAAGCTGCTAGGTTTTACTGGTTTCCTGGTGGTTTCCTTTATTGCTCCGCTTCAGCTCTTGGCACTTAGAACACCTACATACTGCCTTCGGTTAGGGACTTTTTAAAAGAAGACCTTGCATCTGGCACCTTCAGTTAGTGTTGAGCGGTGCCACTCGACCATGGTCTTACCCAAGGGGAGGAGAGGCAGGGTGAAGGCAGGGGAGGGCAGGGGGAAGGCAGGGGGAAGGCAAGTGAAGGCAAGGGAAGGCAGGGACTTGCCGGGGCCACAGGAGCAAGTCACAGCCCTTGCAATGGCAGAGACCTCCCTGCCTACCTCTGTCCCCTGAACCACTGCCCACATGGGAGGAAGACTAGGAGGTGGGGTGTGCTCTGGCTTCTGGCCATCTGCTCATCCCAGTGTTACAACCTTCCTGACGCTACCTGGGGCTGACTTGGTGTACTGTTTGAAGCAAGGCGACTGCTATTATTGTCTCTGCTAATGCATGGGGTCAGGAAAGGGTTAAGGTCCCCTCACAGAGGCTGATCTGCAGCAGGTGGCCAGATCCAGGTGAGATGGAGATCACTTGGCTATAAATAAGGCCCCTGGGAGAAGGCAGCTCCTTTGGCAGAGGCTGGAGGCCTGGGCAGGCGTCTCCCAGGTCAGTGGGGCTCCCTCCTGCCTCCTCTTACCCTTTTTGCCTTCTTTGTCTCAGCGGCACTTTCCAGGGTGGCTGCGGTGGTGACGAACTCTGCAGGGAGAGAAAGGGAGGTGTTGGGGTGTGGGGGCCATTGGTGGGCAGGTATTTCTGTGGCTTTTGTAGGGTCCTTCTGCAAACCCCTCCCCAGCACCCCTTGCCCAGGGGTTAGGGATGGAGAGCAGCCCGTCAGTCAGCAACCTACCGTCCGCTCCTATCTGCGTCTCCTGGATCTCTTTCATGCAGGCATTATAGCTTGCACCGTACTCCTTCCCACTTTCAAAGTCCGACATGCTGATGTTTGTCCTGTAGCTCCCGACGGACACCAGGTCTGTTAAGAGGGCGGAGGTAAGTACACTGCGTGCTTGCTCAGTCGGTGCAAGTGCACTGGCGTCTGAACGGCCTCTGTGCAAGGAGACACCGTGCAAAGCCCGCGGAGGGGTGGTCCCTGTCTCAGCCCAGGCACCCTGTACGCTGGGTGTTGCAGCTGTATGGGTGGGGTCAGTGGGAGAAGCAGGGTCCCTTGCCTGCCCATCGCGTGGTGGGGTACCAGGGGAGCAGCTCAGCCCAGCAGAGACCGCGGCACGGACAAGGTTATCGCCTTTGTCTTAAAATTGCTGGCACTTCTTGAGAGACTAGAAAAGGCAGGGACTCACCAGATCTCTTCAGCTGCCTGTACTTAAAAACAATGAAAGCTGTTGCGAAGATCAGGAGCACGGAACAAGCAATGCTCATGCCTAAACCAAGCGCGCTGGGGACATGGCTTTGAACAGAGCTGGAATGGAGGGAAAGATATATCATCAAGCTGTGAAATACATTTTTTTTTTTTAGTTAGTCAAGACAGAACAATGTATATGAATGTCCAGCAGTCTAAAATCTGTATAGGATGGTAAAGCTGAGTGAGCACGATGCAGTTCAATTAACGAACTGGATCCTAGCACATATAATAAAATTAAAAAACAAATAAAAATGTAGGACAGAGGTTGTGCCAAAACAGCTACATCAGCACCTTGGTTATAAATGTGTGAAGGAAAGCGCTCTAATCTGAACAGAATTATTTTCCGTTGGTTTTTCTGTACCTGGACTCTCTAATTGTTCCCTTCTGGGACCGTATTTTCTTGAGCTAGAGATTAACTTCAAGTCATCTTGCATTTTGCTGTAACTTCTTTCTTCTTTTCCTCTGACGTTTTGAGCTAAGTTCTTTGGGGACAAGAATTTTCTGTTGCTAAACCACACACACAGTGTGCAGACACAGTACCAACAATGGGTTAATACAAGCATCACAAAAATGATGAATAACAGAGGCTCGGAGAGAACTAACCTTTCTGAGGCAGCTGTGCTTCTCACCCCAGCATCGTTGTAGGCTCTTCCTTGGGGAATAAAGGCACCCTGGGCAGGACTGGAGGCCTCGGCGGGGCTGGGGATGTCAACGTTCAGGAGCTCCAGGCTGCGGTCAGCATTTCTTCCTGTATCTTCCAGGGAAGAAGGGCCGTTAGTCGCATCAGCCGCAGCCCGGAGACAGCGACACGAAAACTAGTTGGGAGTATTTGGTGCATGCGGGACTACAGGGGCCTTTGGCTCTACGTGAGAGGCTCTTTAAAATGGGGTTGAGAGATCTGAAATAATAGTCATTCCAAGTAATTCGTTGCAAAAGTCTCAAGTAGGCTCTCTCTGCCCACATACTTTTAAAAATGTCTTGCATTTCTAAGTTCTGCTGCTAGTATTTCCAGAATGAATTTTGAATATGTGGTTTATTTCTAGCTCTTTGCGCACCAAAGGCAATGAAATGAGGCTGTTTCTCTCTCTTTTCACTTTGCCCATCATCCATTTAGGATGGTTGCAGGTGGGATATCTAGTGTTATACTTTTTCTCTAACAATATTCCTCCCGGAGAAAAACATCTTAATTCCAAAAAACCGCACCAAAGCTGAGACTAAGCCCCTTGCCGTTGGTGATAGCCCTTCCTTTCCTGCTCCCTGCTATTTTCCTCTTTACTAAAATAAGCCTCCTGGAGCAAGATGCATCTCTGAACTACGTGCAGTCCTTCAACTGACAGGTGTCAGATGTCGCTTAAACTAAATGATGCTACAAATTGTAATAGTGATAATGAGTAAGGACAGGGTTAAAAAGTAAAAATGGCGTGGAAGGAAGTGATTTTTAGACTGGTGGATTTTTTTATGACTGGGAAGTAAAAAGCAGCGAGTGGATGAAAACACGTATGACGAGTTGCGCAAAATCAGGGTGATCTTAGCACCTAGTTTGGGAGGCTGCCTGGGCGAGAGCCCGTCTGTTTTGAGGTGCTGCAACCTAGTGGCTATGGCGAGGCCTTTCAGCAGAAGGCAGCATGATTGGCAGCCCTGACAGGCAGGAAAGCCCCTGCCTGCCTTTGCCTTGGAGCTCACCTCCAGTCACCGACAGGTACACTGCCATGGTTTCCCCAAATTGGCCATCGCGCTTCACTCCACACCAGTACCACCCTTGGTCTGTCTCTGCCACCGAGTCAAAGCTTAGGATAACCGTCTTGTTGTCAGTGTCACAGGTCACGTCCAGCCCTGGCTGCCTTTGGTCAGAAGCAGGCATGGGAACGCAGCTGGTGCTGCTCCACTTGCACCAGTACTTCTGGTAGGAGTAGTACTTGCACGGGTAAGAGCAAGTCAAATTGACCCGTGAACCCACTTGCGCCTCCACGTTCTTCTTTCCCTTCAGCCCAGGTTCTCCTGCAAGGGCAAACAGAACATCGTCAAGGCTGATGTCAGTGGTTCCAGTGGTGGGAACGGCAGTCAACAGGTAGTGGTGCTGCTAGAAATGGTGAACCAGGAGATGTACCTTTGAAGGAAAGTGCTCGTCACATTGCTAAATTAATGTTAAGGATGCTGTATATGCATCTCTGGGTGAAAGCTGTTGTGGTTTTGGGTTCTTTTTGCAAGGCTAAAGAAATACACGCACAAGAAACTTTTGTGAACACTTTCCCACCAAACTGAAACGTTGTGTTTCCATTTTCAAGCTCCTGGGGTGGGGGGGGGGGATTGGCACAATGTTTCGCCTTATGAGATGAAAGTTCAGAGCTGGACCTCGCATCTCTCCCCCAAAAGCCAGGTCTGCTCCTTTGTGGTGCTTAGGAGGTTGTTTTGTACCTACTGAGCAGGCAGAGAACCGCCAAGGCGCAAGCTCGTACCATCTATGATCTTCAGCTCAGTTGATGATTGCTGTTCCTTCTCCTCGTTTGTCATGCACCAGTAATAGCCTTTGTCACTGTCCTTCAGCTGGTTCAGGATGATGGAGATCGTCTTGTTATCTTGGCTGTCGTACATGGCCACTCTTCCTTCATACAAGGCCGACACATACCCGGAGTTGTCTATGATCCGAGCACACCCGTTGCTTCTCCACTTGCACCAGTACTTTGAGGACTTCTTTAGAGAATCATAGTGGCATTCAAAAGTTACTGAACTTCCTTTTACTCCAATTATTGTGGGCTTTCCTTGAGGAACACTTGTCTCTGGAGATAAAAACGAAATGAGCAGCTGTACATGTCTAACTTTGGCCCATGTAGTACTCCCCCAAGAGAATAAATATTATCAGATCAAAGAGAGCTGTTTTGACTAAAGCAAGGCTAGGCGAAGCTCAGGGGTGCAGAGGGTAGGAGACTGTCCTGGCACTGTTAGGAATTGACCCTAAAGGGTCTGTCAGGCCTGTCTTTTTCCCAAATTCACTGGGTGGTTGTTGTCTTTGAGTGTCAACATTTCAAAGTTTTGCTCCCTTTGCTAGGGGAAGGGCAGGCATTCTCCTTTCTGCGTCTGACGTTTTGAGATTTAAGGAATTAAGACATGAAGAGACAGTTTGCTTGTCTCAAACTGGTAGGCAGGATTTTCCTTCTGGGATTTTGGGCTAGCCAGACTGGGGAAGATAGCTAGCCACTGCTGGGAAAGTTAAATCTTGATATATGCTTTGTTAGTGATGGTTTAGTACGTTACAGATGGTTAAATGAATAGAAAGAAGTATCTAGAAGAGAGGACAGGATAATAGCACTCTCCAAAGGGAAATTAAAATTTTTGTTAAATAAAGCGAGACTGCTAGTGACGCTTCTAAAGAGAAGCAGAGATGAAGGGAAAAAACACTGGGAATAGCTTACCCTCATAGACATGCACGTCCAGTTCCTTTGTTTCTCCATTCTCTCCATAGAAGCCGACCCCGCACAGGTACAAGCCAGAGTCTTCCCAGCCCATCCGAGTTATCACGACGCTGAATGAGCCTGGAAGCTCCTCATTGCTCAGCAGAACTCGCCCTGTGTAACGCTCATCAACCTTCCCATGACTATCGATGATGTTATGGCAGCCGTTTTTATCCATCTTGCACAAGAATTTCCTCCAGCTCTCATAATCCTTCCCAAAGCTGCAGGACATGGTCAAAGTGCTGTGCAGCTTCACGTAGAAGAGCTCAGCTCCCTCAGGCACGGGCGGATCTGTGCATACAGACACACCAGTCAGTGTCTACTGCCTGCTCTCTCAGTAACTGTCTGCAACCCCCCTATACCTCTGAAGGCTTTTTTTCTTTTTTTAGCATAGGGTTTCTCTCTACTTTGCTGTATTATATGATCTTGTGCCGCTCCTGGCCAGCGCATGGCCTACCCAGCTGTGTCCCGTGTCTGTCACACGTTTCAGGACTGAGGTCTCTGTGCTGTATCACTGCCTGCTCTACAGAGTGGTTTCTCCCAAAGCCTTCTTGCCAGGGGCTGCGCTGCCATGAGTTTGCACCGTGCTCTGCACCCTGGGCTTCGCCCCGCAGCGCGGTGCCATCCTGCACACCCGTGCTTTCACGGGCTTGTGCACAGGCCTGGCTCCCACAGCCGTAGCCGCGGGTTGGAGGGTCCATGGGAGTGATGGGCAGTTCTGCCCTCTGACTGCATCTCCCTCAGTTTCAGTGGCTGAGGGAGGTCAGCAGTTTCTAAGCAATGTTTGTGACCTTAAGATGAGGTTCATTTAATCTGATTTTTATAACAGATTTTTGGTCAAATAATTCGTTCTATAAGAGCACAGGGGAAAATGAAAACTGCTGTTTCCTGAAAGCATGAAGCATCTTGAGCTCTTTGACACTGGACAGACTGTCCGTGGACGCTTATTAAAAAGGGGGAGGAAAAAAAAAAAAAAAGAATGATACTTCAGGGAGCCCCAAGACTGTAATTACCTTTAGAAACATCCAGACTGACTTTGTGGGAGAGTCCTCTGCCATTGATACCCACACCGCACTGGTAGGTGCCTGCATCTGCCATTGTAAGCTCGGAGATGTTAATCTGGAAGCTTTCTGCCTGTGGGTCGTCAGTGATGGAGGCTCTGCCTTGGTAGCCTGGAGCAGCGTAGCCGCTGGTGGAGACAACGGTCACGCAGCCCGTGGCAGACTCCCTGCACCAATACTTTCTGTCGTGTCTGTTCACGCTGGTGGGAGGGTAGAAGCATTTCACGGTAACTGACCCATTGAGCAGACCATATACCTGCCGTGGTCCGAACACAGGGCTTGAGACTGCAAGAGGAAAACACGTCGGCTGTAAATGTCAGCTGTGCTACGCAACGCGATGGGACCGCAGAGCAGGTCGGGTGTACCGGGGCAAGCACGGACCCAGGGCTGTGCACCATCATGCGGTCTGAAAGGTCCCATGGCAGTGATGGGCACTGATGTGGTAGAGACACTCCCTGAACCCTGCTCCCCCCCTTAGTAATGCCACCTCTGGTCTTAGGCCACCCACAAGAACTGTGCCCCGGACAGGTTATACTTACGCGCTGCCTTGGGGAGGTATCTGCTGCTTGCAGATTCAGTTGGGAGGAAGGCGAGCAGGAAGATGAATGCCAGAAAAGTAACTTTTCTTGCATTCCCTGGAAAAGGCACAGAAGTTGGTGAATAATGACACTTGCAAAATTATTAAGTTAACTGATCAAGTCATCTAATAATCCTCGTGCCTGGAGGATACGAGGGTTGTGGCTGCTTGAGCTAGAGAGAAATATAGCATTTAATCACTTCTGTCAAGCAACTGAATGGGAAAGAGGGAGATGGCGACTCTGTTCTTGCCTGTGTTGCTGCAAGGCATCATGACTGCCCGTGGGTCCCATCCCAACACCTCAATCTTCCCTTTTGTAAAATGCGGGGCGTTGTTCTTATGATAAACTCGGTTAATGCAATGCCTGCAAGCCACCAATGTGTCTGTCAGAGCAGAGTGCCCCAGGGACAGCATCCCTTGGGCAGGCAACGGCGGCAGTGTGCACAGCATAAAAAGCAATTTTGGCCAAACTGGAAGAGACTTGATTCAAAATCAGAAATGGTATCTTTTTTACACCTGTAAATCAGAACAGCCCATCACAAGGCTGAAGTCCAAAAATGGTTCAAAAGCTGCTGAGCCCTGGCAGGTGTGAGAGTCAGGTGGCAACCTGGAGCTCAACTGCTCGCTTGACCCTTGCCAGGAGATAATGCCGCTTCTAATAGTTTCATAGCTGGGGTCATATTTTCTTTCAGTGTTGTTCATGCAGTGAAAGGAAGGCTTGTTCACTTGTGAGCCTGAGTGCCAAAACCACTCCTTAGGGCAACCTGCTCTCACAGAATCACTGGACAGTTTGGTTTGGAAAGGACCTTTGAAGATCACCTAGCTGCAACCCCCGTGCCATGGGCAGGGACACCTTCCCCTAGACCAGGTTGCTCAAGGCCCCGTCCAGCCTGGCCTTGAGCACTTCCAGGGACGGGGCAGCCACAGCCTCTCTGGGAAACCTGTGCCAGTGTCTTACCGCCCTCATTGTAAAAACTTCTTCCTTACGTCACAGAGCAGAGCTCGTGTCGGAAGTCTGTATTTAATTACTACTCTTTGTTTCCCTGGTCTCTTCAAGGATGTGCAAATGAGAAAAAGAGTAATATTTTCACCTCTACTTTTCTTCTTCTTTTCTCAGCTGCTGGTAAAGTTAGTGAGATGCAGGGATTTATGCCTCACCCCCGCGCCTCCAAGAATCAGACTTAAACCAGGTAAAGCACTGTCCCACCTGTATATCCACCCAAATCTACTGCACCAAAATTAACCCTTGGCCAGGACTCAGTGATGGCTATTGGGAAATGTCAAACCAAACTGTGTGTCTCTTGAAAAGTGTCCATAGTCTTCAGGATGAATATTTCTGACCTTCCCCTTGTTTCGGCCTGAGTGATGGCTCAGAGGAAGCCAAGGTTCTTAATTCACTGAACTGTTTTCTTTGGCCTGAACTGAACGCGCCGTTGGACACCACGTGGTGCAGTGGTGGGAATGTGCATTTCCTGAGTCTACCTGCCTAAGTTCTAGAGAGGATGATAGGTGTGCCAAGAAAAGTCTTTATAAACGTTCAGAGGAATTTGATTTCAGGGCATCAAGTGACACAGTTTTATTAAGGGTAATTCCCGGTAGAAGAAAGAGGCTTTTATTTCCGTGTTAAGATGAAAGGTGTTCTGTTTTGCTTTCTTCCTTGTATAGTGATTTCTAATTGCTCAGTGGCCACTTGTCCATGGCTAATAATTAACTCACTGAGCATGAAAAATGTTCTTTCATACATATCCCAGAGTAGCCAGCAAGACAAACATAACATATTCTGCAGAAAGCAAACAATATGGCACAAAAAGGGCCTTGATATTTGCCCCTTGCTAACAGCAGTTCCTCTGGCTGCCCTCCACCCCTTGCTCTTGCAGTGCAAGCAGGATCCCAGATCAGCTTTCCCCTTCTTGGCAAAATTTCGATAATCTGTTAGTCTGATTTATTCCCAAAGCAATCAGCTACTTCAGAGTTACAGACAACACTGTTTTGTCAGGCAGGGAAGAGTTACCGAGACCTCTTTTTTGAAACAAGATATAGCTGTGTCCGAAAAGATGTGTGCAAGAGTGGTGGCATCAGGGTCTTCATATTCATGTTAGCAGGAAAGAACTTTCACGTCTCTGTCTCTGAGGACACGTGTGCACTTGTGCCCACACAAGAACAACGGTTCCTGTGCTCTTGCATGACCAACATTTGCAACTTCTGCAGCTCTGAGTTGCCCCTAGTCCGATTTTCTCAGACGCTGTTAAAACCTTCCCCCACTCACTGAATGAATGGCGAAAACTCCCATGTATAGCAAGTCCGAGCAAGCACAGCCACCGGTTACGTAAAAATCTGCGCTGTACTTCTATGCTGATCCACTGAGCTGGATGGCTGGAAACCCCCTCTCTGCTGCCGGCGCCGTGTTACACTCGGACAGTGACACTTCTGAGCCCAGAGAAATGGTGCAAACAAGCTTTGCTGGTCACTCTGCAACAAGCAAGCGCTGTTTTGAGATGCTGGAGGAGAATTTCATCAAGCTATAGGTAAAAGAGCTCTAGTTCCTTCTTGCTTTCAAAGAATATTTGCTGCCGGATTTGCTGTCTCTAATCAGAGCGCAAGGTCTAAACCTCAGAGCTCCAAGGAAGGAAAAAGGCTGCTGAGCTCATATGAAAGGGAGTGCAAGTAAGTGGCTGTGCAAGTGATCTGTATTCACGCTTTTGTGGATGGAGGGGGAGTTGAAAGGAGACAGGAGATGGGACAGCAAAGGTCTGCAGGGGGCTATAGAAGAATCAAGAGGCTTGAGACCAGAGGGAAACGCCGTGTACGCTGTCTCCAGAGCAGTTGGGAAGCAAGCTGATGGCCAGTGTGCTGGTAGGTCTGCAGTGCTCGCAACCTGCTGCGTGCCCGGAGACAGTGCCTGCTGAAGAACCGGCGCTGGAAAGGCTGAAGGGCCCACAGGCAGCCTGTGCTCCTCCTGCCACTCAGCTGCAGCTTCTCGCCAGTCTATCCTAACTTTTCAGGAGCAGAGAAAGGGGAAAAATAGAGCTCCTTTGTTACTGTAGTTGTGAAATCTTTCTGGGAGCTGGCAGCGGAGGCAAGGCTTTGTTTTGAGCTTCGCATAAAGATGCACGGCTGTATCAGTATGTGCCCTCTGTATCTGGCAGCTCCAGGTGCTTCAGAGAAAGATGCAAAAATCTGCCCTCGGCAGCGATGCTACAACTGGTCCTGAGGGGTTTCCCCTAAGTCCTGGTGGGGGTCTGGTGGCTGGCATGAAGAATGAGACTTGTGCAGCTCTCCCAAAACCTTCCAGCAGGAGCTGTGTTTTGTCACCCTGTACGGGAGCAGTTGCACTGACTTTGCAGACGACTGACGATCCTCCACCCGTTTCGCCTGGGGGCTGTGTGACATGGCTGGTTTGGACGCGGTTGCCACTTTGTGCTTCCCTCTTCTCATGTCCACATCTCCTGCTTCCCCCTCGTGCAGGCACTGACCTGCGTGTCCGCGTGCCTGCGCTGGATTTCTGATCGCTCTTGGAGCAGAAAGGAGGACTGAGTGTGTGAGACCGTGGTGTCCCCACGGACTGATGGACACTGGAAACCTCTCCCTCGGGGAAAACCTGGTCCTACCACACCGCAGCAGGACGGGTCGTCAGGACCTTGTTTGGTAGCCGACGTGCATGGCACTGTGCATGCCGCTTTGCGTGGCCATCGGAGCTCCTGCTTGCACCAGGGCTGCCAGGCAGGAAGGGATCGTGGAGCCTGACCAGCTGAGGGGAACCTGGACACACAATTTGTGCCGCCTGTGTCCACGCAGGCAAAGAAGCTGCCATCTTAAGCCTGATACATTAAGAACCTAGTGAGAAACTGCAAGGCGGTGCAATGGACTGGTCAGGAGGGAAAGCAGGGAGGGAACCCAGTCATTCCCACTGGGAAGGTGTCTCCAAGAAGCTGTTCTGCAGCACAGGGCAAAGAAGCTGTGGGTGGGAAGCGCTGGGCTGGCAGCGCGCTGGGACAGCCGTCTCCGTCGGCATTTCGGGCTTAGCTCACCCGCACTGTCGGGCCAGTCACCATAGACTGCCGGGCTGTCTCTGTGGTTAGTTTAAAACATTTTGATAGGTGAAGGAGGGGCAGGGGTTAAAACCTCGTACTAGTTCTCCCCCTCTCCCCTCGCTGCGTAGGACTTGCAGAGAAGCAGCCGTGGGGAAAGCTTTCAGCTGTACGAATGAGTGTGTCTGGTGTTTGCAAAGTGGTCCTCTTTGGATTATGACCAGCTGTGGGCTGGGGTTATACTCCTCTTTGTTTTTTTTAGCTACAACTCAAATCTTGGTTTTGTGTATTTACTTTCATTTTGCATCAGCAAAACTGCTGGCTTCCTTCTCTTCCCCGTCCCAACGTAACAGGGTTTGAAGATTTTAGAGCACGAAACCGGAATTACAGCTGAACTCAGGAGATGGGAGTGTGCGTGCTGGTGCATGAGCTTTCCACTCTTAACCCGGGCCTCTGGACACCAATGTCACCAAGATCAGGGCAACGGCTTTGTCTTGCCCAGGACACTCTGCCAGGCGGGGGTGGCTCCATGCTCTCTGGTTGTTTGCGGTATGCTGCTTTGTTTGTGTGTATAATGCAACAGGGATTTCAAAGAATTATATCGTTCCAAACCAGAACAGGATAGGCTAATCATTAGCAAGATTAATACTAACAAAAGCATTTAGTTGTAATATGCTTTAAAAGAGAAGACGTAGCCATTACCAGGTAAATGGCATTAACTTTCTCCCAGCCGCCCATTTCCATGCTTGGCTTGAGTTGCCATGTCTGAGACCGTGAGCTTGGGAAGGGCTGCCGAAAGCCCCAGCGAGGGCGGGCTCCGCAGGTGTGTGAGTGCATTAGAAACCTGCAAAGTGCCAAAGCATTAATAAAACCCAAATATATACCTATACCATAACGACAGGGAAAAACTCATTACAACTTGTAACATGTTTCCACAATTTGGATTTTGTTGTGTTTCTTCCTACCACCTAAGAGCATTAGTGCTTGGCAGGGGCACGTGCTGCACCAAAGGGCCTTCGCTGGTTAGTGCCGAGTGACTTACTGCAATGTGGGTTTGATGTGAAAAGCCATGCAAATGGAAAAATTACAAGGTCCTTTACAACATAATGACCTTTCTTCTTGCTTTCCAACTCAGGACAGCTAAATGTTTTTGTCGTCTTAGTATCAACTTGAGAATGAATAAGACTACCTCTTTTGATTTGGTACATTGCTCTGCTCTTAAACTTCACTGCATTACGCCGCCACTGAGTGATGAAGAAATCTTAATGCTATGTATAAAGCTCTGGGGAGGTTAGACTCCCCCCTCAAACCCCGCAGTCAGTCTCCCTTGCTTATACGGACACGCCTGTAGCGTCTCTATCCATAGAAAGTGGCTCACAGTGCTTTTGCAGGGCAGTGGGAGGCTGGTCAGCAGTAGCTACGGTCTGAGATCTCCCTGGGCTGGGTTTCGCAGGCTACTGTGTGTGGACACTTCTCTGGACCCCCCAGTGTCGAAAGCGCTGCGGGGTTGGCCTGGGTTGGGAGCATCACCTTCCTCTCCAGCACTCTCACATGCCTGGGTTTTGAAATAGTGCTTTCAGGTTTCCAGCAGAAAGTGCTCTCTGCCCAGGTTAGTGCTTCTAAATGTCATTCATTACAAGACCTTCCCTGGGTTTCTGTGGTGCTTTTGTGGCTCTGTCAGTCCTAGGGAGCAACATCTTCAGATTTATAATGATTTGAAAGAGATCAGGACCTGACCCCTGCGTTATGCAAACCTGAGCAAGCAGCTGCTCTCGCTGAGTATGAAATACCAGAGTTCAGTTCCCAAATTCTGCTGACTCAGCTGCAAGGCTGGGCTCTGAGAAACTGGTGCACTCCTAATGCAGCTTGTCAGGGATCAGCACAGTCCAATCCATTAGCTATTAACTATTGCTCTTAACAATGACCAGTGTCAAGGCTGTGCTATGGGATCAATGAAACATGAAGATTTAGTTGTCACATTTGTAATGCTAGCCCTAGGACTCCTTCTGCTTTGTAGAATGCTTACTGTTACTCAAATACTTGAGAAATAATATATAGAATGGGGTGGTGGTTTTTTCCCCCTCAAATCCTTTTAAACCAAGACCCGTTAACACCACAAGGAAGCTCTACAGATGCAAACTGTTGTAGAGACAGGCAGTGCTGAGCGCAGCATCACGGGTTATGCTGAGAGGAGCACTGGCACGTGTGCTAGGGGTGATTTACGGAGGTGCTGAAGACTTCTGTGCCTAGAAGAAGGGCACAGCAACAGAATTCTTGCTGCACAGGACGGGGGCTGTCTACATCTTTATGCTGCCCATCAAGATCTGCGTATAGATGGCCTTACTGTGAGTTTTACTTGTTGTAGTGGGAATGGAGAAAAGCCACCAATCCACTCCATTTTCATGGAGTTATGAAGGAACAATCAACTTTAAGATAAAAGATCAAGCTGACCTAAACTGATGCCGCCTTTACAATATGGAAAGGGTAAATAGGAGGTGCTAATTTTGTGATGCAGTGAGCAGAAACAGCTAGGCAGATCTTACTGAAGATTATCAGGATTTACTAAGAAATCAGCAGGTTTTAGGAATTTCCGCAGTACTTGTGACCCTCCTAGCTAACAATGTTTCTAAGTGCCGGTTAAACACTGTCCTATATGAGCAATATATTCTGGAAAACAAATGAGAAAGAATAATCAGACAGCCCTCATGGCAGTGACTGAAATTCCTGCTAGATTGTGCTGCCAGCCTTATTTTATGTTCCTTTAAGCTGTTAGGTATACCATAGACTAACTTGTGACCTAATTTTATGTTCCTTTAAGGTGTTACATACCCCATGCACCAACTTGCTGCTTTTCAGATAAGATGCCATGGTTCATTTATTTCTTACTTTTTGTTTCTTGTCTCTTGGGCTGGAAAGTGAAACCAACTTCAACACTATTAAACTATTATTCTGGTTTAATACTACTCATATTGCAAGGAGCAGGAGCTATGATCCAACAGCACTTACTGCGCAGCCACGGTCTGTACAGTGACAGTTGCCGGATGGATGGACAGTGCCAGTGCACATATTGTTAACAGCAGCACAATTGCCATTAGGAGGTGGTATTTTTCTGTACTTCAGATGAAATGTATTAAGTCCTATATGAAAGCTTCCTTTGCAGAGTAAGAATTCAGGTGTGCAGAAACCCACCCCTTCGCTGTTGGTATAGATAGTGATATACAGTGTGAAAGGAGTCTACCAGCTTTCTCTTATTTCAGCTTTAGGACAGCATGTACATCTCATTCCCTTATGCTTCAATATTTATTTATCTGCCTTCTGAATGTACAAATTTGGTAGCTTGTTCAGAGCTCATTTAGGACATAACTGCACCAATTATCTTTTTAAATTTCAAAATCTGCATTCCTATGATTATCTCCGTGTTGTGATTCAGAAGACTGTAATGACCGTAGACTGAGTTGCAACAGTTTAGATTACTACAGTAATGTTTACTAACGTGTTATTTTCTATGTTGAAACTTAATGCAAATATTGTAATGATAATTAGCCTTTTTTTCCAGAAAGGAAAGACTAAAAATGTACAGCAGAGAAGAAAACATAAACATCATAAGCCTGATCCTATGCTTCTGACCTTCTTTCAAAAGAAATCAGCCTCCCCACCGGCAAGACCTGCACACCTATTCACTGCTGTTTCCCTTCGCACACGTGTGAAGAAGAGTCCTTAAAAGTGTCTCAAGCTTGGTGTTCTTTTCCTTCTCCACCCCAGAGTGGTAGTACAAAAGATTTTGCATTTCAGTAAGGTAATGAAGAAGCATTACTTACACTCCATGTTACTTCTGCAGACTATTTTGTACTTCTTGCTTTTTCTTTCAGACTGACCGCTCCTAGTTTTGCTGGTGTCTCGGTGGCTGACCCCAGGACGTCCTGCAGGTGTCCTGTCCTGCCTCCCTGTCGCAGCCGGACACAGGCTCTGGCAGTGCCGGGCTGTTTTAAATACTCCTTGTACCTCTTGCCCTGCATTTCCACCTGTTGTGCCTTAAAGGAATAGCATCCAAAAACTCTGGCGGGTGAGCACCACCCCATGTGAGAGCAGGGAAGCCAGTGCCCATCCCAGCTCTGCTGTCACTTTGAGGGTGCATGCTGTTATTTACCTCCTGATTACACATTCCCATTGCACAACGGCCACCCCAAGGGTGGGCTCCCAGACGTGGCCCAGGGCACCTCTGTCTCCTTTAGGAAGGACCCTGGTGGCCACGTGGGCTCAGGCCCATGGGAGGTGGTCTGCTCTGCTGGGAGCAGGGTGCCTCTGAGACAGCTTTCGGCTCGGACAGGACCCAGAGAGCTAGGGCAGCTGTGATTCCTTGGTTTGAAGATGGGTGCCTACACCCAGCACAAAGGCACTGGGGAGCCTTATGGGGTTGGAATCATAGAATGGCTTGGGTTGGAAGGGGCCTTAAAGGTCATCTAGGCCAACCCTCATGCCATGGGCCACCCCACTAGATCAGGCTGCCCAGGGCCTCATCCAGCCTGGCCTTGAACACCTCCAGGGATGGGGCATCCACAACCTCTCTGGGAAAGCTGTTCCAGTGCCTCACCACCCTCTGAGTAAAGAATTTCCTCCCAATGTCTAATTTAAATCTCCGCTCTTTTAGTTTAAAACCTGAGTACACGAGGGTCCAGCCCAGCCCTCTCCTCTTTGTTGGCACTGCAACATCACCTTCGAGTTGTGACCGTGTTTCCCGTCGTCCCGGGCAGGAGAGCCCCTTGCTACTAGGACTGACCTGGCTTCTGATCTTACGATACCCCCAGCCAACAGTGGAATAGCTTTGCAGGGCAAAGCTGGACAAAAGCAGGTGTGTGTGGTTTGGGGTTTTTTTTAAGCTGTTGCACACTTTTTGGAAACCGCTGTCCCTAAGAAGAGCTTGGGTGGCCAACTTAGTAGAGCAGGTCTGTCCCCCTTGCCTGTTCTCTCCAGCCCCTCTGCCTCCCCTCAGCTTTGTGAGAAGAGCAGGAGTCCGGGTGGGCAAGGGTCGGTCTTCTCTGTGCAGACCAAGAACTTTGTAAGCTCTTTAAAATGAGAAATAATTAACAGTAGCTTTGCTGCCATCTTCAGCCTCACCTCTTTGTTCTCCTGCTGTAGGCACGTCAGGGGCCCAAATACAAATTCCCTGTGAAGTGTGGGGTTGTCAGAAATGGAACCGTTTGAGAAAGTAAAATTAATGAAGATGAAAGTATTTGTATTACTTGGGATGAATCATTAACTTGCTTTACCTTGTACTAATGATGCAAAAGCTGTAACTTCTTCTAACTAGGGGGTCACACGAAGCTTTTCTCATCTGCTGTCAGTGAAAGCTGATGAGCTTAAACAGGATGGCAGCTCCAGGCGTTCCTGCTGTGCCTGAGACCTGGAGTCGGGATGTTTAGCAAATTTGTCAGACCTTAAAGCCAGCCTAGGAAGTACCTTTCCTCTGGCTAAGAGCGTTGGTCTGCTTTCTTTCCATGAACGTGCAGCTTTTGCGGTGAGGAAGGCTGTTGCTGTGCTTGCCCAGGGTGATCTGCCGGGGACCTTGAACAGAGAGAACAGCCACAGTCTCTCCTAGATGGGAACAAACGCTGATCCCCTTGCAAGCCGTGCCCTTCCCGCCAGAGCTGCTTCTCTGGCTGCTGTTGGCGTTACTTGCAATGCTTGGACACAGTTGCGCTTGCTTGGCCACAGTAGGCACAGGTGTGTTTGCTTTCCTATACCTCCCGCTCTCCCAGGCTCCTCTCCTTCGGGTGCCAGCATGTCGGCTTCCCTGCTCGCCTTGTCTCGATCCCGCAGTTTGCACGGAGGTGTGTTTTAAAGAGCCTGGGCTTGCGGAGGGTGCGCAGGAGGAGGACGGCGTGGCTGCGGGCAGAGGAAGTCCTGGCAGAAACCACCCATGGGGACCTGCAACCGCTTGTGCATCCTGGGGAAGAAAAGTTAGTCCAGGGCGGATGAACAGTTCCTTTAACCAAGCCACCGTCTTCACCCTTAAAGCTTCTGGTAAAACTAATCTGTTGTCTCATGCAACTATATTTACTTGCTTAACAGGGGATGAAGCGTCCTCCTGCCAAGCCACAGGTTCCAAAGCACTTTGGCATCTCCAGAAAACAAACAACCCTGAGCTTGCTGGGGTTTTTTTGCGGGCCAAAGCACAGTTTACAGCATGGCGTGCAATCTGAGCATACAAACCAAAGCTACTGTTTGTGTCTGGGCTGCGTTTGGGCTGAAATGTTTTGATTTTGAAGCTGTGAATACTTCTGCAGAAGAGGTGGAGGAAAAATAGCACTTGAGAATTGGGGTGTCTTTGATAGACTGAAGTCAGATATGGTTTATGTGTTGCAAAATGACCCAACCGATAAGGATTTTTTAAACAATCAGAAAATCCTCAGGTTTTGCCTAGCACTGAGCAAACCTGCAGCGACGAGAGTCCGTCTTTCCCACACCCCCTCCCCAGCTTTGCCTTTCCCTCAGGGTGCTCTGCCTCTGCAAGAGATAGTCAGGGTTGCACACAAATAGCTTGATTACAGATGCATTATTTTATTCTCTCTTCTACAGACCACGTAGCAAGTGGCATTTGGGCAGCCAGCAGGGATTTGGCTCTCAACACGGGACGTTCGGCTTCGGAGCGGGGCAGCGAGCAACAAGCGGTGCTGGGCGCTTTGCAGTCTATAGCCGTGCCTCAGCTTTCCATAGGGAAACTTCCAAGCTCATGTACGCGGGGGATTTGATGGGAGGGGGTTCTGCCTCAAGTCTTCATCAGTCACCTTGAAAAGTATTTTTTTTCCCCATAGGGTTGCTGTAAAAAAACAAAACAAAACAAAAAAACAAAACAAAATGCCCAAACAAACAAAAAACATAAACAAAACACCACAAAAAACAAACCAGAAGAAAAGCTGTGATCTGGCATTGCCGCTCTACAATATTTTTACAAGTGATTTTGTGGGTGTTTCTGTTTTTATGCCAAACTTGATATTTTGGATGGGTGTGATATTTAAGGGAGTCCTGAGAACGGAAATCTAGAAAAATCTGGGTTGGAGGGGACTTCTGGAGTCACCCTCCTCAGCTTAAGAGGAGAGTTATCCTGGGCTTTACCCCAAACCAGACATCTAGAAACAAAAGGCATAATTAATGACTTCTGGCATACGTTCCCATTTTTAGAAGTTTTTCACAGAATGTTGTTTATTTTCAAGGTTTTAAGGGGGTGGGGTGGGGATTGTACTCTTTTCTTTCCATTCTTTATATTTAGGACTGCAAGAACCTTTCATACAGCTTCTTTTTTTGTAAAGTAAACTCTCTCAAACGGCAAAAAAACTTCTATGGTTTTAGCAAGTTGTATCACTCTCCACAAAATATTCTAGATTTGAATCTTTATGGCCTTGGTTTTAAAGTCAATTCTTTTGACATCTACAATATATTCCCTAAATAGCTTTAAAAATGCGTTGTCTGTAGATCTGCTTCTGGTCAAGCTGGTGGATGTTTCAGATAGGAAAAGAAATAGGAGCCTACATGCAGTACCGTGCACAGAGGTGGTAGATGGTTCCAGAGGGTGCAAACCGTCACAGTCACTTATTTCCCTCTGCAACTTTCTGACTTTAAAATATTATCACCTGTTTACATGGTCAGAGAGTTTGGATCTAAGTGCATTGTAATGAGAATATGAAATGCCATCACCAAATTTTTGCACCACTATTCCACTGTTCGATTTTTTTTTTTTTAATGGAGAAGAGTACTTTTCACCAATACAAATTTCCACAAATTGGATATACTTCAAAATATTTGCCTAGATGTTTTCTGCAAGAGCTTCTCTCTAAAGAGTGTTAGTATGCCAAGACAGGCCCACTGTTCTTACATTTTGCCAGAAGACATAAGCTCTTACACATAAGTTGGTCACCCTGAATCTTCCAAGGATAGCATAGATTATCCTGCACGAGTAGGACAAAAAAGAATACGATTGCAACACAGTGGACAAGAATTGCTTCTGTGTAATATTGCAAGAGGTCATAAGCAATCAGACTTTATTGAAACAAGCAAGCAGGAAAAGCGATAACGTTTACTATGCGTAAGCAAAAATTATAATCAATCCTATAATAAATTTATAAACCTCATATAAGACCTAATCCAAGTCTTTTGAAATCTATGGCTCAACATCTCTTGGTAAGGAAGAAAAGCAGTAGTTTGGCATCAGAACATAAATCCTGGACTGCGGGATCCTAATGCCTGGACTGCAAACCTGGTGTCTATCCTGTGGAGGTATTTTACACACTAAGCTGCAAATCCTCTGCTTAAAATTTCTTTTCGTTGTCTTCTACCAAGGGAGACGACATTTGCAGTGCCAGTTCCAGAAAACACCCACCTACGTTTGCCAGAGTCTGTCCGGCAGTCGTGCGCTTTTTCTGGACTCGGGGTTTCCTCCACCATTTGCTCTTTTACAGGGTTCGGACCAGCCCCAATCAGCGTTGCTTCCACGTTTCCTATGGTGCTTCTTTCTTCTCCTTAAAAACAAAAACATGTGGGTGCAACGGAGGGACCACCTCCTCTAATGGCTCTTTAAATATACCAGCATGTCATGAGAGTCACCGGATTAGGCTCATTGTTTCCCAGTTTCATGCTTGTGAATAATAGATTTCCACTCACCGCTGGCATCGCTGAAGGTTTTTGCCCCTAAATTTATCTCTAGGGACACAATATGTTATAGAATAAGATATATGTATGTATTTTTGAAAATCAGTCATTAGCAAGCATTTGTCGGGCAAGTCTTTGTCAGCTTTGCACTGAGCGGGCTGGATTTAGCCCCAAGAAGCTGCCCAGCATGTAGCTGCTTGTGCCACGCATGTCCCTGCCCTTTATACTTCAGGATTTCCGAGCACTCACAGAGCCGTAAATCTTCTATACACAAAAACTCAACCTTGCTGTCAGCAGGACTTCAGAATTTCCGTTTCCTTCATTTGCTTTTTGTTTAAGCATATTTAAAAAAAAAAAAAAAAGGCAACTTCTCTGGAACGTTGCTTGCTTGCGAGTCCAGTTGCACTTTCAGGCTGCGCTGGCTGCAGCGTGGATATGTGTCTCCAGAGATGGAAATCTTCAGTGGGTCAGACTCCAGCTCTTGGAAACCACAAGCAAAGCCATCGCAAAACAACAACTGCGACCCGAAAGGTGTTACCTGGCCGTCTTACCTGTCTCCTTTTGAAGCTTTATTTTGCTCAGGACGAGAATAGTGATAGTGATGAAAATCAGTAAAATGAGAGCTGGTAACACAACTGGGAGCAGGCGTGATTCACCTGACGAGCTGGAAAGATGAACCGTCAGAATTAAATTGGATTTTGATTCAGCTACGGGGTGGCTGAAGTACCTTAATGCAGACTGCTGTTTTTACACCAAAGAGTATACAGGAGTTATAAACTCTGACTAAATCAAAGGAGAACAGTCAATACAGTCAAGGAGAGATGAAATCATCTGATGGAGCTTGGCTTATGAGGAAGTAATTTCTACAGCTACCTCTGCTCTGCCTCGTGGTGTTTATGCTCCCAGCAGAATGAGCCCCTCCAAAAGGAAAATGAGCTATTTTCATCACACAAATTCACAAGGAAGGTTCATAGCCTTTCTTTGCGAGTTGTTGTAGACTCTCATGCTGTTGGAGGGTGTCTATGTGCTGTCTCCTTGCAAAAATGATATAAATGCTATCAGAGCTCCACAGGCCAACAGAGATTTGCCAGGAACGGTGCAAAATCTGACCCTTTATACAAGAGCATGGTTTGTGACTGGTAACATGCTCTCCCCTCCTCTTTCTGGCTGATGGCAGGGAGATACAGCTTGAGGGAGGCTGGGGATGGAGAAGATGGGGCTTCTAGTGCTGGGGGTCACTGGGGAAGATGTGAGCTCCAAGGTGCATGGAGGGACAGCTCAGGATACTGAACTGGATTTGTGGACTTTGTGTTTTTTCTTCAGTTACGACTGATACTGCAATATCTGATGCATCTGCACCAACTATGCAAATCGCTTCACCCGGTGCTGGATGGTGGCCACAGTGGGGGTGAAAGGTGTAACAGGAAGCACGGAAGGTAAATTCACTGGGGAAACGACTTGCACTGGGGTGAGCCGCAGGACTTGCTGCAGAGAAGCACCATGGAACAATTAGTGGCCAAAAGAGCTCCCAGCCTTTTGATTAACCTTGTCCAAAGATAGCTCCTTATGCAACACGGAGCACCCAAACGCTACCCGGGTTACTGGCTGCCTAAAGGGGCTTGGATAATGCGTGCAGTGAAGTATGTAGCAGCTACTGGTTCACCAGCGTTATTGCTCAGGCCTAACGTTTCCTCATGCCCTGTCTCCATACTGAACAAAGGAAAACAGACAGGAGCACATCTATTAACTCTGGCATCTGATCTACAGGAGTGGACAGCACCAGAAGATTTAGAGACAAGTTCAAAGATACATGCCACAGGTGGACACGAGACAACCTTGCCTTCTGCTTCTCTAATTCCTAATGTCTCCTATTAGGTTTTTTTTTAACTTGCAACCTGTGCACAACCTGTGGAGGGCCCTGGGAAACAGAGCAGACAGGTCATAAACCACCAAGATAGCGCCAACGAGAAACGTGGCCGTGAACTTACCTCTCGTGATAGATTTCGCTTGGGGAGGTTACAAAGGTGCTGGGGCGGGCAGTGGGCAGCAGGGTGCTGGTGCTCTCGGTGACAGTGCCCGTCGCGTGCGTCAGGCCCGTGATGCTCCTCTGCGTGGGCGTGCTGTAGACGGACAGACTTGACAAAGTGGGTTTCACAAGACTGGATGTTTCTGGGTCTTGTGAAGAGCAGGATTCTATGGAGAAAATTATTTTGAGGCTTGAATATCCATCTTTTTGCAGAGGCAACACGTTAGATTTACCAAAGATTTACGCATTGCACCTTGCATCTCGGCATGAAAAAAATATGCTGCATGATCTGACCAAAACCAAGCATTTCTATTTTCCTTTGAGTCTTATAGAAAGCAGCTTGGGAGTACTAATGAAAACCCATTAACTCCTGGCAAACATTCATACTTTAACCCCACTATTTCTGTCTTTGCCAGCTGAACAGCTACATGGATCTGCCTATTTACATGCTACAGTTTCTAAAACTGCAAGATAACCTTCATCTTATCTTCAGAGCGAAGCACACATCTCTGTGCTGCACTTCCTAGGATCAGCATGTCATATGCTAGGGGTTTGCATCATAAATAATCAATAATATAATTCAAAATAACTAAATTTCCTCTGAAAGCTCAGCTTGCATCCCTGCCTCTGAAAACCTTTACCGTCACCACAGTTACTTGCCAATAACTGGAAGGCAAAACGTATAGCTGATGTTTCTCATAACGTCGTCATATTTATGCAGAGTACAGAGGAGAGTCTATTCTCCTCATGTCCATGGAGGGGTAGAGGAGAGATTGATTTAGAAAAAGAAAAGGGATTTATTGTGTTCCAAGCCACCCCACCACCTACCCTTCTGGATGCGCAGCTTCACAGAGGACGTGTGCTCTGTGTGCCCCTTTTTAGCCCCACACCAGTACCATCCTGCATCCTCCTCTCTCAGGTGGCTCATCACCACCGTGTAAGTCCCATTTTCCTGGTCGCTGCTGGCTATTTGTATTCGCCCTTTGTAGGACTGGTGCACAAACCCATCCACATCCACGAGCAGTGAGCAGCTAGCTTCCTTCCACCTGCACAAGTATTTCTTCTCATAGTTCCCTTTGGGATCATAGTGGCACTTCACGGACAGCGAGCCTCCGACCGTACCGCTGAGAAATTTTGGTCTCTTGGGAAGGGTGGAGGCTGCAGGATGGAGAGGACCGTGTTAGCATTTCACGCTCCTCATCCGGGGCTGCGAGGAACCCGCGCAGCACCTGCAGCCCCCAGTGCCCCATCCTACCTGCGGTCACCTGCAGAGCCACCACCGGCGGGCTCTCCCGACTGCTAAGCCTTCCTCTCCCGCACATGTACAGCCCTGAATCTTCCTTTTTTAAGTCATTTATCAAGATTTTGAAAGCTCCAGAGCTCTCCTGAGGCGTGATAAATATTCGTCCTTGGTAACTCTTTCCCACGTAGCCATCGGTGTCGGCTATGAGAGTGCAGCCAGTTCTCCCCAGTTTGCACCAGAACCTCTTCTTGCCACCTTTGGTGTCCCCGGGTGGGCACAGAACTGTGACAGAGCCACGGAGCTGTCCCTGCACGAGCTCGGTCGGCCCCAACGCACCGGCATCTGCAGGGAGAGAGCATGGCAGGTACCGTCCGGCACGCGGCCCCCAGGCAGGCAGCAGGGAGTTTCCTTTTACATTTATGAACAGCTGATTTGGCCAAATCTGGGTACTCTTATACCCCATCATTGTAAATATCCGGTTAATAGCACAGGGTAGAAAAAGTCGACATGCCTGCTGTGCGCTGATGCTCCAGCATCTGTCCCCAAACCACTCCCTGCGAGCCGGGCTGCCAGCGGCGCGGAGCCCCCCCTCTCCCCTGCCAGCATCCTACCTGCCAAAACCGTCAGGTTCAGGCTGACGTACAGGTCTCTGTTGGTGGTGCCGATGCCACATCGGTAGGTCCCCGTGTCGCTCTTCTTCAGCTCTGTCATCGTCACCGTGAAGGTGCCACTCTGGGGGATGTCCTCGAGAGACACTCGCCCCGCATAGTCTTTTGAGGTGTAGCCAGTTGTAGAAATGATGGTGTAGCAAACTCTGTTTCCTGCTACTTTGCACCAGTATTTTCGGTCGTGTTTGTTGGCTGGTATGATGGAATAGAAGCACTGATGGGTGACCGATCCTCCAACTTCACCTGTCAAAAACCTGGATCCATACAAAGTGCTTGAAACTCGCTCTTTCAGGGAAAGAAAGAAACAGAAGTTGTTGGTTACTCAGAGACAACCAGATCCTCGCCTGGCAAAAACCAGCATAGCTCTTTTGAGTCGGGGCGTGATTATGAGTGGCACCAGTGGGACATTTGGCTCAGAAAGTTCAGAGTTTATTTTGGATGTGCTGTGTTACCTTCCTTGAGTGCCACATTATCCACCTGAGGATAACTGGTGGCGTGGAGCCACTGCCCAGTGCCACGGCACAGATGGGGAATCCCTCGACGGCTCTTACAGGGTGCCCAAACCCCCAACAGCCCTGACAGTCCTGCCTGGAGTTAAATGTCAAGGGCAGCAGCTAACAGCAAACGTCTAAGAATAACCTCTGGCATTTGCAAACTCTGCCTGATCTGGCAACTTTCTTCTCCCTGCAGATGCATTGCACAGGCACAAGTGGTTGTCTGCAGTGCTGAGCAACGGAGAGCTGGAATTCTCCTTCCCAGCTCTTGCCATGCCTTTGCTAGCTCTCTGCAGACTTCTAGGGGGCAGGGAGGTTTGACCAGTTTCCATTTTGCAGGTGGAGGTGTCTTGTGTCCAAGTGAGGATTTAGCCAGGGACGTGGCCGTGTCCCCAGTTCCAGCTTTGCCTGTTCTCGTCAGCGCAAGAGGCTGCAGAGTGGTTTCTTGGTGACTCACCTTGCAGCAAAGCTGCTAAGAGAAAAAGAACTGCCATGTCCAGCCTTCACGAATGTTTGCTCGGCAAGCTTCAAAAACCTCGCGTTGGATACGGGATTTTGCTGATGTCTGTGTTATCAAACAGAAGAGAGAGGTTGTGGCTGGGATCTGCCAAGGTAAACCACCCGGATTGCTCTGATGGCCGTTCAGAGCAGAGCACCGGCATCCCTGGTGGCTCCCAGCCCGTGACACGGCCTAGCCCAAAGATAAGGGAATTTTAAAAAGAAAAAAAGTGCTCATAGTGCTCTGCAGCTCTCACACTCCTGCATTAAATCCTCTGTTGTGCGGGAGGGGTGGTTACTAAAGGCTTTGTCGGTCAGCGGCAGCCGAAAGCCGGGGGTCCGTTGGGCTGGCGAGGGACTTGTTGCAGCGCTGCAGCTGAGCCAGGGCACCGCAGAGACCAAGCAGCAGCCCCCGCCGGCACTGCTGCGGTCTGCTGGGCTGGGCTGCGACCCACGCAAGTGGGTGCGTGTACAGAGGCATTCGAGGATTGCTTTGGTGGTTGCCAAACCCGGCGCCGGGCGGCCAGCAGCAGCCCTGAGACGTGGCACTTGGTCCTGCCCGGCCACCCGGCAGCTGTCTGCAGACCTGCGGCATCAAGCCATGTTCTCTTTTCCTCCTTTTTTTTTCAGCTCAAGAAACAATAGGAAATGCTGTGGATCTCAGGAATGCCAACATCCTTAGGCATCTCCTGCCACGCCCCAATTATCTTTCTTCCTTTTTTATTTTTCTTCCCTGCAATTTATCTTTGTAAAGATTGTTGTTATCTGTTTTCAGATCCGAACAGAAACAGTGTTTGGGTGTCTCTATTTCAGACAGGAATTGCTTCCTTGTTTGAGTTAAAAATTGACTGCTGATTACTGCAGTGTTTTATCCTAAAAGTCTCTACTAATATTCTTTGAGATTTGCCTAACCCCCACTGCAGTTAAAACCTCGGTAGGCGCAAATCACGTGGGTCATTTCATACTTGTTTGTGCATCAGAATCACTTCAAAGCATTGAGGAAATACGAGCAAGGAAACGACAGAGGCTCAATGCCATACCGAGCCTTATTCCCACCCGCCACGGTGCCGAGCCGGGTCCTGCCAGCTACTGCTGGCGGCAGCGTACCTGGGCTGGGTGCCCACGGGAGCCCACTGCTCGCCCGCCCTCCAGCCCTTTGTGCTGCAGAGGAGTGGGAGACGGGCTCAGCCCTTGCACCGGTCGCTTGCTGTGCCTTGCACGCCCTGTGTTGGGGACGATACGCATCTCCCCCAGCTGTGAACTCCCAGCTTGCAAACTCAGCTCCCATCCAGCTCTCCCCTTCGCTGTCGCTCCGCTGATAGAAGGCCAACCAGACCCTGGGCTGCATCAAGGGCAGCGTGGCCAGCAGGTCGAGGGAAGAGATTCTGCCCCTCTGCT
>JAVKLA010000052.1:2270586-2295353 GCA_034782735.1 Sagittarius serpentarius | reverse complement strand
CCCCCCCCCCCCCCGCCCCCGCCCCCAGCCGCAGCGTCCCCGCCGCAAAGCCAGCCCAGCCCCGGGTGCGGAGCTGCGCTCCGCGGGCCCGCACTGCCACCCCGCGTCCGTGCCGCGCCGCAGCCGGTCACCCGCCGCGCAGCCCCAGGCGGTGACGCCGACGCGCCCTTCGCACGAAGGACCTACGAAGAGGAGGGTCCGAGAGGACAGGGCGAGGGGCCTGAGCCGGGACAGCCGGGGCGGGGGTCAGCCAGGAGTCCCCCGCTCACCCCCAGGGCTCGGCGGCCCCGCGGCGCAGCTCGGCCCAGCAGGCTCCTTGTCCCAGCTTGGGCCACGGTTTCTGCTGTTCGCATCCATCTTTTAAACCCGAGTCAAGGGGCTGTTCTCCTCTTCAGGGCGGCAGGGTTCGCCCCTGGAGCGGGCTGGGCCCTCTGCCCTGTAGCCCCGTGGCAGGCCGAGCTACCTCCTGCTAGTTTTCCGGTAGCTCCGTTAGCAGGGGGACACCCAGCAGGCCCCAGGCCACAGCTGGAAAAGGGCTCTTCCAGCGACTTACGTTGTTTTTTATTCGGATGCTGATTCCAGAACTCTCTGGGTACAGAGTGGGACCTGGCTCCAGCTCCACATTTCCTTCATGTTATGGAAAGGGGCACAACCCATCGCTCAGCCAGTGGCTGGCAGAAAAGGGGAAAATAATGGAACACACCTGGAAGGGAGGGAAGCACGCCAGGGAAGCCCAGCCAGGCAGGAGGAGGTCACACAAGTGCACAAAACCTGCTGCCCCCAGGCAGTGAGCTGCCAGGGCCTGGCATCTCCCCAGGCTCCTTGCGAAAGGTGATGAACGTGGCTTGGGATTGCTACATCCCCCAGCGAGGGCCATAGCCCCTGTGCAGACAGAAAGGAGCAAAATCGCTGGAGAACTGGGAGAAACAGGCAGCCTCCGCCATGCAGCGCCGTGTTTTAGGAGGGGACCTCCTGCCTGAGCAGGGAGAGATCAAAGGCAGCGACAGGCGCAGCGGGATTGCTGTCAAACGAGCTCTCCTGAGAGGAGCCAGTCGGGCCAGGTACTACATCCCAAGTTGCTCTGAAGAGCAATGAGGTGGCAAGATATTTTGGGCGGAGGCAGATTGCCTTTGACAGCGATGATTCTAAGGGGTAGTAACAAGCACCCTCAGCTGCGGCACCACCGCGCACTGCTTCCTCACCCGTCCGGGGCGGGAACCCTCATCTTGGTCTCTGCACAAGGTCCCCAGGTGTCCCAAGCCGACCTCGGCTTTTGGAGCAGAGGCATCTGGGCACCCCACCGCCTTTAAACAAAAAAAGCATACAAATTCAACAGGGGCAGCGGCACTGGAAGCAACAAGGGCCATTTTCTCAGCACCGTTTACAGAGCAGCTGGGAGCAGCAGGCAGCTAGCGGCGAGGAGCACAGCTCCGGCAGGGAAGCAGTGATGGCAGCACATGGAAAGGAGCCCTCCTGGGGGAGTCCCACTGCTTTGCACCTCCTCCTACTGCTAAGGGAGAGTTAACTTTCAGACACGTTACAGAATTTGGTCTTCTGGGCTATGCTCGTTAAGGAAATTTCTCTTCCTTCCCGTAACGAACACGTGCTGGCCCGTGAATCTCTTCCCTGCGGCCAGCCCAAGCGAGCAGCACGGCGGGCACCGTGCAGCGCCGGGCATCGCGCCGGGCCTCTGGCCCCACGTGTTTTACCAATGCACAGTTGTCGAGGTTGCTGTCAGCATCTCAGCACAGCTTGTCTGCAGTCACAGTTGTTAGCAGTAAATCGTAACAACCCCTGCTCCCTCTGCAGTGCCTGTAGGAGTTAATGATTAAACTCTAGCTAGGGCAGCGTTCTTGGGACAAGCCAGATATGCTATCACTGCGCATAAACCCCTGCGCAAGGAACAACAGTGACCCTTTCTCCCTCTTGTCGGACTTCAAAGTTAAAGGGTATTTGGAAACAACAGCTGAGATCTCGGGCACGCTGGACTCACACCCCTGCCGCGCCAAGGGCGGGCCAGCGGCTCACTGAGGCTGAACCGGTGGTTGCTGCGGCAGAACCAGAGCACTGGTTTTAAGAGCGGGAATGAGGAACTGTGGATCTAGTTTGGTTTTCAGATCTCAGGTAAATTTGCATTGCCGGCAAATAAAGCAAAACAAACTCAAACCAGGAAAACCCTGGTCGTTTGAACACAGCAGGATTTGGCAGTAAAAGGCTCGAATGCATTTGGTGGGGCTCGTCTTTGCTGTCTGGCGTTTCTGTATCTGTGGGTCGTTGGCTCTCCAGTGCTAAGCACCACACACGTGGGAGCGGCAGTGACAAGGTTTGGGGGCATGGCTGCCTTTTTTCTTTTAAAATTCCGTTAGAAACAAAGAACAGGGAAAAAAAGGTAATGGAGAGAAATGCAGACTGTATTGTGTCAAATCCTGCACTAGGTTGTCCTGGGCATGGACAGGCGTCACCCAGGCCACTCCTGGTGTTGATCTGAGCAGAACTCAGATTCACCTAAGGACACCCATTGCACAGTCACGTTTTAACATGATGGGACAGCTCTGTACATCAGCTAACCCTTGGCTGAGGGGAGTTAGGAGGACACCAGCTTTCAGGGAACGTTGCTCCTATGCTTCAGAGTCTGCCACACTGTTTTTTCATTATTAATAACTGTAAATGACCGGGGCTTGCCTTGGTTGGTGTAGCTGGAGAGATGCCCCCGTGATGCTCGGGGCTGATGAGCAGGCTGGGCTCAGCACTGTGCTTGGCCTTGGGGCGCGGGGACCCGGGACAGGGTGACACGAGCTGAACCCCAGCAGCACTTCTACCATGCCTGACTCCACAAAGCCTTAGTTTGTCATAACCACCAAGAGGCTCGCAGGTTTTCAGCTTGCCTACAGGGATTATGGCATCGCCCAGAAGTTCAGCTGAGGCAGTAGCCTGTTGTATTAAACACAGCACGCAGCTGGATGAGTCCCCACCCCGAGGTCCGGCACAGGCCCAGGGTCTGAGTCCCATCGCTTTCCTCCCTGTGTAGTTACCTGTGTGTTGGCTGGGGCAACAGGAATACGAAGTGCCATTGCACCAGCACAGGAACACTCCCCACCCCTCCTCCATTTGCCACGCACTACTGTGAACACCAACAAAAAGCACCAAACGGAAGAGAAACAAGTGGATCAGGTAAAGCATGGGGATTATCCGGGTGACTTTATGAAGCAGAGAGAGATGCAATACTCCTTGAAATAGGGGTAATTTATCCCTCCTTTACACCAGAGTAGTTGGAGCTGGAGACGGTCCTTCTCTCCATCTGCATGTGAGCAGGGAAAGGGCAGAGCCTCAGCTCCTGGTTACTGCCCAAACCCCGCTGGGATGTGGTTAAAAACCCTCGGACTTCCCCAGTCCCCTGCCGCAGAGCTGGAGCAACCCCAGCGGGTCCCTGGGCCTCACAGCCCCAGCTGGAGACGTGTCAGGCCAGCAGTATCCAACCCACCTCCCCGACCTCCGGTGGGACACCAGCCCCAAGGGTCCCTGCTGACACCCACACCGAAGCTGCTGCACGGTGACAAAGCCTACTATTAAGATGACCAATTTCTCCTGGAGACTGTGGCCCCAGTACAGCTGACGTTCTTTGATACTGCGGGAATTTAACAAACCACTTCTCCCGAATCTGGTCTTTGTAATGAAAGATGTGCACAAGAATGCTTTTAATTGGGATAGTAGGTCTTGACAGGCTCATGTAGACATGGAAATGATATGTCTGAGCCAGTATGGGACTGATAGTTAAGAAGTAGATGAATACTCCATGCAAAATGCAGAGCTGAGTGTTTTCTTCGGGTCTTTTCTAACATCATTGCACTGTGTAAACACAGTTTGTATAATCTGCATTAAGGCACTTGAGGGTATATTTACCAACTCTTCAGGTTACTTCTGAAATATTATGCTCTCTCTTCATGGCTGTGTTTTTGGCTGGGGTCTGCTATGATTTTGCCTTCCAGGCACAAATCAAGCAAATTACGCCCAGAATTAAGTAGCGCAAAACCTGCTTTCAGAGGTACCCAGACAAGAGCCCGGGAACTCGGCTGGAGTTTGGTTGAACCTGGAGGTAGATTTTGTTTCTGTTCTTGCTTTTCTCCCATCCACCTCCCACGCACCCCCAAATGCCATTGATAGGCATTAACAGGCAGGAGCAGGCTTTCCCTTGCCCCTCGGTGAGAGGAGCAGCCATCGGCGCAGCTCCTCGCCGCAGCTGTGTCGGTGCTGACGGGCTGGAGGAGCACGGCTGAGGCAGCCGGGAGCTCATCTGACTGCCCACCAGCTTTTTCCCCTTATAAAAGAGAGGCTCATCACACCACTCAGGCTCCTGCCAGTCTGAAAACTGGGGCTGTTTTGGCTGCTCCTACATCAGGCAATGGTGGGGATCCCACGGGCACTCGGGTCGTTGCTGGAGACTCCGTTGATGAGAGATGCGGGCTGGGCTAGAGCAAAGGTAAATCTCTTCCTTCGAGTCTATGGATTATGGGTTACACCAGAGCAGGAGAGCTTTGCTCCCTGTGGTCCTTGCTGCCTGGCACGGAGGGAGTGCTCCAGCGGGCCGGGGTTGGGGAGCAGTAGTCTGAGTGACTGTAAATGCGGGGCTGCTGCGACTGATGCTGCTTCCTGGCCCCTCCCGCAAATCCAGAGGGGGAATAACTGGTCCGGGCTCCGTGAACTGGCAGGCTTCAACCCGCCTGATGTGCAGAAGGCAGCAGGAGAGGTTCCCACCCAGTGCTGCGCTCCTCAGGCTGTAGACTTTCAAGTGCAAATGATTGAGCTTAAAGACAGTGAGAGCACAGAACAAATGAAAGAGGAGAGGAAGATGCAAGATAAAGCTCTGAGTGAAGGGGTCAGCTCTCTGCAGCCAGCTCTTGCATGGTTTAATGGTGCGTTTTCATCCACATGCTCCTCTCCTCTGACCACTCCTTTTAACCCGCTGCTGATTCCAGCACTATGCTACTTAATGCTCTGTCTGACTGCACATCACTTGCATAATGTGGATACATGACTATTGCAGTCTGAAAGGTAATCTCACCTTGTTTAGTGAATGAGAACGGAGGAGAGAATTAAGGTCTCTCTCAAAGCATTTTTGGCCTGAAACAGAACCTTAACTTCTCTTAAAAACAAGTTGGTTTGGAAACAAAGGATTGTCTTCCAGTCCTTGGCTTTAGTCAAAACCGGGGAGTACTGCAGTGTAATGTACATGTCAAGGAAGAAAGCTGAGTTTTGATTAGACTTGCCAGCAGAAATGCCACTTCCAAAGACTGCTTATTGAGCTACGATGGGATGGAGTGATGTTCATTAACAGGAGCTGTGCACATGGCCCGGTTGGTATGAAATGGAAACAAAAGAGAATAAAGTAAAACAAGAGCCACAGGAGAATCAGGGTCATTCCTCTGGGAATGAACTCCAGATCTGTGCCTTTCCAGGAGGTGAAGCGCTTCTGCAGCTTGGCCCTCTGGGTTGAATTGTTCACCATGGGCAAGCCCCATTCCAAAAGCAGGTGTTGCTGTTTAATCCTGCAAGCAAAACATGACATTTTACAGACTAAATACATTTGCAGCCATTAGAAACGAAGGTGTTTATCCCCGCGGGCTGTGTGGCTCCTGGGCTGGGACCTTGCACAAGAGCAGACACATGACTCTGCTAGGTGCCACCCTGCGTCAAGCCCTGCTGCTGATGGACAGATCCTGCTCTTGCAGGGGAGCGCAGCCACCTCTCTGCTCTACGGAGCTTTTTGCAGCTTCCTCAAACCAAGCTGCTCTTCCTTCTGCTTCAGCCAGGGTGGCCCCTGCCCCGGGCACAAGCAAGCAGGCAGCTGGGGAGGAGGGGGACAGGACGGTATGGATGTGAGCACCCAGTTTGTAAGCACCCTTGCTCTTTGGCCATGGATTAGCCCAGAGGCACCTTCCCAAGGCCACACAGACCAGGTTGCACAGGGGGGAACCTCAGCTCTGGCCGTGTTTATTATGACCCATGCGTATTGGGGCAGGCTCGCACACAGAGCGCCGCGTGTAGGGCAGCGTCTGGGCCCTGCTCTGCTCTCTGTGCAAACAGCCTTAATCTTGCCTAACCCCGCCTAACCCCCTCTAAACCCCTTAAACCACCGGTGATGCCCCAGGCACGTGGCAGAGCTGCCTCCCCAGGTATGCTGGGGTTAGAGCCATCCCCGCGCCAGGGGCTCTGGGCTGCTGTTATTGCCCACGGCATGCAGCCACGCAGCGGCTTGCCAGTCCTGCCCGGCCACTGCTGACCCAGCTCCAGGCTTGAAATGAGGTGCTGGGCTCGGGCTGGGGGAGTTCATAACCTTCCAGGCTCCTTCTGCCTTTTGGAGCCAATGTACGTGCAACACGGCATTTGCTGAGCAACCTGCCGAGATTTCAGTCAGACCTTAGCTCCTGCGGCTTCTCCCAGTTTCCTCCCTGATATACAGGTTTGCATTACTGCTGGCCAGCCCAAAACTGATTTAGTTAATTGCTTAACTACAAACAAGCATTTCCCTGCTTTCGTGAAGAGTAGCTAATCAGACATGATTTTCTCGCATTCCTTGGATTCTTCATGTGGGTCAGTACTATTCCCTCCACTTGTGCACACCTTTATTACGTGTGGGTTTGTGAAATGATGCAGCTTTTGCAGAAGGATGCCCTCCCCTTCTTTCCATGCAAAACCAAAGCTCTGCTGACGCTGATTTGGAGAAGAATTAGAAGCCTGGCTCTGGGTTTTGTCAGTATGAGCCTGTTTAGTATTCACAACGCTGTCTGAAAAAGCTAATTGTATTGCAAGGTCAGTGATGAAAACGACTGAGTGCAACTTATCTTAATGCTGCAAGCAGTTAATTAACGTCAGTAAATTGTTTAGTGAGATTGCCTCCACGGGTCAGCCCCGCTCTCTAGAGAAAGCCTACATCAGTTTTGAAATTAAATTGCCTGTTAGGAACAAGGTCCTTGCTTTATTAGCAGAGACTCTCTCTAAATGTCCAACACTGAAAGCCAGGATTGCATGAAAGACTTTTTTTGGTGAAGGAAGTAAAATAATCATTTCAAGCTAAGCTGTTAGTCCGGCTTTTCAACTAACACGGCTGCTGTGGGAGATGTCCCCACAGACCTGGGAGATGATGCAGGTTGGAAGGGATCAGCTGGAGCAGTGGCAGGTCCCATGTCACCTGTCCCAGTCTGGCAGTGCCGTGGCAGACTTTGCATCTGCTTATTGTACTGGAAGCACTTAACACAAAATCCCGTCTCGTGCGGGTCGTGGCTTGCAGGAGGCCCAAGTCTTTGGTTCAGACCTCATTGTTTGCAATGCCTGGCTGCTGCCTGGGTCACTCATGCTCCTCAAGTCAAGACATACTCAAGGTTAAAACTCGTTACTTAGCTTTACCAGAGCTTTGACTGCAACATAAATCTCTACTACAGGGTCATTTTCTGATCATATACAAGTTTATTACAGAAATAAACCACCTTTGTTATAAAAGGTGTGCAGCATAAATGTTGACAGCATCAGCTGGGTCTGAAAGATGTGAGGAGAGTTTGAAAGGGGATGAAATGGCGTTGTCTTAGACTTGCATCTCCCTCGTTTTCGGCAGCACTCCTGGCTCTGCCACCAGCCCACAGTCTGTTGCTTCTTAAATGTCACTTCATGATGAACGCGGATGTTTGTGCGTCTTCTAAGTGCTATATCCAGGTTGTCAGGGCTGGATGTGAGAGCGGCCCAGCAGAGGAGGCAGTGGGACGTCTGTGCAGGCATCCAGCCTCTCGCCTGCAGGCGCTGTACGAGGAGCACTCGTGGCGGGGGGAGTGTTGCTGAGCCCCCGCCGGTGCCTGTTGGTCTGACAGTTTTGTATGTGGCAGTGGTGGCTTTTGGGAGGCACTTGTAAGGGGCAGGAGAGTGCTTGGGCCTCAGAGGCTTTGATAAAGTTAACAAAACCCCCTAAAATCCTAAAGGAGCAGCAGAGTCCTGCAGTTCTTCCCAGAGAGGCTTTATCTACAGGCAACCCCTTTTAAAATAAGCCAAACCCCCAATTCCACAGCTTCCCTGTTTCGATGAATCCCCAAATGCATTAAAGACCTTGCAGGAGAATATGCCCCATCCGCATGCTAAGTCATGCTTTATATAAATAGCTCATATACACTTGCTATGTACAAAATATTATGTACACGTGGTGTTACTTTATTTGGTGTGAAGCTCCAAATACCTCTCGCGGTACCCTTCCCAAGACGCTGGGGCAGGAGATCACAGCAGAAGATGCTTATAGTTGTGCTGCCCAAGGACAGGCAGTGAAGGCCTAGATCTGGGGTGAAAAGCCCCTTTTCCAGCAGCCCCGCTGCCCGCGGAGCTATTCTTTCAGCAGACCGAGCTTCTTCAGTGCCTCTCGCCGGTTCTCATCGGTCGCGCCCTTGGGGGAAATCTTCACGCTGACGCAGGAGCGGGGTGGCCTGGGGAAGCTCTGCAGCGGGTGGGATCGCCGCTTGCTGCTCTTCTCCTGCTCCACCGGCCCGGGCTCCTTCAGACCAGCGAAGTCCTTCCCTGCCCCGAGGGATACCGGCCGGGGGCGGCTGCTCCTGAGGAAGCTCGGGGCGAGCCGCTCGATGAAGGACATCTTGCCCAAGGAGCTGCTGGTCTTGACGCTCTGCTCCTTGGTGCTGGCCATGTAGCTGCTCAGCCCCACGCCGGAGCGCTCCAGGGTGTTGGATTTGAAGGTCATCTGCCGGATACCCGGCACCGACCTCTCCGCTGCCCCACAGAGTGCCTCGGGCTCCCCAGGGACAGGGAATGGCATCTCCCTTGGGTGGGAATGCATGGTAGGTTGAAGGTGAGCACTGGGCTCCCTCCTGTCCTGTGAGAGTCCAAGCTTCTCCAATGCCTCCCGCCGAGCTTTCTCCCTCTCCTTGGGGTCGAGGTGCCCCGAATTCACCTTTTCGGAAGCAGCGTCACTGGCAGAGCCGGGCTGAGAGCCGGCTAAGGATGGAGGCAGTGCTTTTACCTTCTGGCTGGGCTCTGTGGTGAGTGGCACTGGGCTGTTTTTACTAGTTTTCAGGATAATATTTGGTGGCAGTTTTCGTGGTTTGGGGGCAGTTGGAGGCCCGCGCTTGGCGTTAGTGTCCTGAGGGGTCTCTTCCAATGGGGATTTCTCTGGCGGGCCCCATGGAGTCCAAGTTTTGGTCTCCTCGGCTGTCTCCCTCTTGGCATCTGAGCGATTGCTACGTGACCACTCGTGGCTCGCCAGGTCATCCTTGCAGGGATCTGGAGGCTGGATAATCAAAGATCCCAGGGATTTCATCTCGTTTCTCATGTTGGCTTGGTCAACCCTGTCCTCCTTGGCCATTTCCTGGGAAGATTTATCTACTGGCACTGCGTCCTCCACTGTGCGGAGAGTCACTTTGCTGTCAGAAGCTCCATTTGCTACAGCGATGCTCCTTGGAAGACTGTAATAGCCTGGGCTTGGAACTGCTGCTGGAGCTGAGCTTGAGAAGGCAGAGACGCTCTTACCACTCTTCTGTTCACGCTGTTGACCTACGCTCGGAGGGGGAGCCCCATCTTCCAAATCTAGGCAAAGACAGAGATGAAGTCATGTCCCGTTCTGCGCACGGACAGAGAATGCCTTCTTGTTTGCAAAACACACTTCTTCCCGTCTGCTACACCAGTGCAGCCACGGCAGAGCACTGCACCCAGAGGGTTTACCCTGACTCCAGCTAATATGCTGTCCCTGCTCAGGAAGTCGGGTAACGTTGGATTTGACAAAGCACGTGGTGAATGAAGAGCCTTTTTAATCTGCGTAAGCCTGTTCTGAGCATGAGCAAAGGTGCCTTGCCCTGCAGTTCTGCTGACCTCGCTCGACAGCTGCTAGCAGCTCCTGCATGTGAGAACTGGGAAAATGCAGTTGGTGCCCTACCTATCTGGCTGCCTACAGCCACCACTCACCGCGGAGTGATAAAAACAAGCTGATTTTAGCTTACCACGTGCATAAAACTGGGGCAGTGCTCCTGCCCTGCCTGCCAAGGGACCGCACCCCACCCAGCCAGAAAGTCCCTGTGCAAACAAGGGCTGGAGCAGGGGTTTCCAGCTCACCCTGGGGAACGGAGTCTCTCTTAGGCGACGTCCTGGGCAGCTTGGAGGACTCCACGTAGTCGGTCTCATCGGTAGAGACCCCACTGTCTGCTTCTGCATCCAGTGAGCCAATAGTTTCTTCCAAGAACATCAGACACTCTTTCTCTTCCACAGATAAGTAGTCGTAACTGTTATCACTCTGGGGAAAAAAAAGAAAAAAAGCAGTACAGGTAGGAGACAGAGGTGTATTATTACTCACAGCCCTGGCAGTTAAGAGACCTGTGACAGCTCCTAGCTAGGAGACTTGGCCAGCGGCTATTCAAAAATTGGTACTTACAGCCACAGAAAACTAGACAACTTCCTCTAAAAAAAATGTAAATATATATACACACACTTAAGGCCATTTTTATATTACCCTACTATGAGCATCAGAAGATGGGTTATTCTTAACTTGGAAACTTGGCCTCTACCTTTTAGTTCTTTAATTTACTTTGAAATATGAGCAGATGGGTAACATGGGTGATCTATAGGTACAGACACCTATATTGCTGAGCAATGCTGAATCGTAGAAGCTTGCCTAAACATCACAGATACTGAAGGCTTATCTGCGGGTGGTGGTCCCTCTCCTTGTTCTCCTTATTCATACCGCAGCTTTCAAAGGCGTACGGCGAGATCCTGTTTAATTTTTGTTGTTTTTCAAGTATCAGGAGATACGTTTGCTGTGGAATTGACAAGTTATAAGGTGATACATGCAATATATCATGAAAAAACTGAAGCACAGGGAAGGATGGAGTGTGTATCAGATCAACAAGCACAGAGGAGAAATTATCCCAGGTGGAGTTCTTTTGCAGGAAGACACCTATCCAGATCTTTTACCATGCAATAGCGCAACCAGTTTTTCCAACCCTAATAAATTTCAGAGGGTTTGGTTCTGGTTTGCAATACATACGGAAAACCTGTTCAGGACCGCACGTTGCACTTGCACATATCAATTATGCTCCAAGTCAGACAGGATGTAATTAGTCCATCAATCTTGGAATCAGTGTTTGGAGACAAACAAGCTTTAATGGACAGATGGTGAAAAACTGCACATCTACACCCATGGTCCAAACTCATCTCGGCCTTAACTAGGAAATTAATCTCTTGTCAGCTGGGAGGAGTACGGCTCACTGTCTCTTCCAGGTGAAGTCAGCCTTGTTGGAGCCAGTCTGACCCAGTTATCCAACTGGTCTAATCCGTCACTGGGGAACTCGCCAGGTTCCTCCTGCCCAGGTCCTGCACTACCTGCCTCTGCATCTTCAGGCAACGCAGGAGCCGCTGGGCTCTCGGTATCATTTCCCGGAGGAGACCTTGCAGGAGCGAAGGCTTCTGATCGCTGCCACACACGTGGCAGGACTGAAAGTCTGGGAGTGCTTTGGGGCAGGAATTAATTTGGTCCTTGCGCTGCCCTTAGCATGCTGCTGTCTCAGGGCCCCCAGGTGCTTCCAAAGCACCTATGGAGAGCGGTTTCAAGCAGCGATACGACCGAAATCCTTCCTCAGCTGCCAGGAGGGGTGAGTTGAGCCCATGCCATGCCCGGGCTGGGCACAACAGGGTTACTTACACACTGCGAGTGGTTGGAGGCCGTGCTGACCATGCTGTCGCAGCTGCCGGAGTTGCAGCCAGCCATCCCCAGCTCCTTCCTAGGCATATCACAGGCTGCCGCAGCGTCCGGCGCGGGGGGCAATATCCCGGCTGAAGCAGAAGAAAGGAGAGGTGTTAAGCTGTGAGACACCCTCCCGGGGTGATGCAAGCACACTGGCTCGGCCGGAGGGAGGACAGATGGACTGTGAAAGCTGCTGGATGGATGCAAACCTGCTCTATCTTAGGCTGCTCTCTCCAGGAGAAGGGGCAGCTGGGCTTTTTTAAAGCATCCTTGGAACTGAAGTTTTTCCCCACAAGAACTGGAAATGGAGTAAGCTCTGGACTGCCCATCTGTGGCCATCTCACGTTGGTGGTTATCTGATCATCTCGGAGGTGCGGATAAGGTGGTTCCCGAGTGAAAGGAGGAGGCTGTAAGCCCAGCTCAGCCTCGGAGCTTGGCAGCAGCGACCCCGTCCCAACGCGAGCCCCAGCCCAGCTCTGCCTGGTGGGACCTCTTCCCTCCACCTCACCCGCCGCTGCCAGCTGTGCAGCTGAAGTGCTCTCAAACTTCGGAACATGCTGACCCAAAATGCTGCTTGTTTAGTCACAGCCTTGCTCTGCTGGGAGTTTCCCACTGGCAAAAAGCTTCCTCTGCCACCCTTCCTCGGGGGCCACGGAGGTGTCGTGGCTGCGGGGAGGTGCCCCTGTGCCTTTGGGGCACGCCTGGGTGTGTGCGGGCACACGCCTGGCATGGCTCGCCCAGGGCAGTGCTGGGGGCTGCAGCGACGTGCCCTGTCTCCAGCCACCCCAGGGGTGTTGCAAGCAGCACCCCAATGTCCCCTTCTGCTTGTGGCAATGCACCCCGGCTGCTCTTCTGGGTGCAGCCCATACCCCCAGCACCGGTGGGACCCGAATGTGGTAGCGGTTGGCTGACAAACAACCTGCCGCTGGGGTTCCCAACAGCGAGACCTTCCTGGGGCAGGGTCCCGGGCGGCGGAGGGGCCAGTTACGCTCGTAGGGTGGGTGGCCAAGAGAGCTCTGCTGCCCGCGGGGAGAGGCTGAGCAGCCTAACAAAGGCGTAATTACTTATGGCTGTAAAGCATTAGCCTTCCAAAATTTACTGACACCAGCAATTACGTATTTTCTTTGTGCGCACCACCCATTCTTCCGGAGAGGAAAACTGGGCTGCAGAAGCTAATGAGAGCGGCAAAACAAACACCCCCTGCAACACACACATGGACCCACGCAAGAGGATTGGCTCGTCAGAAGACAGAGGAGCTCTTTGTGCTGTAACCTGGCCACGGCACGCAGGAACACTCTGCTGCTTTTTTTTCGTGTAGCAGGATCAGGGAACTGGATCTAGCGATAAGTGAGCAGAACTGGCTGCTTGTTCAGAGTGTTAGACCCTGAAAGAATTCCTTTGTAATTGGAATATGCCGCAAAAATCAGATTTCAACACCCACACCCTGACAGATCCAATCCTTCCACGCAGGAGGAGTTTAGTATTTCGGTCTCAGCTTTGCATTATTTACTGCTTAAATTATATTTGAGTAAGAGGTGGTTTTGGAACAGCAATACCCTTGATTCTTTGGATAACTTTATAGCTAAAGATTTAGCTGTCAGGAAGCAGAGATGCTGTCTGAGTTTGGGGAGTTTTAGGCTTCTGCAAGCTGCACAATTTTAGTGTGCACTCGAATATTTGCAACGTGAAATATGAATCTACTTCCAAGCAGCAAGAGACTACCGCCTGCTTGATCAGGATTGCTGCAATGCTCCTCACTGCCTCCTACCCTGCCGCACAAATTTGAGAGCGCGAAACGCTTCTGAGGAAGTGAAAGTCTTGCTCAAACTTGATGCCTGCAGCCGGAGCAGCCGGTCGGAGCCAGTGTCTGCTGTGCGAGGCAGCCCCCGGGCTGGGAGAGCAGCAGCGTGGCCCTGCTCTAATCAGGGGTCTCAACAGAGCTAATTTCTCCGTGAGGATGCCCACCATCGTCAGCCCATTGGAAGTAGTTTGTTCTCACTCAAACAGCGTTTGCGGAAACATAAAGCAGCTGCCAAGGCTTTGGCACCCGCCGAGCCCCAGCTCGTGGGGGGGGGGAGGGGGGGGGCAAAGTTCAGCCCAGAGCTTGTTGGACGCTGGAGAGGATCTATGCAGAAACAAGAAGTTCATTTTCCTGCCCACTAGTTCTCTGATGCGATTATGGCTCTAACGCATTCATCCGACTCGGGAAAGGGGTAAAAATCAGTGTTGAAAAATCCCAGGTTTTATGATTCAGAAGGATTTTACAGTTCCTTTTGCTAAATAACATGGCAGTTCAGCCACAAACTGAAAGTATGACTGAGCATTTAAATCAAAAGACATGGTACTTGAAAAGCTGTTTTTCAATACTATATATCTTCTCCCACTAAAACTGCTTTTAGAAGAAACCATTCTTTATCTAAAATAAAAGGCCAGTTTGTGCAGCTTTTGTGACAGCTGCTGTTAACTGTCCTTTACAAAGCTTGCTGAGCCCTCAAACATCAAAGAGGTGCTGGGTAGCAATTAATGCTAATTGCTTTATATGAAGAGGCTACTTTCTTTTAAGCCCAGTCCTACTACACTCACTCTATCATGGCTCTCCAGCAATGTTAAAGAACCTCAGTACTTTTTGCTGTCGAAGGCAGAGCAGCCGTACCCCCTCTGCCTTACAGCTGCCAGCAAAGGGCTTCATCCTGGCCAGCTCCAAACGCCAAACACAGCAAAACACCATTTGCAGGTCCCGTCCCAGCTGCTCCTGCTCTGCAGCGGCACAGTGGGACAGATCCCACCTCAGGGTGAACGGAGACGATGGCAGCAGACCTATAGTTCCTCCCATTGAAACAAGTAAATCAAGTGCACGTAGCAGTTGCCTGAGCCCTGAGCTGTTTGCTGTCCTCAGCACGAGTTTTCCCAGCCTCTCTGCCGGCAGCTGCTGGTCTCCCCAGCTTTCCTCCCGCCACCACCTTCAAACCACCTCGTCCGTCTTCGCTGGTGCCACCTCTTGTGACAGCTCCACCACGCTTTACCCTTCCAAAGCAAAGCACGTCCGTAACCTTGCAGGTACCCGCAGCCCCGCATCCCACCCGGGCAGAGGCGCTCAGCCCCTCGCCCACAGCCCATTCAGCAGGAAAAGGTCAGAAAGCAAAGGACAAGAAGGAATACAGATTATTAATTTTTCTCCTTTTTTTACCAGGACGTCCGTCGTTCCACGCTGCGCAAATCCTTGTCCCGGCTGTGCCTATCCCAGGACTTGTTGCTTTTCTGGGCTAACCAAACAGAGCCAGGTTACACATTAACTCACCTCCCCAGCGGAGATAAGGCTGCGCGGGTGCTCGGCAGGTACGTGCTCGTGGGCAAGCCCCTGGCCCCTCACCTGCAGCCTGCTGCAACCAGGCGAGAGAAATTCATCTTGCACCCATGCAAGGCAGCTTTCCTACTGCTCCGGGCTGGGGTCACAGCATGGCCGAGCCCCTAAATCACCTGCATGTTCTGACCCAAAGCGGGCCCCTGCGCGCCCTGTTCTCTCGCAGCCCTGCCAGAGCAGCTTTGCTCCGAGCCAGCGCGGCGCAGGCAGCGGCGCAGGCAGCGCAGGCAGAGGCGCAGCTGCAGAGGCGGGCGGCAGCACCAGCACCCGGTGCCTGGGAGGCTGCGGGCAGCTCCGCTCGGTACCACCCAGCTCACTCACTTCCCGACTTGGCTGGTGTCCTCTGATGTCCTCAGCATGGGTTTCGCTGGAGACTCCTTAATCCGACATCCTGTTCTGCCGCATAGCTGCTCGCTGACATTCGGCGGAGCCGAACGCACAGCCCTGACCAAAGCGCCTTTGTACACAGTAATTAAAGTCCTTTGCTGGGCGTTTGCACCGTGTGGTGCTGAAGGCATTACCCCACAACAGGTTTATTCTCTTAGGTGGTTTTGTGCATGAGGTCCCTTGGCTCAGGGTAGGACCCGGTTCCTTCTCGGCTCTAAAAACACAGATCGTTGCTAGAACAGGCATATACTTGCATATCACCAAAGGTTTCCCAGAGACCAAAAGCTTGCCGCCTGCTGCCGTACGCTGTAAGGAGATTCTTGTAAAGATGGGTAAAAAGCCGTTTTGGGAGGGAAGCTTCACCACAAAGCTTTATTTGCGTGCTAGAGGAGGGGGTGCCCAGGTTGTGCACAGCGCTGGGGCTTGTTCTGCACGTGCTGCCCAGCTGCAGCTCCGCTTCGTCCCTCCTGGCATCGTTCCTGCAGGCGTCGGGCCCCTCTGCAGGTTCATTCCCTGTCTCTCTAAATGCTGGAAGCTTTTTCACTCCAGCAGCTTGAGGTCGAGTCCTAGAGCCCAGGTAAAGCTAAAGCCCCCGCGACACCCCTCGCGCTCTCCACCTCAGCCGCCCTCCTCACTCGCACCAACACCTTCTCAGAAACTGCTGCCGGGGCATTTCCTTCGGCAGCATCCCCTCCTCCGAGGACGAGGGTACCGCCTCTGCTGCCTCTCTCCGGGGGGAAGGTAAAGAAGAGCCCAGTTACTCTGTCTGCAGCACCCTGCGCAGCACTGGGTGACACTGACCCCAGCACCCATCCGCCCAGGCGGTGATGAGAAGCAGCTGAAAGAGCTGCAGTGAGTCATTATTACCCCGACTTCGGGCTCTCCTATTAAAATTACAACTGTTCTCTCCGATAAACAATGCCTAGGCCGTTGCTCCCCCCCCCAGCATAGACTTGTATCTGCTCTGCAAGGTGCTCCTCACCGAATTATCTATAAATATCCAAGCAGAAACCCTGCAGCAAACTTCCAGAACTGATACAGCCACCAGGTTCATTCAAGTTTTCATGCTTCAATGTTTTTTGGGGGTTTTTTGGTTTTTTTTTTTTTTTTAGAAAAAGGTTCTGTTGCAATGTGTGTTCCCTGCTACACAGAACAGGGAAGTAGAAACCTAAGTTATTTAAAGCCACAGTGATGAAGAGAAAGCAGACGAGCCGGGAAGCACAGAGGTTCCCAGCAGCGCCGTCGAGGCCCAGCTGCGCGCTCTTACGAAGGGCAGCGTGTGCCTTGAAGAGCAAACGAGCAGCGCAGAAGCTCCCGGGAGCCCCAGCCAGCCCCGCTCTCCCACGCTGGCCTGCAGCAGAGGTGAGAGGTGCGAGCGCAGCACATTCGGAGCAGCAGCCCCAGCCGCTGCCTGAGCGTTGCAACAGCCGCTGATGGCAGAGCTGAGCGCAGGACTTAGCGCAAGGGCTCCTGGAAGCGTTAACTGGTGTCGTGCTGGATGGTGCAGCAATTTAAAAAAAGTCAGATTCACGCTGGTTTTGTCAAGTTGCGCTTAGTTCTGAGCCTGCTTTAAGAGAGGGAGTAAATCGAACCCAGAGCTATTCTGTTGCTGTACATGGAAACACAGCGTGAGTGAGGCCCAGGACAGGGCAAGTGTGTCATGAGAGCACGGCGCTGGTAGCACAAGGACTTAAATCTGTGCAATAAAGTAGGTAGAGCTTGCTGCCTGCAGGGCTCCGTGTAGGTCAGGAAAATGTCATGATCCATTAAGAGAACTCTTGAGCTTCTCTGAATCAGATGCCCAGAAAGAACCTGTTCTTTTCCCACATTCCTCTTCCTCCGACGAATATAAATAGCTACAACCCAAAATAAAGCGTGATTTCATATATATGGCATGAAGTATATGCAAGTAGTCAAATGATGCAGAGAAAACTACACAAGGCCGAGGAAGGACTTTGGCATGTTAACAGACCCACTGTGCCTCACCCTGTTCGTAAACAAAAGAACACAAATGATTCAGTCCTGGCCCTGAAGGGAACGCATCCATACGGCGTCACCGTACGATACCTGCTAACGTAACGATGTTTATTTGACCCTGTAGGACTGTTGGACACTTTCCTTAGACCAAATGGTACGTACAGTATGTATGCTCACAAATCAGTTACGAAAAACACTAGGTAGGTAATACCTAGTGTTACACAGCAGTTTAGAGAAATAATTAAACCTTAATATGGCTGTAAACTGAGCAAGGAACCCTATTTTACAGGAAAGAGGTAGAGAACTGAGGTGATCTGTTTCCATAACTTGGTTAGCATTAACTCTACATCAGAAATGAGGAGTCAGCTCTCGAGGTATTATACAGTTCCCAACATTTTCCCCAAGGCTTTAATTAAAAATCATAGACAAGGACACTGCAATCTTGGACAACCTGATTTTGTTAACTCCCTCGTTGCATTCTTTTGTTACAGAAAGCATTCTGGTGCTCAGACTCAGGAGAGTGAAAAAGCAATAAATGATTTCAGCCAATTTGAAGTAATCTTACCTGCCCAGTCCCGAGCAGAGCAAAACCCGATGGCAGTTTTACAACTGGATGCATGGCTTGATTTAAAATGCAGGCAGACATTTAATTTGTATGATAAAGAGCTGTAATTTTCAAAATAGCAAGCTGAAAATTTTTTGCTCCTCTTATTAAAGAGTTTCTCTGCCAGGGAGAGGTTTGCAGGGCTTACCCACGGTGGGTTCGCGCGGGGCAGGAGCCAGAGCCACCCTCGGGTGCTGCCTGGGCTGCGAGCAGTGAAATCTGCCAAACGCAGATGCTTCAGCAGTTGTGTGTCAGTCTGATTTCTCAAAAACTCCCATCGGTACGTGGATTTCTGTGTTTAGGGCAGTCAGCAGGAGAAATTCTGCATTTTTTTCATTTGTGCCTCTCCCCTCCTCCTGCTTCCTCAAAAGCCAAGAAGGGCAAAGAGGTAACACTGCTTAGGCCAAAAACGTTTACGAAAATGAACGCTGTGTTCCTGTGTGGGGCTTTGTTGCATTCTAGCAGTGTTCTATTCCAGAACAGGTCCCTAGCAGAAGAGGGATGGGCACAGGAGACACTGTTCCCAAACTGTCACAAGTGGCCGCTGCTGTGACCGTGCACCCGGAAAGCTGCCGATGCAAGATCCTGACTCTGTGCGGTGTAAGAAGATGGTCCTTTTCTTGGTCCCCTCCCCAGCAATTGCTCTTTTTACGTAGGTTTATCCAGAACTAAGGAATTAAGTTCGTCCTTCAGAAACTTCAGAGTATTACTGATTTACCCCTGAGAGAGGTCTTTCAGGCAATTGCATCCATGAAGTACGATACGTGTCCTGTTGAACCCAGCTCTTCCGAAAGTCTGTCTACTTAATCATTTATATATTTAAATGCATAAAAGATTCTGGAGGTATGTAAAACTCTCTTTACAGTTGTTCCACTGGATACCTGACTCTAATTACACAGAGGAAATATTTTACTATTAAAAAAAAAATCACTGTTGAACAAGTTGAAAGTGAACAAATTTCATCCTGAACAGGTCGTGAGGCCACGTCCCTCTCCCGCCACGACTGTCTCTTACAGCCAAGGAAAAAAGGGAATGAGACAGAGGGGAAAGCAGATGCGAACTGCTCAAAGACTGCGCCGCATAGATGCGAAGACCTAGAAAACGCACTGGTGAACAACAGCAAATACAGCACAAACCTGAAATTCAAGAGCTGAGGCACAGACAACACTAAACAGGTATGCATGCATCAGTCACGTTTATTGGTGCATTGACAATTTTTGCAATTCAGGGCACATGTTTAAGGAAATATGTTATACCAACTGATCCGCACTGACGATACACAAACCGGAACGCTATACCACCGGATTACATTGGTAACTGAGACTTTTAGAAACGTTTGCCAACGCCACTCGCTTTACTGCGATGGGAACACACGCTGCCTGCATCGGTGAAAGTCCTTGCTCGACATCTGCTCAACATGTAAACCCGGACAAGCTTTTAAAGTGCTGTTATAACCACAAGGTGATGTGTATCTCTTCACACAATATAACATGTTTGTAGAAGGCCACATGATTAGAGTGTTATGCTCTTCTTTAATTAAAGAAGGAATTTAGTGCTGGTGAAATGGCCAGACTGGCACCAGGAAACCAGAATTCTTTATTTAAATGAAGATCCAGAACTGCACAGATTGGTAAAATCATACCAAAACCCCAGCTTTTACTAAGTGCAGCTCCGAGGCAAAAATTTCAGTTCGCAGGGCCCATTTAGTTACTGACCTCTGTGCTGAATTATTCAGCCAGGAATTTAATACTTATTTTAAATCTGTCTGGGCATAAGTGGTGATGGTAAGGACATAAGCCCATGTCTTTACAGGCTTTCTGGATTGGTCTGGACAGGTGATGCTGCTCCCTGCCAGGGCCTGAGCCTACGTCCCACACCACCTCTGTTCTAAGCTATCAGTAACTAACATCTTGCTGTACATCTAATAACAGTTCACTGCAAGTGTATTAGTGATGTTCAGAAGTTCATCTTGCTAGTAGCAGCATGCCGTTTTTGTGATACTTCCATAATTGTATCATTAAGGGCAGGCAAATGCTGATAAAAAGATAGTACAAAAACCCCTAACGTTTACAAAAGAAAGGGAGTTGTACTTTAAAGGTATCCGTATCTCACATTTTTTTAAAATGTAGATATTTTCTGTTTGGGAGAGTTTAGGAGAATCACGTAAGGTTTTCTGACTCACAGTCAGTATCACAGGTTACTTGTTCTTTGAAAGAGTTTGTCAGCGTGTTAACAGTATCAGCTTTTACAAAGATGAATTACAGCAGTTCAGTTGACATTTTTTAACCAAAGGGATTTTATTTTCTAGGCAACGAAAGAAAATATCCAAGCAGTGATACAGACACACTTCCCTCAAATGGAACTGATTCTCTGTTAGCAGATTTCCAATGCAAACATGATATAGCAAAGCTATACACTCTGGATTAAATAAGCTAATTTTAAAAATACTGCAACTGAGAAATACCAAAAAAAAAAAAAAAAATCTTTTTACACACCTTCAGAAATCCATCCTGGATACAAAGCTAAAATCTAAGTGTTGCTCCCCAAAGTCAATGCATTTGCAAACATGGCAGACAATAAATATGTATCTTCCACTTCTGTTTCAAAGACACCCAAAGACAGTCACCTCATACACCTCTCTGAGGTAGGTATTATGTCCGTTTTACAGATGGCAAATGGTGAGGATCGGCTCCTTGTCCAAGGCGTCTCACCGCTTCAGTGTGAAAGCTGAGAATACAATTTAGGATTGACAGTCTCTTGGTCTCATTCCTAGACAGTATTTCATCTCAAGTAGTTATAACACAGTGTAATGTTCAAGTTCCTTTGAACTGACGGGTATTTCTTTAGGTTTATAAGCATCAGTTTCCAGAGGGCTAGTTTTAATGTTGGGTTTTGGGGGGGGGGGGGGGGTCCCTAATGATAGGCTAAAAGCAAAGTGGGGTTTAACACTGGAAGCTAAGTGGCTTTCTATAGGAAACTCCCAACAGTGCTAATGTGTATTTTAATACTGAATTAAAAAGAAACCTGGTCCATAGTGCTCTTGGTGATTCTGTTCTTTATACTTAATTATTCATGCCTCAATTCAGCAAAGCACTTATGTAATTATGTTCCTTCCTCAATAAGACCCTCCTGTATTTCAAGGTCCAACTGGGAGCCTCAGCTGAGAACTTCAGTGAAACGTGCTTTTCATCAAAAAGCAGTTTTTGCTGCACCAGGAGTTTAGCCAGATGCCCTAACAATGAAGGCCTTTAAAACTAGATCTTAAGACTCCACTTGGAAAGTGGGTTTATTTCTGCCTCAGTCTGAAGACGCACGTTCTTGCTCCCCATTTGTAAAAGTGCAAGGAAGGTAACTCAAAACAGAGTAACAGAAGAATAGCTGGCTAAGAATATTTTAAAATTCAATAAAACAAGTGTGTGTTACAGACATTTCAAAGAAAAAAAAAAAAAATCCCTTTCAGTAATATGCACCTTTACAGCACCTTTTAAAAGATCTCAAAAGCACTTACAACCCCGCTGTGAGGCAAGATATATGAAAACGATTTCAACTTCCCCGATTCTGAATAGGATGAGAAGTAGGGCAGTTTACACAGCTTATTTTGTTCTGAAAATTAAACTGCACCCTTCATTATCAGAATTAAAGTCTTGCTACTGAGCAGTCATCGGTGACAAATCAAACACATTAAGGCAGAATGCAGATGAAGAAACTTCAAGCCTCCCTTCTGGGTTAGCACTCTGTCCTTCTTAAAAAGGGCAAAACTTTTTATTGGCAAAGAGTGAGAACTATACCTTAAAGTGCTAATTTACAGTATTTGGAATCTGGTACAACTTAGTAACACTGTGGCCATGAGATCGGCTATACCCAAGTAAAGTCTGCTTAAATGTATTTAACAGATGCAAATTAAGTTACTTCCCTAACTATTACACTTCCCTCTTGCCAGAATTTCAGATCCTATTATGAAAAAGAATCCAAAGTATGTCAAGAAACACGCCTATGTTCTGATGCAGTGTAAGCACCAGGGGGGTTGATAGTTATTTTTCAAGCAACTAAAAACTACCTACAGAGGATTAATAAGTTTATTCAACACTTAACCATCTACTTGTTAATTTAAAAAGAAGGCTATCTTAAAGCTTAGAGGCCATTTCTTTCTCTAAAGCCATGACTTCACATAAACAATACGTTCTACTTCTGATGGTAACATAGTACAGGGCAGCTTTGGAGATACTCTTTCCATTAAAAATTGTGCAACAAATGAGCAGTTTCCCCTGCAAGAACTGCTTATATGTGCAGAGTCTAATTCCCAGTATAAGTAATACTGATACGTGTGTTTCCCAACCCTTAGATGAATTTAGTTACCCTGAAAACATAATACAGAGAGATTAATATTCAGTAACTTAGAGGCTAGATTTTATGCTAGTGTTGAACAAGCCTGGTTTTGTATGTCCGCCCAGACCGCATACACAAAGAGAAGATCATCTCAGAAATCAAGTTTTAGCTGCCAGTGTATACCACCTGCCAAAGTACTATAAATTAGCATGCGAGAAGATACCTATTTCAAATCTGTTGGAAAAGTCACTAACCATAACAAACCTGTGCATCTTGGCCATCATTAAGTTAATATGCTTTTCAAGCTTTGTGAACGGAATTTTATGATTACATACAGCTTATCTGGAAATCCAGAATTTTATTCCGGATCGGTGAGGTAGTCGATGTAACCATCCTCATGCAGACGTCACACTTCTCCGAAGTTGGTGTGTCCAGTCTCCTTGGCATGTTCTCTGGCTTCCACTTGTCCAGTTAGTCCCTTCTGGCACACCATGCACCTCAGCGTAAAGTGATTCACATCCGTAAACTGCCTCTTCCGTCTGGCTTCATCTGCCAACTCCAATGCTTGTGCAAGAACAATATCATCAGTTGTAGAGAAAATGGTCTGGGGAGGAATGTCCGAGTCAGGGATTTTACGCTCAAGTGGGTCGTAATGAATCCCATCGTAAATTAAAAGGACCCGCTTAGTGTAACCGGCATCTTCCCCAAAACGGTCGATTCTGACTGTCTGTGTGTCCACCACACAGATTTCACACTGGTAAAATTTGGATAAAATGGACACTTCGATGGCTCCTCCCCAAGTCTCTTCTCTTCTGATCCAGTCACAATACTCCCTGTTAGTTTTCCCTAGAACTGCCTCACAGTAGGATTCAGGATCACTTGCTACTATCTGGGCTATAAGGCTGCGCATCTCTGGAGCGCAACCTGGGTCATAAACGCCTCCCTCCACCACATAGTACACACTGGTGAAGAGACAGGAGTTGTCTGCCGGAACAACCCTCCTCGCAAGCACAGGCACGGCTTCCCTAACCGAGTTAGACATCGTTCTTTTTGCAACTACCGGCGAGTCAGTCTTGGGTTTGGACGTATCCTCTTCAACTATTAAAGTATCACCTGTCAAACAGAAAAAGGAAGAATTGAGAGAAACAAGCAGATGGCACTTAAAGATACTGCTGCTCCTAAAACGGAACAACAGGGTTGCATTGTTATTACGAAGGCTCGTGCTCGTTTTCCCCAGCAGCACTGTACGCTGATGGAAAACGGCCCCAGCCAAAACTGCCGGTAGCACCACAACTCGCCGACCGAGCGTACGCGGCGGGCTCCGGCCTCCTCACCTGCCGAGTCCCGGCTCCCCGTCCCCTGCCAGCCCCGTGCTCGTCCCTCCGGACCCCCGGGACGCGGGCACAACCACCACCGGCGCTACCGGCGAGTAGAAGTCACTCCCGAGCCAGGTGTTGACAGCTGCCCCCGGGAGGAGGAACCGGCCTGACAGCCAGCTGATGAGGGGCGTGCTGGGCCGCAGCCTCTTTTAATTAAGATAATTGCAACCGGCGGGGCAGGAGAGGCCATAAAGCGCCGGCGCCCCCTTCCCTCCTCCCCGCCCCGCGCAGGCCCAGGCCGCCCGCCCGGCCCTCACCCGAGTGGATGCCGAGGTCGCCCAGCCGCCGCTCGCCGTCGCTGAGATCCAGGCTCCGCGGCGGGAAACCGAGAAGGAGGCGCTGGGCCGGGGCAGGGACGCCGGTGAGGGCGGCCAGGGCGGCCTGCATGTCGCGGAGGCGGGAGTGGGCCGTGAGGCCGGGCAGCGGGTGGGTGCCGCTCCGGGCCTTGCAGCGCAGCCGCAGCATCCTCGGCGGGGCCGCCCCGCGCCGCCGCCCCAGCCGCACCGATCAGCCGCCGCTTCCGCTTCCGCCCCGCCGCTCCCGCCCACTCTCGCGAGGCCTCCCGCCGTCCCCCATCATTGGCCGCGCTGCAGCCAATCCGAGCGCCGCGGTGTGGGGAGGGGAGGGGAGAGACCGGCTCGCGCCGCGGCGGGCGCCGGTCTCATTTGCATAGCGGAGCGCGCGCGGGCCCGCGCCCGTGACGTAGCGCCGTTTGCCGGCGTTCGGTTTGCATACGCTTTGCATACGATTTGCATGTGGCGCGGCGGCGGTGAGCCATGGCGGCGGTGCCCCGGCACGGCGGCCCCCGGCGGGGCAGGACCGGGGCCCTGCGTGGCGGCGAGAAGAAGTGCTGTGAGTACCCCCGGCCCGGGGGGGGGGGGGGGTTGTGCGTTTCATATATTTAAAAGGAGAGGAAAAAAAAACCCAACCAGCCAAACCCCAGAACATAAATAGGGGGATAACGCTGGTCGTGCCGCTTAAAAAAAACGCGCGTCTTCCTTAAAGCGCCTTTCCGCCCAC
>JAVKLA010000052.1:2246635-2270486 GCA_034782735.1 Sagittarius serpentarius | reverse complement strand
TTCCTTAAAGCGCCTTTCCGCCCCGGGCGGGGACGCGCGCTCCGTGCCCGTCCCGCCGACCGCCGTGCCCGGGAGGCGCCGGTGCCGCGGCGGGAGCGCTTTGCCCTTCCCCCGCGGGGGCCCGGCGCTGCCCCCCCCCCCCCCCGGCCCCTCGTTCTTCTGACTTCTGGGCGCGGTGATCATCCGCCCCCCGTGCTTTTCCCCCCAAACCTGCCTCTCCCGGGGCTTGCTCTGGCTGCTTTCTGGGAGAGCGTGACCGTTTTGTTAAAAGCATCTTTCTTGTGTCCTTGACAGCTCCTGCCCAGTCGGTAAATATTTTTAACGCTAAAAGACGTATGTTGGTGCCATTAGGCGCAGCAGGTGCGCCGTTGCTTACCCGCCTCATTAGCTAATGCCCGGGAGACCGGAGCGGTCCAGCCACCGCTCGCAGCGGTTCATTAGCTTTGAGGACAGGACAGCGAGCCCGTTACGAGATGCACGGCAGCCGTCTGTCCGTCCGGGAGACAGCGCAGCTCTGCACGGGGCGGGGTGGCTTTGGGTTGGGGCTTGCTTTTTGCTCCCAGCTGCTCTGCGATGCGGCTGATGCTCCTGGGGTGTTTTATTTTTCGGCAGCGTGGGCTTCCTACATGACCAACTCCCCAACGCTGATCGTGATGATCGGTCTCCCTGCGCGCGGCAAGACCTACGTGTCCAAGAAGCTCACCCGCTACCTCAACTGGATCGGGGTGCCCACCAAAGGTGTGTGCGGGGGCCACCGGCTCGCCCCGGTGCGGGGATGACTCTGTCCTTTGCCAAAAGCGCTGTGAGAGCTGTCTGTAAACTGCCGTCAGTCTCACGCGCTCGTCTTTTGTGTGTGAAGTGTTTAATTTAGGAGTGTATCGCCGGGAAGCAGTGAAGTCTTACAAGTCCTATGACTTCTTCAGGCACGATAACAAAGAAGCCATGGAAATCCGCAAGTAAGTCGGCATTGGGGGCTGAACCGCTCCGTGGTGGTCTGGTTAGTCTCGGGTCTTGGCAGGCTCTGTATTTGAGGAGCACAAACTAACGTGTAACGCGCATGAAACCAGGGGAGGAGGTAGCGGAGCCCGCGCAGGGATCCTGCCAGAGGGGCTGTGCGCGGGAGTTTTGTCACTGACTTTGGGCTGGCACAAAGAGCAGGGGCTGCGAGCGCCCGGCGGTGAAGCAGGTCATAGAGGCAGATGCCTTATGATCTCTGCAGAGCCTCCGGGGCTCTTGGAAAGATGCAGGGGCTGGGTGCTCCATGGGCAGAGAGAGAAGGTATTTAAAGGTTCAGAAGCCTTGCCGCCCGAACGCTTTACATCAGCTCTGACAATACCCATTTCTCTCCTGCAGACGATGTGCCTTAGTGGCTCTAGAAGACGTGAAGGCTTATCTCTTGGAGGAGTGTGGGCAAATAGCTGTAAGACTTTTCTGGACTAAACACGGTTTTACATCTGGGTAGTTCAAAGCTGCCCAGGGTGTTTGGGGACGCGATTGTAACGCCAAATGATTTGGGGCTGGCTTAAAAGCCTTAGATGAACTTGCTCATTGCTGTTTACTCATTTTCTGGTAGGTGTTTGATGCAACCAACACAACTCGAGAAAGACGGGACCTGATCTTAAATTTTGCTAAAGAAAATGCTTTCAAGGTAGTGCTCCTGTATTTAATTTGTAGTTGGAGTTGCTGCACCGAGGGATGTTACTGCTCCCTGGGGCAGGAGCTCTCGAGTTTTGTTTCAGGGTATAGCTCTTGACTCTCTGAAATATGCTTGCTGTCTTCCTAGGTGTTTTTTGTGGAGTCTGTCTGTGACGATCCAGAAGTCATTGCTGCCAATATCCTGGTGCGTGCCGCGTTTTCCAGGCTGAGCTGGCGGTACCTGCTGTGGGAGCTCGGGTGCTCGGTGCAAGGTCACAGCTACAGTAGCTTACAGGAGTGTCTGCAAATGCCTTGCTCTTATGTTTCACCCTGGAAATAAGCAGCTAAGGTTGGCAGGTTTATAAGAGCTAGAGATGCAGTTAGTTATGTGAGAATGTGGAAATCAGATGAAGCTGAGAAATGTTTGACCTTGAAGCGTGATTTCTTGTCAGGGGAAGGCAGCAGCGGGTGGCTTGCAGGGACAGCTAACGGCGAGCCAGCTGTGTCTGTCGCAGGGCCAAGCACTACAGTGCCTTCAGAGTCGCCCTTTGTTTCCTCTCCAGGAGCAGGTTTTTCCACAGGGCAGCGTTAAACACTGCGTATTTGTTTCAAAAGGGAAGAATAATGTTATTCAGCGTTGCTTTTGTTCCCTGTCGAGTTTGCTTAACTCTCACAAAGCGGCACTGTCTGTTAATCAGGAGGTGAAAGTTTCCAGCCCCGACTACCCGGAGAGAAACAGGGAGAACGTGATGGATGATTTCCTGAAGAGGATAGAGTGCTACAAGGTCACTTACCAGCCTCTGGATCCCGATGCGTATGACAAGTAAGCAAAGCCCTGGGGGGCGTTTTGTCCTTGTACACATGAGCTGCTTTGCTCTGTCGCTGCTGTTCTCTGGCTCAGGATGCTGTAACGCGTCTGCTGGAGCCTCTGCTCTCCCAAAGCACGATTGCTTGTGTGAAGGCGATATCCTCGGGTCCCAAGTGATTTGAAAGGATTTTTTTCTCTAATGTACTGCAGTGTAATGCAGCTCCTCGTTTAAGCACGGCAGTTCAGTGTCTCTTCTGTCTGCTCGAGCGACCCAGTGGTAGTGCTGATGCCCTTACTAGAGGATGAATAGCTAGATTACACCCGCAGATGCACATGCTTCAATTTTAAAACCAGTCGTGTGGGTGTTCTTATTTTATGTTGACTCCAGAGATCTTTCCTTCATTAAAGTGATCAATGTGGGACAGCGGTTCCTAGTAAACAGAGTCCAAGATTACATCCAGAGTAAAATCGTCTATTACCTAATGAACATTCATGTCCAGCCACGTACCATCTACCTTTGCCGACATGGTGAGAGTGAATATAATCTTGTTGGCAAGATTGGTGGGGATTCTGGTCTGTCGCCACGTGGGAAGCAGGTATGTGTTTGGCAGGTCCCGGCTTGCTGTGTTTGTCAAGTGTTGTGTGACCAGGGTCAGAGCCGGGCTCTGCATCCGACTCCTGCGAGGGGCAGCCCCGCAGCTGGATCTTGCCGCGACAGCCACAGCCCTTGAAGTGATGCTTTTGACGGCGGCAGCAGCTCCTGCACCCTCCTGACCCCCCCCCCCAACTCTTTTTTCCAGTTTGCTCAGGCGCTGAAGAAGTTCATCGAAGAGCAGGAAATTGTTGACCTGAAGGTGTGGACGAGCCAGCTGAAAAGGACCATCCAGACGGCCGAGTCCCTGGGGGTCACCTACGAGCAGTGGAAGATTCTCAACGAGATCGATGCTGTGAGTGGAGCTGATTGAAGCCTTTAGCTTTTCTAGGTGGAAAATAATGTTTAAAAACAAATTCATCACAATTAAATTGACGATTTCCTGCTCATTTATAACCATGTCCACGTGTAATGTACTCGAGCCGTCATCATGACGTTTAGGACGGTTTGGTACAGGGCTGCCAATGCCTGGAGCTGCTAGACCTTGCTGTGAACGTATCCAGCTGGTGTGGAGAAAGAAAGAAAATAACTCTGAACGTCGCAGGCATTTGTCACACCGTCCCGGGCAGACAAAGGTTACTGCTCCCACTCTAATTCTTTCAGGCAAAAGAAATTGCAGGGTTGTTGCTGTGGGAATGAACGCTCATTTTCGTCCCTGGCAAACAAGGGTTTTGAAATAACAGCAAAAGCCCACCCTCTTCGTACCGCTCTGGGCGTGCGGTACACAAATGCCGAGTGTACAGCTGTGTCAGATACGATACCCAAAATTTTGATCACATAAAGGGATTAGTGATCTCAGCCACTTGCTTTTTTCGTTTCTTCCTGTTGCATTGTTGTACCTCTGTTGAAATGAAGTGTGTTGTAACAAGTTCTTCTTCCCTCAGGGGGTATGTGAAGAAATGACCTATGCAGAAATCGAAGCCAAGTATCCGGATGAGTTTGCATTGAGGGATCAAGAGAAATACCTTTATCGCTATCCTGGAGGCGAGGTGAAGACCCTTAAGAAATAACAATAAGCTACAGTATATGTAAAACAAATACATATGTGTGGAACTGAAGGACTTAATTTTGTCTTTTTCTGCCAATACTTGTGTGAGAAACTGAAAACATCAGGATATCCCCAGTTCTCTTTTAGAAGAAGGTTTATTGACTTCCTTTATTGTGGTGTGCAGATGATGCCTTTCAATCAATTAATTGGGCCACTTGCTGAGGCCCTTGCTGCTCCCCTCTGACATCGAGGGGTTTCTGCATCCCGCTCGTTTGGCCGAGGCCTGAATTGTCACTATGAAAAACCACCTTGGAAGGAAAATGACTGTGGGTGGGGTATGGAGTCACTTCTGGTTTTACTTCACAATCTTGTTGAGATGTGTAATTTACTATTTTATTTGTTTTTCTTACTGCACTCGGTAAGAGTTACCAGTAATCTGAATCCTCCTGTAATCTGAGGGTTGCTGACATTAAATTCCACCTTCTGCTGTTTACTTTTTTTTTCTGTATTTACCAGATCATCCGTAACTTCTGTATTTTGATATTTTAACAGGTATTCTCCTGCATGTGAAGCTGTGTTGGATTGCTACTTCGGCTTTAAGCCTCTGTTTACAAAACCCCGTGAAAAATTCCTATTTTGTTTTTCAGTCCTACCAGGACTTGGTCCAGCGCCTGGAGCCAGTAATTATGGAGCTAGAACGGCAAGGCAACATCCTCGTTATCTCCCACCAGGCGGTTATGAGGTGCCTGTTGGCTTATTTCCTTGACAAGAGTGCAGGTACAAAAATAAATGCATGATGTTAGGGGCTGGCTTCTCTTGCTGCTTACTTTACAGAGCTTTTGGGAGGGTGGCTTGTAATTACTGTTTTGATTTTTCACAACGGAAGAGCTGCTTAAAAAAGAAAAAAGGAAAACATTTCTGAAATACTTTAACCGTTGCATTTCAGCAGTGCATGGAGCTTAGCAAGCAGCTCTCTTTGTGAGACACGCAGATGTGTGCACTGCTGGTTTTCTGCTCAGCCTTTTTTTCTGGAGCTGTTTCCACCAGTAGCGTTTACATAATCTCTAGGGGACTATTTTTGAATGTAAAGAAAAAGTTCTCTGATGCATTAGTAGCCTGTGAAGGGTGGGCAGTAGTGCTGCACCTCTGAGAAATGCTGGTCCCTTGCATGGCATACTTGCCTGGGAGCTAGTTCCAGTCTACTGCAAGCTCCTTTATGAAGCTCCAGTGAGTGGTACTGGAGTTTAACAAGACTTTATTTAAAGTTAATGAACCTTTAATAAAGTTTAAAGGAAAACTCCTGTGGGTCCGTGGCGGCTGTTGCTGCAGTGCTTTCCCACCCGTGTGCTGCTGGAGGGGTTTTCTCTGGCTGGCCCCCTGCGCTGGAAATGGTGGGGACAGCCCCGTCCCGCTGCTGCGGGGCTGGGGAGGGCGGTCGAGGGGCGCGGGGGGGGCTGCGGCACTGCCTGCCTGGGCCCCAGGCGCTTGTGCGGTCGGTGTCCACTACTTGCTATGTGAAAGGTTCCCACCCGAAGCCTGGGGGGCTGGGGGAATGGCTGGCACGGGCAGCCCCACTGTAAAGCCCCCCTGCCCCCCGTAACGCCTGCCTCTGCCCTAGACGAGCTGCCCTACCTGCGCTGCCCCCTCCACACCATTCTCAAGCTCACGCCTGTTGCGTACGGTAAATATTGTCTTTTTTTTTTTTTTTTTTCCCCCCTGGTTTGTGTGTGTGTGCGAATCTGATGAGCAAGTTTGTGTCCGTGTGTGGCAGCAAACGGACGTGCTGTAAAAGCTTCTGCTAATATTTTTAACATATAAAAAGGTTCTGGAGAGTTGGGAGGGTTTGGGGGGAACAGTGGGAGGGGAGATGTGTGGGTGCAGGGGTGTTCTCCCGTGGCCTCTCTTTCAAACCAGAGATAATGGCGGGTTTCACCTGCTGGTGAGGAAGGCTGTGTGTGCCTCCAAACTTGGGTTTGGCTCTGGGGTGCAGTCAGTTAAAAATGCTTTTCTGTGTAGACTTGTAGTCCACATAGCCCAGGGCCGCGCTCTTGCCGTGAAGGTCAAAGCCAGAAAGTAGTTAGTGTAAAAGTCTGTTAGCAGGGTGAACTGTTTATTTATGAGCTGTTTTAATTTTAAAAAATAAAGAAATAACACATTTATTCCTGCTCAGTTTCCATACTGTTTTCAATATGCAAAAAAAAAAAAAAAATTTAGTTATTTAATAAATTACCCTTCCTCATACAAACAACTCTTCCTTTTTGGTAAAGGTTGTAAAGTGGAGACGATTACCCTGAACGTGGAAGCAGTGAACACCCACCGTGACAAACCCTCTCTGGACTTAGTAAGTCTTGCTGCACAGCCCTGGCTTTTTCCCTTTTCCAAAATAAGTGCGTAAACTGAAACACTCTCAAATACCTGCTAGAAATGGCCGATTGCTTTCAGTCACCAGAAAGACTTGCTTCAGAAATGATCCCCCAAAGCAGAATTGATTGTAGGCTGAATTAGTGTGCTTCCCAGGCCGGGGGCAGATATTTTTCAGAGCTACTGTAGGAAGCAGAATGGGCAAATTTAGGACATAGATTTTAAATTCCAGGTCTCGTTCTCAGTTTTCAGTGAAGTATTTGTTGTTGATGCTTGTTTGTGTTAATTGCGATAACTTCGAAAAGACTTGCCAAAAATGTTTGAAGTGAATTTTTCTCATTGTCTTGATGAGCTTTCTCTTTCTAAAGCTGCAGAGGGGGTAAGGCTGGGCTCTGGGGTGGGTTCTGGGTGGCTGTCGGCAGCGTTTGCAGCCCTTGGCGGGGGGGCCAGGCTGGCTGCCGTGTGCCGGTGGCTGGGAGGAGTGGGGTTATTTTTTCCCTTGTAAAACACACAAGAAATCTGCAGAGACAAGTATTTGGGGCAAGGCAAGGCTGTGGTGTTCCTAAAATTTGTATGTGTCGGAGCCGAAGGAGATGGGTCCAGTTTACCTCCGGCACACTGGGAATCTTCTTACAGCAGCAGTGGAAACGCTTCAGACTTCGACTAGCTTTATTTATGAAGTCCGGTCTCTCCCATTACTTAAATAACTGTTCGGCCGTCCACCTTGTTCAGCGAAGCCCATAACTGCGTGCTAAATCTGTGGAAGCTGCTGCTGGTTTAGGTGCTGGCTTTTGCAGGCGCTGTTTTGCAGAGGGGCTGATCTGTCGGGGAATGCTGCGCAGCGATTGCGTCTAATTAGCTCCCCCAATTAAAAAGCACAAACCAACTCTCTGCTGTGGTAGCTCACGGGAAATCCAAGCGCATCGCATTTTAAGTTCTTTTGGTACCTCTAGGCTTTTAGCTGCCTCTTGTTGTTGTGTTTTATAAAGAGCTGTTGGCTGATTGCCTGGGATACGGATATTTTTCTGTCCCAGCGTAAAGGAGTCCCCTATGCTGAGGGACCATAAAAAAGGGGTGGAGAAACCAGGAACCTGCATCTGCGGCTGGAGGGTTTGCAGAGCTGACTGCAAAATGCTGAACTGAGGATATTCGGCAAGACTTTTGTGGCTGGTCCCATGCTGGCGGTTTCCAGTTGGGCATTTATTGCTTTGCAGCGTCTGTGCGATGCCTGCGTTGAAATCGTTGCTGCCTGCTCGGAGAAGTTGGAGGCGGTTTCTGTTGGTTTTTTGCTTTACTTGGGCAATGTGGCTGCTTTGGGGGAGAAGAAACACAAAGCAGGGGAAGTTTTCTATTTGATTATTTTTATTTTTTTCCCCCTAAATTGATTGCAGGGAGGGGGAAAAAAAAAAAAGTAGAATAAAAACGATAAAAAGCAAACGCAAACAAAGCTACCTAAGCAAAAAAAACCCCAAAGGGAAATAAAACTGCTAAAAAAGCAGACTTTTCAGTGGACTCTGAGCCAGATTAGCTGACAGAGCGGGTCATTTCCCACTGCTGGCACTCAGCTGGGGAAGGCACAGAGCAGTCGTGCTAGCGCAGACCGACACGGGGTTCACCGAGCCACGGCCCCGGCTGCCGGGAGCTTTGGGGTGCCTGCGGGTGGGGGTGCTGGAGGTGTGTGCTGGTGTGCAATGTGGTTTTAAACTGTGGTTCCCCTTTTCGTTCCTTGCGATACCCTCCGTCTGGGATCAGAACAACCTTCCCGCCAGCCAAACCCCTGTAAGGATGAGAAGAAACAGCTTTACGCCGCGGGCCAGTGCGGACATGGTAAAGCGCCCACGACATTACAGCGTTGGGAGCAAACCTCTCGACCTGCTGGGGCCTTTCCCGTCCCTGGAAACTCGAGATGGGGCCGACCAGCCGCAGCTGCAAGTCGGTGTCCAGGTGGTACCTTCCCTATGCTCCCCCTCCCCACCATCACCCGCGGCTGTCGGTGGTCCTCTCTGAAATACAGACCCTTCCCAGGGTCTTGAACACCGTCTCTGTTCCTGCATGAAAATCATTCTGGCTTAGACTCCCTTAAAACACCAACCAACCAAAAAAAAAAGCCCACAAAACCCAAAAGTTGCCCCATTAAGCTAGAACTGTGGTGCCAGAGGCTTTCAAAATCAGGCTCCATGCAGGTGAGTTTCCATCAGTGCAGTAGGGTTTTGGCAGGGTGGTTAATTCTGGGTAATACCTTGCTTTCTGGCAAAAACCTGATTGGAAAGAGTTACAAATACCCTCTTTGTCCTAATGTGATACTGCAGCCAAGTGTTGCTCTAGCCCCAGAGCAACTTGGTAGGAAATCTTTGCGTCCGTGATTTTGTTGGTGCCCATTTCCCTGCAGACCCTGATGTCAGCAGCTTGTTGAACAAAGTTTGGGCTCTTCGGGTGCCCAAATTAAAGCAGCCTGGATTTTGGCGCTTTGCGTTTCTTCTGGCTTAAAAGCACGTAGGTCCTCATCAGTGTTGGATGCGATGCCCCGTTTGTTTCTTTGCTCATTTAAAATTGTTTCTCTGCTACATCAGGAGTTTTTCTGTGCCTGGGAGAGAGGCGGAGCGGGCTGCATGCTGCTGCCTGTCAGACGAGGCACAGGAGGTGTAGGGGGGGGGGCTTTGAGGAGGTCCTGGCTGGGCCCCTCGTGCAGAGACAGCTGTCGTTACCAAAGCTGTTTAAAAATAAAATAATTTTGGATACTTTAGAGGTTAACGTTTTCCAGGCTATTCAGTGAGCCCAGCTTCTTGTTCCCCTCCTCCCTGTTTAGCAGAGTAAGTGGCCAGAGAGTAAAAGAAGGGGCAGCGCAGCACAGGGGAACATTGCTGGTGTTTTCATACTCAGTGGAGAGCATGAGGCTTAGGCATCCCCGAAATCCCAGGGCTCCGGTGGGAACTGAACCAGCCAGGGCTTTGCGTTGGGGTGGGTTTGGCCCACAGCAGTCCTGGAGTCTCAGCTGGAGAGGACCCTGACAGCCTGCGGTCCTAGTTTGTGGGTGTCTCCAGCTGGGCAGCCCCAGGACGGGGATCCCCACCCCAGCCACTCCCTGTTTGCAGTTGCCCCCTTCGTAATCGTAACGTCGAAGCACCGGCGGCTCCGGGATGACGGAGCATTTAGTAACCGCTGGGTTCTGGGGCTGCGTGGGCAGTAGGGAGTCATGCTGTCCTGGGACCTCTCGCCTGAAGGGAGCCCTTGCGGTGAGCAGCGGCGGAGGAGGTGGCTGGGTGCTGCGGCACACGATGCCCATGCCTTGTATCAGCTCCTCCTCTGATACAAGCCTGCCCTGAGCTCCCTAACATGAAATCTTTGGGGTTGCTTCACTTCTTTCCTCGTTTGCTTTGCTGGTTTTACTATTATTTTTAAATCTCCTTTAAAATGCTCTGTGAGCTATCCTGTGCTGTTTCTTTTTCCTTTGCAGCCTCAAGGGGGAAATGCTTGCCTGTGAGTACCACTGAAAGCAGCTTGTATGTACTCTCTTTTGGTTTAGTAAGTAGGACTTCTCTTGATTAATGTTGCACGGAATCTGCTTTGGGGAAAGGCAAACACATGGGGCAGAAGGCAGTCTTTTACTGTGTCATAACGTGTCATTCAGGGACCTCAGCGGGGGAGGAATATGTTAACCAGGCTGAGCCCACTGATCCAGGGGCTCTAGCTGGACTTACTGCTGCATCGTGCTTGTGCTGGCTGCCTGCGAAAGTGCATTTCACCCTGAGCTCGCTCTGTCCCTGGACCAGGACATGGGATGGCTCCGCACTGGTGCTGCCGGGCTGAGCTGCAGAGCTTGTACCGAGCAGTGCTGGGTTCTCCGCGTATGCCTCCTCGCTCCGCCTGGGACGAGGTGTGGTGACGTTCCTGATCACAGGGGGTTTGCAGGAGTCATTGGATCGTAGCCTGGACAGGAGTGGTGCTGCTCAGCCCCAGCTCCCCGGGACTCGAGGGAGCTGGGCGCGTTTAGCGTGTGCGTGGAAAGCAGCTGGGTGGATACACCTTTCTGTGTGGGTGGCAGTTGTCACCTAGTCCTCACCATCATGCCCCCTTGGAGGCATCTTGAAATGGGGGCAAAGAGAGCAGGTCTGTCTTTCTCCCACCCTAAGGGGAGAACATGTCCTTGTCTGTCCCTCCTCTCCAGGGAGCCAGCAGCCAGCGTCACCCGTGAGACCTTGGCTTCCTTCTCGGCCTCGGAGTAAGGGGCTTGGATGAGACCTTGGCTGCCGCCCCGCGCAGAAAGGCCAGAGATGCCCTCGCTTTGCCATGCTCCCGCCGGCCCCAGGGCCTGTCCCCGAGCCCCTGCGCTGCTGCTGGCCTGTGGCAGACCCCGCTGCAACCCCTTGCTTGGCTTATCGGGTGTTGCGCCTCACGCAGTACATGCGACGCTGATGCTTTTCGTCTTGTAAAAGTCTTTTGCAATTTTAGGTGCTCTGTCTGGGGGCCTGGCTGTATCGCACAGCAGGTCCCTGCACGGGGCTGTGGGATGGTTCTTGGCTCCTGCAGTGCCTGTGCTGCATCCTCCATGCAGTGCTGTGCTTGTCCCCGTGTGCCGGGGTGACCCACAGCACCCGGCTGCTTCCAGCCACCTTTGGGAGCGCGGTGGTCTCCCCCCACGGGAGCAGCAGGCTGTGCCAGGGAGCACCCAAGGGCGGTGGTGCCTAAGGGTGGGCTCAGAGGTGGCAAGGCTGTGTCCTCGGAGGCTTCAGGTCCCTGCGTGTGGGCTGCCGGGGTCGTTGCTGACCTGCTCTTGCTCCCAGCAAAGCTTTGCTCCCTCCTTGCCTCTGCCCTGGGCCTTTGGGCAAATCCTCTCGCTCCTGGTGCTCTGACATCAAAGGCAGAGCTGGGTTTAATGCAAAGAAAGTAAGGTGGTCGCTGGTTCAGTTTCCAGATGTCAAGTGTTAAGAGAGGATTCAGGTTTGGGAGGGGAGCTCGCTCCCGCGTCGCTGCGGCAGGGTGGTCCCCGCAGCGATGGGGCGCGGGTCTGGCTGCCGTAGGATGCGGCTCATCTCTTCCAGGCGAGGAAGGCACAGCTCCGACCTCTGCCCTGGCAGTGTTCCTCCAGGCCTGAGAAACTCCTGCTTGAATGTATCTGGCCCTTTGGGTTTTTTACTTTAATTGCACTTTGTCCTTGAGCTCTTCTAACGATTTTCTCAATGCGATTGCTCTGTCTTTCTCCATCGCCAGTGTTCACACACGTGTGAGGACACAAAGGTATGGGATTGATCCTAAAGTTGCGTGCCTCTGTCTCCTGTTCTCTAGTTTGTGGTAGCAATTTTAATAATGCTGCAGAGTTTTCTTCCTGGCTGTCCGGCCAAGGCTGCGGAGGCGCACAAAGCATCGAGCTCAGGTATTGCTGTAGAGTATCTCCTGTGCCAGGATGGCCGACTTGGGAACGGTCCAGCCAGCAGCGACGCAAAAAGGGCACGTTTCTCCTAAAGCTGCCGGTCTCCCTGGGTTTCAGAGGCGTTAATGTTGAAGATGAGGGGAAAAGGAGAAAGAACGTGAGCTGGGGGAGCTTGTGATAAATCTGATAAATCATTGTTCCAGTACTGAGTAATACTACTTTAGAATCTAATCGCAGGATAATTATCCATAGGCTAAAAATCAAAGCCTTGCCCCTTTGGATTTGCCTTTACTCTGAGCCAAAAGGAGCTGCGTGTTTCGAAAATGAATGTATATGCCAGCTTTGCAAAATTACTTTTCTAACGCTGCGCTTCAAGTGTTCGGTTTTCCCCTGTGTTTAAACAACACAGACTTCCTAGGAGGGTTTGCAGATAAATGAAGGTAACTTGGTCCAACGTCCTTGATTCCAGTACAAACCTTCTTCCTTTTTAGTGCTGGTGTTTTGCTTGAGAAAGTAGCAGGTGAGCAGCTATTATGGATTACCTCTGTCTGATGATGGTTACTTTTTAAGTGTTAATGTTAGGAAAGCTGTTTAGGTATTTATTTATTTATTAATTGGAAATAGAATATATGTAGTGTCTGGATTTCTTGGCTGTTGCATTTTAAGTGTTGGTACCTACTGTTAATTGTCAGCAGATTGGCTCCATCGCTGCGCCACGTTTTTATTGCAAAACAGTGCTGGTTAGGTAACAAGACAAATTGCACATAGCGATTTACACATCGGTTTGCAGTCTCAAAGTGCCGCAGCTGAGCAGAGCGGGCACTGGGCGCCGCGCGACTGGAGCCCTCCCGAGCATTTTCTGTGCTCTGAGACCCTGCATGAACAGCAGCTGTGGGAAATCCTGGCTGCCAGCTTTTAACTTCTGTGATTGTGCATTTGTAAATATATAATTCACTTGTACTGACCTGAGTGTGTTCCTGTTGTCTGCTGGACCCTCGGTGAGGCAGTGGAAAGAGTTTTATCAAAACTATAAGTATTGTAGTTAATATGCAAAACCATTACTGTAATGTTTCTTACCTTTGTCCTGGAAGTGTACTTTCCTATGGAGGAGATAAATAAAAGTGACTAACCCTGAGTAATCAGCCTGCTTTGTTATTGCCTGCCGTCCTGCGACGTACTCCAGAAAAGCTGAGCTGGCACGGGCTCAGGCTGAGACTGGGAAACCCTTCGTCCGGAGCTTTGCAAGAGGTTAAAGGATGGTGCAAAGTGTGAAGCAGCTCATGATTTGCTCAGGTAGAAGTAAATAAGTAAATTCTCGGATGGTTACTGTCACGTAGAACAATTATGTGGAGCTCGTTGGATCCGCCTGCTGCTGGCTGCTGCAGAGTGTCTGTCCGTCCGTCCCTGGCACTGAGCTGAGCTCTGCTGTCCCCTGCTTTACCACCTCCTGCCTTACCCTTGGTATAACCTGTACCATTTATCTCTTTATTTGTAGAGGATGGCTGGTTTAACGGTGTAGAGCTTTGTGCTTTCATCTGGGATTCAGCTGGGATTTCCGTGGCCGGGAAGAGCCCTGCGGCTGGGACTCGAGCATCCCTGGAGCGCAGTGAGCCATGTGCCGCTTTGGCCAGTACTCCTCTGAAATGTCTTTTTTTTTTTTTTTTTTGAGTCTGTCTGTGTCTTTTCTTTCTGAATGCTGAAATGTCTGTCAATGAGATTGTAGAAAATTTATTACGGAGATTTTTCAGCCTGCTTTTAATACGTCTAATGTACCCCTGGGCTTTCTGGGGCATTAAGAGTGTCCTGCGTCTGTCTTCCTGGTTAGGTGGCAAAATTAACGGCAGCGTATGTGAGGACAAAATGGTCTTACCCATACTTGCTGAAGCAGCTTTTCTTTGGAAGACGTGTTGCCGGACCCAATCCCCAGTTTTTTGTCGAAGGGTTACCATTTCCAAGTTCCGACGCAGTTATTGTGGTGGTTAACCATCGAAAGAGCTCCAGGTATCATTTGACTTTGCTTTCCTGACCGCTGATTTGAGTCCCCTGACCTGAGCCTGTTCCTTTGCTTTGGGAAGGCTTCTTGCACAAGTTATAACATGAGGCACTCGTCAAGTCAGCAAATCCTGCGGGATGTCTCCTGCGAGGAGCAGAAGGGAACAAAAGCTCCCGTCGCTCTCTGGAAACAGCACAGCTATCAGTGCTGTTGAGTCTGGACTGAAGTCCTGCTTTCGCTTTGCACCCTGATCTAAGCCTCATCTTCTCACTCATTTTTCCTGGGTTTTGCGGACACTTTTATCTGTTACAACAGAAAATCAGAGCATGGCTTTGCTCGGCGTCTGGGAACAGCAGGGCCACGTGTGCAGGCTTTGCAAGAAGCACATCATTTTTACCAGTTGTCTTTTTAATGTATCAAACTTTAGGCCCACAACAAGTTTTTAAACTTGCCTGTGAATAAGCTGTGAATGTTACTGATGTATAATGCTGCCTTTAATACAGTTTGAGCTGCTGTAGTATTTAGTGCGTAGACAGTGAGACTCCCCTGCAGTGCAGCTTGTGTGTGATGTCTGTGAGTTTCTTAAATGCTTACTGAAACCCCAAATTTACAGTATTCTCCCACACGTCTTGGCCTGTGTCTTGCCAAACTCCATTTTACCCCACTCCTCCTGTTCTTGCACTAAGGGCAAAATCCTCAGGTTGGGTGAAGAAAGGAGCGTTTAGGTACAAAGCAGGAGGCTGTTCTGGACCTGCTGTTTCCAGTGACTCCAGGATTTATATGAGCAATTTGTGGACCCAGGCTCCTATTTTAAAGGTGTAAATAAATGTTGGCCATAGCCACAGTAGGGGTCTGTGCTCGAGAAACATCGGCGCCCTGGCTGCAGAGATGCTCAGTAGCCCTGAAGCCTGAGGTTTACCTGAGGATTTTGAGCTCAAACCCAGTTGATTTAAACACTCCCAGAGCTTTAATTTGATGAAGCTGAGATGGAGAGGTCTATGGCAAAGGCCCAGGCTCTAATCCTAAGCCTTTAGGATTTATGCAGAGCAGAAGCGTGTGTTGATCTAAAGCAATTGCGCCATGGAGAGAGGAACTTCAGTGGGTGAGAAACTGAATTTTATTAGTTTTGTTCCTCGGGCTGTTCCCACTGGGGCGCAGGTTTGCTGCAGCCTTCTGCAAGAGCAGCGCCGTCTGTTCTTTGGTTTTAAATGTTACAGTGCTTAGAAATAAGCTAGGAAAAAAAGGAGAAGAAAATGTTGAAGGAAGAGATTTGTAGCCTGTTGCCTGGTAATACTTGCTGTCAGTCTCCAGTAATGCCCTAAACGCACAAACCTGCACCGCTGCGGGCTGGCTGCTCCTACCGAGAAACCTGCTGCTCTGCAGGGAAGAAGGAGTAGAAATGTACTGTAGGATGTTTACACACAATATGCTGTAATAACTTGCTAAGGAGTTAATTATATTTGTATTGTTGAGTAGTTAATGGTTGTAAGGAGACAAAAATCCATATTTTTACCTGCCAGGTTTCATGAATGTAGCTGCTAATACGTTGGCGGTCATTTTTAATCACTGCTAAAAATCAGGTCTGCAGTTCTGGATCACTGCGTGTGGGTCCCTTATTCCTATTGGGGGGGGTGTCCTTGCTTTGGCCGTGGTCTGCTGGGTCATGGGATGGGGCCTCTCAGCCGTCTCTGCAGACGGCAGCGTTTGTGCCTTGGTGCTTTAATTAAAGCCTACCTATAGCCTTCTCCTCCTGCATTTTAACTTTCAAAAGGTGTAAATACACGTGTCTAGAGCAGAGCAGCAGCAGATTCATGACCATCGTTGTTGCCGTGCGGGTGTATCATACCTGACATGACAAGTCCCGGGGTCCTGCTGAGCCCTGAGCTCAGTGACCCCCCCGCCATCTCCCCAGCCCCGAATGGGCTGGTGGGTCCCTGTGCCAGGGATTTCCTTGAAATCACCTGATTTCCTTGGCGCCGTGCGTGCAAATACCCCAGAATAAACAATGATTGCACAATGTACCCGAACTGAGGATTATCAGCGGCTTGTGCTGTCAGTCGTACCGGAGCTGGCCTCTCGGGCTGGGCAGGCAGAGGTGGTGAATTTGGAGGTGTGGAGGTGGGCTTGCTGCCCTCGTGAGCATTGCACCGTGAGTGGGGGCTTTCGTGTATTTCCCTGACTTTCTCTCCATTTCTGTCGGCAGAGGTGGGGGTGGCCGCTGTCCCCTCCAGCGAGCAGCGTCAGGGCCACCCGCGGGACCGGCATCGCTGTCCCTGAGCCGCGGGCCAGGGGCTGGCTGGCCTTGTCAGCCTTACGGGACGGTTTAGAGAAAAATGATCACTCGGGCAAAACCTGTTCCATCTCTGCTGCCAGCGATGGGGAAGATGGGAAAGCGAGGGGAAAGGCTTAAATCCAGGCCGGGTAGCCGGAGTCTGTGCACGCTGGCTGTGACGTTAGAGCTGCCACCTCTCTGTAAGGCGTCCCCTTCCCGGCAGCTGGGCGGTGGGTGACGGAAAAGCCCAGCCCAGCCGCCGCGGGGCCGAGGAGCAGCCCTGGGAGGAGAGGCATCGCCGCCAGCGCTTCCAGGAACCGCCGGCCCCGGGGATACGTCCCAAACTCTCACCCGTGCTCCTCCAAAGGGTACTGGGCAAGCGCTGCTGGTGCCACCTCCACCTCTCCTGCTGCTCTTCTGTCTCTCTGAGCACCGTTTGCGAACTGCATCTCTGTATTCAGTGTTTACTGAGATGGATGTTACGTGTCTACTTGCAATTTTGCGATGTTACTGCTTTCTAATTTTTTTTTTTAGGTTTAGAAAAAAATGCAATATATGTAAACTTGTGTTGTGTGTTGTGTACTCTGTGCACTTGAGCATAAATATCCCATCAGCATTTATTTACAATAAAGAGATTTAAAAAAATACATAGATCTAGCTTCCTCTGTTTATTTTCCGTTATTGTTTGCTATAACTATCTATCGTGTGCTGGTTTTGTGAGATAATGATGAATTCAGGGAGTCTCTGGAAAGTCTTTGGAGGAAGAGGGGTCTGCCAGGGAGGGCAGGCATCCCTGGCCTTTGGGAGCTGGGTTGCAAACGGCGAGCCCTGCACCCCAGAGCTGCTGCTGCCGCCGTTCCCCTTCCTTCATCAATTTTAAGGGTGTTTTTGTTGGAGCTATTGGAATTCAGATTTTCAAGTTTTCAATGGAGCTCTTAGGGTAAGAACACTTTTTTTAAAGCGTGTCTCTTTCTAGGGGGAGGAAAAAAAAAAAAGTCAAGAGGAGCAACTGGTGTGACTGTGATTTCCAGCATCTGCAGCTGGAAACCAGTTGGTATTGAAGGAACTCACCAGCTGCAGCCTGCAGAGAAGTGACCTTGGATGTCATCTAGGAAAACCCCTTTTATCCCACTTATCCTGCCAAAAGCTGCAGGTTGAGGAGGTCTCAGGGGCATTTAGCAGCCGTCGGAGCAGGAGGTGGCTTTCGGTGCGGTTGTGCCCTGGCTGGTGCTCGCGGCCGTGAGCACCCTGTGCACGTGCTAAATAACCTCCTGGGGTCTGTGAGGAAGCTGCTGATTTTTCGGCACACGAATCAGCTTGTTCTGAGTCATTTGGGAAAAAATAAATCCAGAAAACCTATGTTTGTGTTTGCGATCAACTGGATTCTTGTAAATATTTAGTGGAGGTCAGTGCCTGCTCAGGAGTAACGAGGGGCATGTTGTGAGCAAGCCCCTGCTCGTGGGGCGAGGGCAGGCAGCCTTTTGCCGTGTTTAAGAACTAAATCTGTTTCATTGCATTTTGGCGTGGACTCAGGTGAACTTCAGAAAGGTAATATATCCTGCTCACTGTAGGGACATGTTAAATTTTTCTGGCAAAACCCCTCAGGTTCGGCAGAACGCACCAATACCTGTGGGAAGCACAACCTGGGGTAAAAGGGCCATTGCCAGGTTCTTGGTGGTGATTCAAGCCTGGATGAAGCCGTGCAGCCAAAGTGCAAAAGCAGCAAATGGTTACAACTTCTGCCCAAACTCTTGTTACTGGAAAATGAGCCACCAGTGACAGTGGGATTTGGGAACAGCTTTCAGTGAGATGAAGGGCAGCTGGGTTCCCATCACGGACCTGGGTGTTCAGCTCTGAGCGGTGCTCCCTGGGACCTCGTGCCCTGCTGAGCTCCGGCTGGTGGTGTTTCAATGGGATGAGGTGTTGCTGGCTAAAGAAACCATATTTTGAATGCTGTCCGTAGGCTTTTGAGGTCAGAAGGGATGAGCTCATGGGTGACGTGCCCCAGGGTGAAGCAGTCCTCTTGAGGAGGCCCCCATAGGGTGCCCGGGGTCCTTGGGCATCGCCTGGGGACCGGCGCTGGCCGGGTGCCATTGCTGCACGGTGGAACGGGCAGCGTCCTGCTCAGCAAGGATCATTTCAACAAAGAGTTGGCAGCTCCCCGCAGAAAACAAACAATTTCAACATCTGCTTGGGTTGCATTCAGTTTTCTAGTGTTTTGCTTTGTGGGTTGAATAAACTACTTCCTTCTTGCTTAGAGAAGGAGTTAATGATTTATGGGTCAACTGGCACAACTCCGGTCTCTGCAGAATTCAAACTTTTCTGTATGGAGCCATATCTGAGCGTGTAGGCGTATGTAAGTCCTCCTTTAGTGCTGCGGTGCCTGGAGCTGGGCAGACTGGGTGAGGACGGTCACCGCTTTGTCTTGCAAGAGCCGAATACGCCAGGTCTCTCCACCTCCTGCTGCCAGACCTCCAGGTAAGATGACTTTGAGCAATACAGCTTTAGGCGATGTTGCTCTTGGGAACTGGATTAGAGCTTTCTTGTAACTCTAGCCGGCACAAAGATTAATAAACTAAATCAAATGAGACCAAAAGTTGTAAGAAGGATTGAAGGAAAGCCAGAGAAATGAAACGGCCACAAGAAGTGTTAGGTTTAGGGCAGAAAGTGTCAAGAAAGACTCATTTCCAGGAGGAAGGTAGGCACTTGGAGCGTACATAATGTTGGGAGGGTTTAGGCTCATAAATGATGATCCTGGATAACAGAGACAGAGAGGACTCTTGCTGATGTCTAGGGGTGCCAGGTTAGTCCAAACTGCACTTAAATTCCAATTCGTAAAGCAGTTTGGTCTCCTGAATGATTTGTATGCTTTACAGCTTCACCTCAGTTAATGTTATTTGCACAAAACCAATGTCTTTTTGGTTAGATGCTCGCTCTCTGCATGTAATTTACTGTTAGGCGACTGTGCTGACTCCAGCAGGATTTCATCTCCCTCTGAATTTGCTTCTAAGAGATTTGTTACTAAACCAGAATGTTTTACCCATAAGATAAGTTTCAGGGGACTTTTTCCAGCAGGCATAGACAAACTCATGGCCCTGCAGGTATTAATTTGGCTGGTTGGCTGGGAAGAGCAGTATGTTGGCAATATAGTGTTTTCAAGCTGAACCTGAAGAGGTACAAAGTATTTATGTTATGGTTTGAGTAGAGCTGTTAAGTCTTTCTTTTTTTTTTTCTTTTTTCAAAATTTGTTTTTAAATTGTGATCAAAAGCTGCATTCTCAAAAATGCAAATAAATGACACGAGTGGAATAAAGCCTGTGGGAATTGCTTAACATCTACAATCAGTTGTCCTGTTTACAATGTATTTTCATGTCTCTGGGTCTGGTCTGCTGGAGGCAGCCTTCCTCGCCCAAATCTAGCTCTGCCCCGGCAGCCCAGTTCCTCCGTGCCGGGTCTCGGTCCTGTCGGCCGGAGAGGAGCCGACAGACAAGCTGCTCCGTTCTCTTGCAGGGTATGCAATAGCTCCCGCAGCTTCTGGTCCCCAGCCGTGACTGTAGGAACCGCTTGGGGATGGAGAAATGAGACCTGTCCCTATCAGCTATGGTTATCCTGACTGTAAATACCCCCATGTTATTTTTACAGGTATTTGGCCTGGAAAAAGAATGTGGTAACTTCTCTGGGATCTCCAGGCAGGGAGGCTGGAATAAAGAAAGATGCCGGCTTTGGAGCCGAGGAGGCAGAGGGATCGCACCACTGCCCTTGGGTTATTCCTTGCAGCTGCTCTTGTTGTGGCTGTCCAGAGTAAGTGAACACGAGGAGGGAGCGAGTCCATCGGGATAAATTAAGATCCCTCAAAGGAAAACCTTCTCCTGGGGATCACAAGACTTGGGTCCTTCTCTTTTCCTCATGGCCTTTGCAGTTTGAGAACACTGTAAATCTTTGTGATCAGGATCCATCTTCCTCTGCCTTTTCTTCCTTTCTGGGTAAAACAGACGAAAAATTATTCCAGCTGAAAAAGGTGCAAGGATTTATACTAATTGGGGAGAGGAAATGGTTCATCTGGACTTTGTGACCAGCCTTTGAAACTGCTGGATGAGGTATGAGGAGCAGAGGACCGCCTGGGGTGACACTCCTCCCCTCTCCCTGCCAGCCGCAGCCATCCCCGGTCACAGGCTGCGCTTCTCCTCTTTGTTTCTAGCTTTAAGGAGTTTTAAGGCCACCAAAGTGTCCTCACCTGGACCTTCAGAGGAAATCAGGCCTGAACTCCCACTGCTTTTCCTTCCAGCACCTTTCTGATGGAGTTTCTGTTGGTAGGTGCCTGCAACGCTCCGCCACGTCTCCCGTCTGCAGAACTCAAAGAGCAATACCATGACATTACCGTATTTGCCTATAATTCCATGGTGGAATACGTCTGTCGTCCGGGTTACATGAGAAATGTTAATGTCCGAAACATCCTTGTTTGTGGAAGGAACAGTAAGTGGCACGGATCAAAGGAGCTCTGCCTACGTGAGTATATTTTGGGTTGACTTTTGATTTTGTTTTTTATTTGCTCATGGTATCGGCTCATTTTGTCGGAGTAATATCCAAAGTGACCTCATGGCATGGTGGGACATCAGTGACCTGATGTGAAGCACCAGTTGTATTCTGCTAAGTACTGGCAATGATGGCAAATGCTGAAATCTGCTTTGATGCTGACTGTGTTTGCTGACTCAGGATGTTCTTCTGCTCAGGCACTTTGTACCTCTTGGTTCAAAAAAAGTATTTCAAACTTGCGGTAGGAGAATCCTTTAGCTGTGAAGAAACACTGTCACACTTGCCAAGGTTACTGCAAAACTCCACTTAGACTGCAGAGGCTGGCTGCTGGTCACGATGCAAGTCTTAACAGCATCGTGAATCATGGAATAATTTAGGGCTGGAGGAGAAATCTGGAGGTCTCTCGTCCATCCCTTGCTCAGTATTGGAGGAGTCTTCTGCTTTTCTGCTGCATTTTCCTGGTTCTTCAAGAAACTGAAAGAAGATCTAACTCCAGTCCTGTTGTTCCCCAGCAAAGCTGTGCAGCTACCCCGGTGAGCCGGCCAACGGCAGACTTGTCATAGCAGAAAAGTTCACTTTTGGTTCAGCAGCAAACTTCACCTGCAACACTGGGTAAGCCAGGAGCACTCAGGGCACGGGTCCTCTTCTTCCCCAGGCATTTTTCTGAAGTCTTTTCCCTCTAGATTAAAGCCTGTGCTGTCAGAAGCCTTCCCAGGGTAGGTGATTGCAGACAGTTATTGAAATATCTGTTAAGCTTTCCTTTGAGAGCTTTAAGACTGACTGAGTGTTCTTCATCTCATACTTTGAGGCAGGTCGTCCCGAACTCAGGTTCACTCTCCTGGCCCTTTCTAATCCATTTCCAATGTTTCAGTATCTTTTTGAAGAAAAGACACCGATACTGAACTCAGAGCTGTAGGGATAGCTACAGCTGGCTGATAAAGTAAACGTTTTTCCTTAGAAACCATGTAATTTATTTTTTTTTATTTAAAAAATGCTTTTGTCAAAAGCCAGTGTGTCATTGAAAAAACGACGCTGATGGCAAGTTTCTGATCAGCTGTAATTACGATATGGAAGCCAAAACCATCCTGGTGGTGATGTTGTGGGAAATACTTCAAAACTGAGTTTGTCAAGTAATTCCTTCTCCCCTGTCACTTCACACAGGTACAGACTGATTGGAAATCCTCAAATTCAATGTGTGATTAAAAATGGGGCTGTTACATGGGACAGAGATATTCCCATCTGTGAGCGTAAGTAGAGCTCCTTAATTGATCTACTCCTTAAATGTTACTGGGGGTGGCTAAAGAAGCAGTCGTGTCGCCCTGCTGAGGATTTCAGCAGTTCAATGCATGGTGGAGTCTGGAAAGACATTTTTTTCTTTGTGTTTTTCTTCCTGCGTCATCCTGCAGAAAAAATTATTCACTGTCTGGGAGTAAGGCAGCTGTATGTAAGACTGGTATATTCCAAACCACTGGGTGCCCGGGTCAGAGCTCCGCTGCCTGTGGGGTGGCTGCAACTCCCTTGAGACTTGCCCTTAATTTCTACCCCTTCTGGCATCTCATGTTTCAGTCTTTTTCTTACCAGACCTTTGGTTCAAAACAAATTAAGTTTTTCTCTCTTGTTCTTCCCTCCCTCCACGACTTCTCCCCCCTCCCTCCCCAGCAATACCATGTTCACCCCCTCCAGAAATAGCTAACGGAGAACACAGCGGAGCTGACAAAGAGCTCTTTGAATATGGAGCGTCTGTCACTTACTGGTGCCACACTGTCAAAAGGGGAGAGAGACCTTTCTCGCTGGTGGGAGATGCCTCTATTTTCTGTACAACCACAGACAACATAAACGGTGTCTGGAACAAGCCAGCCCCGGAGTGCAAAGGTGAGCTGCTCCCATGCACGGGGTGAGGCCGCACGCTTGCAAGCTCAGCGGGGCACTGCAGCAGCACCAGCCGCAGCCCCTTCTCCGCTGCCTGCTGCCCGGTCTGCTAGAGCTGTTTTCTTCTTCCTTGGAGCTGTTTCTTTCCTTTACATTGCTGGAATCACCTCTTGCAGGTGAGACACTCCGAGTTTGGTAGCAGTAACAGGAATTAGGATCTCCCATCACAAGGACCGTGACTGCTCACGGTCACCAAGTCAGCCGGGGACATGGGAGTGGGGTTTTATTAGAGCTCACAGACCAGACGATGCATCTTGCCTGCTGGCCTGTGTAAAACTAAACGCCTGCAAAGAATTTGGAAACTTGCTGTGTGATACCTGTTGCCTTTCCTGTGTTCTTTTTACGCTTTGCCTTAATAAAAAGCGTGAAATAAAAAAATGCTGTAATATGGAGTAAGGAGTTAAAAGATATCCTGTCAGCCTGCTACCTTGTCATGTCCATTTTCAGCCTTTTTGGTGAACATGCCTCATGCTACAAGAATGTTTTTTAATACCCTGAACTCCCCTCTTGAGCATAACTGCTGATTTCCTAAGTGGTGGCGTTTCCCTGACGCAGAGGTTAACTGTGAACACCCGAGCGTGGAGAACGGGAAGCTGCTGAGCGGGTACCGGTCTGAGTACACCTACAGGGACACCGTCATGTTCGACTGCAACTTCCGCTACGCCATGAAAGGCAGCGACACATCCACGTGCAAAGAAAACGGCCTCTGGGACCCTCCGCTGCCGCTCTGTCAGCTCAGTAAGTGCGGTGGACCGAGCGCTGCTCCACCTCGTCCAGCAGCTTTGCTTCAGTGAAGTTCCCAGCCATCTAAGAAGGCATTAGGTCATGAAAGTGATGGCTCCAAGGTTTAACTTTTGGGATTTTTGGGGGGCTAATCTCCCTGTAGCACTAAGGTGACTTTAGGATTTTATGACTTGGGGCCATAGAGACTAAAGCCTTGTCCCATTCAAGCTGGCGAGCATTTATCAGTAGAATTCAAAGGGACTAAATTAACCTTTCTGTATTTAATATTTTTTAAGTTTGTTGGTAAAGCCTCAGATAGTAAAAATTTTATTCGAAATTACATCTCGTTGTAACAGTGAAAATTACCACGCAGTCCGAAATTATTCGTATGTTTTCATTTGTCTCCTTTGCATTCACTCTTTAGCATCACTGAACGCAGACAATTAAATACACGTCCTGGTTTCGGCTGGGACAGAGTTAATTGTCTTCCTAATAGCTGGCACAGCGCTGTGGTTTGGGTTTAGTATGAGAAGAATGTTGATAACACCCTGATGTTTTCAGTTGTTGCTCAGTCGTGTTTAGACTAAGTC